>CM064567.1:10052708-10365208 GCA_032716605.1 Paralithodes platypus
GAAACTACTTTACACTACCATGCAATACCGAATTACAACACTACACATAATTTAAATACCTGTAGACTCCACCCACACTCCGTGTACGCGTCTCTCTCGCTCTGTGTGGGCGAGTCTTCCTAAATGTATTTGTTGCCCATAGGTTGTAGTGTGCGTGGTGTGTGTGTGTGTATATAGATAGGTGCGTGTGTAAGTTTGTTGGTGTGTCTATGGGGTAGGTGAAGGTGTGTGTGTGCAGGCAGTGTGGGTGTTTGTGGTTTGTGTTTAAGTGGAGTGAGTTGTCTATGTCGGTGAAATGTTGTGTGTGTAGTCAGGAGTGTGTTGTCGTGTGAAGTAATCGTATTTCAACAGAGTCAAAGTTAAGCCGGTATCACAACGAGAGCTTTTATAGTCAGGCATTCGATGATTCAAAAATTTCTGGTAACATTTCTGGGATATTTTGCACTGTTTATCGGAATCTAGACTGACGATAGATGACTTTTTGCTAACGGACATAGTTTTAGGAATGTTGTATCCTCACAAGCTGCCAGATCAGTATTGAATTATAAAGTTTTGGAGGGAAAAAGCGCTCGTGGTGATACCTGTCTTTAACCAAGACACCCCCCAACAGCTTGGTGGTGGTGTGGGTGTTGCTACCGTTTGTGTCATAACAACTCTGTCAATCCATTCTTGACGTTTGTAATTGTTGTAAAGGCTTGGTTGTTTCAGTGTTTAAGGGGAGATCTGGACCGTTTGTTTGGTCTATTAATTCATTTATTGCATATATTGTTTGTTAGTTTTCCTCCCTAGACTTCCATCAAGCTTAGAATAACACCCCTAGACCCCCCTTCAGATGAATTTGTACATTTTTCGGTAGAAACATTTCCCGGCCGAAGGCCGGTTCCTCTTAAAATTGCAGGCTCGCTTTCGCTCGCCAGGAAATAATCGACACCTAAATGGCACGAAAGGTCTTAAAATTGACAAAGACATTGGGTGAAAATCGCCAAACTAAAGGGCCGAACGTCTTATAATCTCAAAACTAGTGGGGCTAAACATGAGGGAGAAGGGGGCCAGAAAAACAAACCATCCCTCCTTGAATGGTGCGCTCACTTCCCACCCTAGGCCAATTAAGAGAATGTTAACCCTTTGAAGCTCCAATACGCATTTTTGTTTTGTTTTCTGGCAATTATTAGACGATTTTATTAAGATTAGGAAGGGTATATGGAAGTCAAAGGGTTGATTGAGAGAGTCTTTACCCTTTTAATACCCACAGATCCTTCCTAAGCTGCATAAAATCGTCTAATGATAGCTAAAATAAACTGCCAAAACGAATCAGAGCTTCAAAGGGTTTACTAGTGTGGAGCGGTTGCATTGAGGCAGTTAACCCTTTGAGTGCCAGCGACGTGAACTATGTCTTATGCTAGCTATATTTAGACGATATTATGCAGCCTATAAGAAGGTTCTGTGGTAGTTAAAAGGGTTGGAGTGAGATAGTTCGAAGCTTTAATTATTGCTAGATCTCCTTCCTGAGCTGAATAAAATCGCCTAATCATTGACAGCAGATCATTATTTGAAGGATGTCACCGTTACTGAACAGGTTAAACAACATTCAAAACATGTATGTATGTATGTACAGTATGTATGTATGTATGTATATATGTACAGTATATACTCTGGCACCTTCCCCATTCTTTATTTATTTTAATAGCAATTAGATTTATTAATAACCCTGTAATCATGAAGGATCTTCGCCATTATTCACACAGAGAGAGGTTGCATTCCTTGTATTACTCTACAGATATTTTCATGGTAAAAGGTCTGAGGAACTTGCTTCAATTGTCTTTGTTTTTCCTTCCTCTATTTATTGTCTTTTTAAAATATATATAAGAGAACAAAGGTCCATTATTTTATATAATTATCATGCAGTATACAGTACGGTAAAAAATATTACAACCCAATACCTGTTTATAATATTCATACTGATGATGATGATGATGTCGATGGTGATGACGTTGAGAAGAGAAGAAGAAGAAGAAGAAGAAGAGAATAAGAAGAAGAGGAAGGAGAAGAAGAAGAAAAGAAGAAGAAGAAGAAGAAGAAATACAAATTACAATAACAATACTACTAATAATAAACACCTTCTACGTATCTCCTTGTTTTGATAATTCTATTACGATATAAGTGGCCAGGTACTAACTTAATATTATTCTCATTAAACCCAATGTTTTTTTAGATTTTTGTTTCGATTCTGGGCGAATGACTGGGCGAAAATGAAATTTAATACCATGACTAGAAGCAGCTCTGCGAGGAAAAGCGAATGGCACCAAGTAGAATTCCCTAGGACTTATAGTTTGGGCTACAGAGGACTTTTAAAGTCCAAAAAACGGTCCCCTGGGCCCTCCAGGAAGCCCCGTCAAAATCTAAATCCTAACCTAATGGTCCGATTTTAATTCTGTTTGCGCCATTCGATTCAGCTTGCCAAAGTATACTTATGGTATAAATTTAAACAAACTCCGTTCATAAATAACTCGTCTATGGAGTTTTTAAACTTTAAAATAGACCTAGGGTGCCTAAAAATAGTTCAAAATAAAAAACAAATTATACCGTTGAATCCGCAACGGCGAGTCGACTCCAAATATGTAATAAGATTTGACAAGTCAAAATTCGACCAAAATCACCGATTTGCCTGGGCTTAATCGTCTATGGAGTTTTTAAACTTTAAATAGGCCTAGGGGGCCTAAAAATAGGTCAAAATTTAAAATAATATATACTGTTGAATCCACAACGGCGAGACGAATCCAAATGTAATAATATGACAAGTCAAAATTCGACCAAAATCACCGATTTTCCTGGGCTTAATACCAAGAAGCACAATAACAATTAATTTATCACGCTAATATAATGTTAATTCCTGGAAAACAAGTAGTGTTAATTAGGTTTGGATATTAAAAGTATTACTGAGAGTCCTGGCGTTTTAATTATGGCGAGTGTAATTAATTTAGTTTAACTTAGACGGATATATATACCGGTATATATACTGTACAGTATATATACAGTATATGTGTGTGTGTGTGTGTGTGTATAAATCTTTATTCAGCTTAAGTAGGACGTCTAGCGATAAAAAAAAAAGCTTCAAACACTCCCAACCAACCCTTTTCACTACCACATATTCGTCCTAAGCTGTATAATGTCGTCTAAACATAACTAGAATAAAAGATAACACGCGCCGCGGGTACTCAAATAATCGAATAAAGTCTAACGGTCCCATCAAGCCACATTTCACTATCTCTGCCACTAGTATAACTCAACATGGAAAATTAAATCAAGATACTAAATATAATGTTTATTATAGAGATACCAATATTTCGGAGTACATTGAGAGAGAGAGAGAGAGAGAGAGAGTGAGAGTGAGGGCGAGTGAGAGTGAGAGAGAGATAAAGAAATAGGAAATATATATACAGTATATATATATATAATATATATATATATATATATATATATATATATATATATATATATATATATATAGATAGATAAATAGATAGATAGATAGATAAACAGGTATAGGTAGATAGACAGATAGTTAGACAAATAGGTTGATAGATAAATAAGTATATTAACATAATAAAGAGAGAGAGAGAGAGAGAGAGAGAGAGAGAGAGAGAGAGAGAGAGAGAGAGAGAGAGAGAGAGAGAGAGAACAACAATATCTTCGTCGGTCATGTTTACAGTTTTAATATTACATGAACTTAAGGTAATTGAAGTTCCTGTAAGTGCTGCAATATTAACCCCTTCTGTACCGGCGACGTCTTTTTCATTTTATTCCAGCTATATTTAGACGATTTTGTGCAGTTTAAGAAGGATCTGTGATAGTAAAAAGGGTCAAGCGAGATAGTTTGATGCCTGTTAATTGCTGGAGGCCCTTTTAAAACTGAATACAATAGTCTAATAGTAGCCAGACTAAAGCTAAAAAGACGTCGCCGGTACAGAAGGGGTTGAAGATTATATAATGACTTTCTAGCCTTGTTGGCGCTACTGTCAATTTAAGGGGGGATGGCCGTATTTGTTTGCATATTTATTATTTTTTCATTATTTGTTTCAATATCAAGCTATATATAACACCCCCTAGACTCCCCTTCAAGATAAATTTGTAAAAAATTTCGGTAGAAATTTTCCGGCCGAAGGTCGATTCCTCTTAAAATTGCAGGCTCCCTTTCGCTCGACAGGAAATAATCGACACCTAAATGGCACGAAAGGTCTTAACATTGACAACGAAATGGGGCGAAAGGTGTTAAAATCGCCAAACTAATGGGCCGAACGTCTTATAATCTCAAAAATAGTGGGGCTAAACATTAGGGAGAAGGGAGTTCAGAAAAACGGTCTGCCTCCCCTTAACACTCAAATATATTCTTATTTATACGTACATCCATACACATAAACGCATACATTCACATAAGGTACACACGCACATGAACACACACACGCACGCCACAACGTACATATTGTGTGTGTGTGGTTGTGTGTGTGTGTGGTGTGTGTGTGTGTGTGTGTATAATATGTACAGTAGGTTAATATATTATTCAGGAGGCCGGCCGTGTGGAGTATATTACACGTCCTCTCCAATTGGTGGTGAGAGAGAGAGAGAGAGAGAGTTGGATAGATAGATAGATAGATAGATAGATAGATAGATAGGTAAGTAGATAGATAGATAGGTAGATATATAGATAGATATATATACAGTAGATAGATAGATAGATAGGTAGATAGATAGATAGGTAGGTAGATAGATAGATAGATAGAGAAAGAGAGAGAGAAAGAGAGAGAGAGAGATCGTGTGTGTATGTGTGTTTGGCTTAAGGTCACTCAAAGGATTTACCCCATAGAACAATACAACTCGCCCCACTCTAGTAATTCAAAAAAAAAAAAAAAAAAAAAAATCGAACACAAATACATGAAAAATGCTTGGAAAAACAACCTTACTCTCCACAGTCAAACAAAAAAATATATAGATAAAATAATAATCATTTAATATAATAATAAATAACACTTGGAAAAACAACCTCACTCTCCACAGTCAATAACAAATATATATCTATATATATATATATTTATATATATATATATATATTATATCTATATACTGTAATAATAATAAGTTAATATATAATAAATAAAAATTGGAAAAACACCCTCACTCTCCACAGTCAAAAAATAAAAATAATATATATATAATTATATAAAAATAATTTACTATATAATAAATTAAACTTGAAAAATCATCCTTACTCTCCTCAGTCAGAATTAATGGTGTGAATGCATCTATATTATTTCTTCATTCATTAGGTTTTGTTATATTAGTTCATTAATCAGTAGTTAGAATCAAAGTATATAAACGGTTCATGGACAATTCAACCAGTATACCAGTTTAACCAGTAGCTCTCAACCAGTACCAAATCAACCAAGGACAACCAAATCAGTATACATAATATGAAGTACTAACCAAACTATTTTTTTTTTCTGTGATTGAGGGAGGCAAAAGGCAGAACTGCCTATAGCGAGTGCCTCCTCCATAGTTGAAAGAGTGACAGGGCCAAAATCAAGGGACGTTCGAGCCAAAATGCCTGGACACACTGAGTTTGAAGCAACTTAAGTCATAGGAAGAGGGAAAGACTGATTCTGGGAGAGAGTTCCAGAGCTCAGCTGTTGAGTAGAACCTAACCTGTTACCTAACCTAACCTAACCTAACAGTACTGGTTGAGTTGGTACTAGTTGAGAGCTACTGGTTGAAATTGTCTACTGGTTGAGTTGTCCGGTCACCTATATAAACACTAACAAGTAAACAGTAACAAGTAGAGATGCAGTGTACACTGTATTTATTTGATTAATTATTTTCACATTTTAACAATTCACTGAAAACGATGATAGTATTCTAACCCTTCAGATAATACCCTGTGAACGTTTGAATTGTGTTTTTCTATATCAAAATACAAATTCTGTATTTTGCCATTACAGAGTTTAATATAAATATATGTTGGTATACTTTAAAGACTGAGTTCATGAATCATATATTTATTTATTTATTTTTTATGGGCTCAATAAATAGTTATATTTATACTAAAGTCGGTATCACACGAGCACTTTTTTCCTCAACATTTATCCTCAACACTGGTCTGGCAGCTTATGGAGTCAACATTTAAAATATTCATGTCACCTAACTTCATCTATCATCAGTCTAGTTGCTGATACCAGTGTAAAATATTCCAGAAATGTTGCCGTAAAAAAAATGTTAATCATCGAATGTTGACTAAAGCAGCTCTCGTGTGATACCGGCTTAACTCTTCAGATAATATTTGTTGTACGTTTGAATTGTGTGTTTTTTATTCAAATACAAATTCTTTATAATAATTGCTATTTTAGAGTATAATATTAATATAGGTCGGTATTATTTAGAGACTGACTTCATGAATTATTTATATATCTATATAGATATATATATATATATATATAATATATATATCTATATATATATATATATATATATATTATATTTATTTCTATGGGCTCAATAAATAGTTCTGCACTTTATACTAAAGTCGGTATCACACGAGCGCTTTTTCACTCCACATTTATCCTCAAAACTGGTCTGGTAGCTTATGAGGTAAACATTTAATATATTTCTGCTACCTAAGTTCATCTATCATCAGTCTAGTTTCCGATACTAGTGCAAAATAATCTAAAAATGTTGATCATCGAATGTTGACTATAAAAGCTCTCGTGTGATACCGGCTTAAGGGAAAACACTTCACAATACTTACATATTTTAAATGACTCGCATATCCTTTGAAATTATAATTGTTGTGTGTGTGTGTGTGTGTGTGTGTGTGTGTATGTATGATTGTGTGAGAGTGTGTGTGGGTGTGTGTGGAGTGTGTGTTTGGTGTGAGAGAGAGACAGAGCGTGTGTGTGTGTGTGTGTGAGAATGAGTGAAAGTGAGAAATTACGGAAGATATAAGCCCCTCTGCGTGTAAGTGTCGACATAGTATACAGACCGTGTGTAACAGTCACCTGACCAAGACTCCAGGTCTATCAAACGGTTCAGATTAAAAGGGTGGGGGGGGGGGGTTCTGGAGGCCCTACTCTCTTGTGTTTAGCCCTCTTTTTCCCCATTTTCTTTTTTTAGATTAAACAAAAATCGTTCCCTATTTTTGCCGATTAAAAGACCCAAGACCCCAAGAAAATGAAAACAACAAAATAATAAAATAGAGTAAAATAGAAAATACAAATAAAAAATAGGAAAAGTGGGGATTGGGCCTGAGCATATACATACATACAGACAACAGACCTTATTGGAAAGAAGAGTAGTGTGATTGTTTAGTGTAGTGAAATGAATAGGAGGAGGACGTGTTTTTGAGAACTGGCTGGATTACTCTCTGTGTTGGTGAGACACAAACAGGAACAGTCAGGGAAGCCAGACAAATATAACAGGAGTTCCAGCATCTACCTATCACAAGCCTATGAAGCCTCCCCAAGGTATTACCCTGCTCGATTGGTGTCTACAAACTGCCCAGGAAATACAGCCAACCATCATACGACCCGGACGGAATAAGCCACATATGAAGGTTGAGTCAGCAGTGAGGAGAGGTGGTGGGCAAGAATATCTGACACCTGCTGACACTGTTATCTGGGGAGAGAGTGCGTGTATGTGTGTGTGTGTGTGTGTGTGTGTGTGTGTGTGTGTGTGTGTGTGTGTGTGTGTGTGTGTGTGTGTGTGTGTGTGTGTGTGCGTGTGTGTGTGTGTGTGTGTGTGTGTGTGTGTGTGCGTGTGTGTGTGTGTGTGAAAGAGAGATTGTGAGAGAGAGAGAGAAGCAAAATGCCCTTGGAACCTTGGGGAAGGGTAAACGAGAAGAGAGAGAGATAGAGAGGAGACAGACAGACAGACAGACAAACAGACAGACATACAGTAATCCAATATATACACCGAGAAACATTGGAAAGGGGTGAACGCAGAATAACGTAATGCACACACGAAGAATAGTTACGGGAGAAAGCAGGGAGAGCAAGGAGTGTATCTGACATACATGGATAAAATATATATATCCGTGTGTTCAACGTTAGCAATCAATGTTACACAAGTTACAAATGTTATGTTACAAATGATAAAAATGTTACAATTTTATGTTACATATGTTAAAAAAGTTACAAATTATATAAATGTTACAAATTGTATATATGTTACAAATGTTATAAAAGTTACAAATGCTCTAAATGTTACAAATTTTATAAATTTTACTAACGTTACCAGTGTTACAAATGTTAGAAATGCTATAAACGTTATGGGAGAATGCAAGGACAAAGAGTGTATCTGACATGCTTGATAAAATTATACTCCGTGTGTTTAACGCTTTGACAGACAGACAGACATACAGACAGACACACAAATAGATAGATAGATGGATAGATACATAGATTGATAGATTGTTTATATTTGACTTATTTCTTATTCGCCACCCTTCTCTGTTCCCCTCTTTATCGGGTGTGTTCTTAATCGTCTTTATTCATTTTTCCTCCGTACCCTTTAGCGTCTCTCTCTCGTCCTTGTTTCGTTTCTATAATCCGTCTTATTTTTGTTATCGTTATCTCTCTCTCTCTCTCTCTCTCTCTCTCTCTCTCTCTCTCTCTCTCTCAAGCTCTTACACCGCAGTCATAATTCCCTTCTGAATTTTCCTTAGCCTGTTTAAAGTCTCCTCACCATGATTCATAGCCCTCTGCCTTTTAGATTTTACTTTCCCTTATATATCGCTCTACTATAGTCCGTTCATTATAGGTAGGCTAGAAATCGTGACTCAAAAAGCCTCTGTAACATGGGCACATACCCTATAGCTGGGGGTAGCTGACTGGAGACAGGGATCACTTTCGCGTTCCCTCGCCCCTTTCTCTGTCTCGTCTAGTAGGTGAATTTTACAAGGAGAGGAGGATTCGTAGCCCCCTGTAGCCAAAAGGAAAAGTAGGACAGTAAAAGAGACAGACAGAAAAGGCTAAGGTTGGGTAGAGGATGCCAAACCTCACTCTGGATAGGACCAGCCCTCACCCATTCGGCATTAATGTTTGATGGCAATTTTTATCATCATATCCTGTTCTTCATAGATATAGTAATTACAATGTTTGCATTATTATTAAATGAATATATTTAATATATATATAAAGGCATTGATTATAAAAATGTTCAGTGTGTACTTATTAATATTAACATTATTATTCTGTATTATTATTGTTATTATTGTAGTAGTAGTAGAAGTAGAAGTAGTAGTAGTAGTAGTAGTAGTAGTAGTATTTGTATTAGTGTGTGACAGTCTGCATTGAGCTAAACCGAACCATCCAATTAGTAGCAATTGTGTTGGCTGTCCTTGGCAAGAGAGAGAGAGAGAGAGAGAGAGAGTGAGAGAGAGAGAGAGAGTCAACAAACACACTAAACATGGGTAACTAAGATATTACTGTCTCTCGTTTCAGCAAATTAAACCGTTAGTGGAGAGAGAGAGAGAGAGAGAGAGTCAACAACACACTAACATGGGTAACTAAGATATTACTGTCTCTCGTTTCAGCAAATTAAACCGTTAGTGGAGAGAGAGAGAGAGAGAGAGAGTCAACAAACACACTAAACATGGGTAACTAAGGTATTACTGTCTCTCGTTTCAGCAAATTAGAACGTTAGTGGAGACAGAGAGAGAGAGAGAGAGAGAGAGAGAGAGAGAGAGAGAGAGAGAGAAGAGAGAGAGAGAGAGAGAGAGAAGCATATTACACACAGGGAACTATAATCTGTTTCAGCGACTCTTGAGAATTTAACTGGCCACCTACAGTATATGCCAATAATTCCAGCTGATTGGCTCTTGCGGTCGTGTCCAATGTCTCGCTTTGTAGTAATTATTTCTTCAGTACCGGTGACATCCTTTTTCATTATATTCTAGCAACAATTAGACGGCTTTATTCAGCTTAGGAATTAGGATGTGCACCCGTTTAAAGATCACACAAGTTAATCAGCTGGAATTATTGACATATAAGTGGACCGTAATGTTCTCAAAGATTCGCTGAAAAAGAGTATAGTTAAAAGGCTGGCGTTTAGAATCCGCCCCCCCCCCTCTATCTCTCTCTCTCTCTCTCTCTACTGTCCTGTTCTTCCACTATAAACTGTCCCTGTCTAGTAGTATTAAGGCCGGACCCCCTAGTTGGGACCGCAAGGTCTGTGTGGTCTGAGTATTTGTGTAACTCTGTGTAACTCTCTCTCTCTCTCTCTCTCTCTCTAACACACCGAGTATAAGCCATTACATACACTCTCGTTATAGCTAATTAGACCACCAGTGGTTGCGTGCCGTAATTGCCTTGTACTGGGAGGGAGACGTGGCTTCCTGTCGCCAAATATACCTAACTTTACTATCGCATAAATTGATAATATATAAAGGGGTTAGGGCTCATTATTAGTTTATTTATTTATTTATTAATCATTGTTTTAATTTCCTCTGCGGATTTCAATCAAGCTTCACAAACAAATTCTTAAAATCTCCAAACTAATGGGCGAAGGTCTTAAAATCTCATAACTAATGGGGCTAAGCATAAAGGCGAAGGGGTACCAAAAAAAATATATATATATATGTATATATATATATGCCCTTGCATAATTACCTTGTACCGGGGAGACGTGGGCTTGTATCGCTAAATATTCCTATTCTAAATTTAGCCAAATTTGAAAAAATATATATATATTTCTTTCAGGCTTCCCAATGTTTTCTTTACTTACATGTTATTGCATGAGTCAGGGATTTAATTAACACCAAATAGGCCCCGATAAGTAAGTATGTAAGTAAGTAAGTAAGTGAGTGAGTGAGTGAGTGAGTGAGTGGATAATTAAGTAAGAAGTGAGTAAGTAAGTAAGCAAGTGTGTGTATGTGTGGGTGCGTGTGGGTGTTTCTGTGTGTGTGAGAGAGTGTGTGTGTGTGTGGGTATCTCAGTGTGTTTGTGTGTGTGTGGATGTCTCAGTGTGTGTGTATGAGAGTGTATGTGTGTGTCTTTGTGTGTGTGTGTTTCTATCTGCTATTCTGGGTGGGGGACCTGTTAGTTTGTTTGTCTTTGTGTCCTTGTGTGGAGGTGGCAGAGTTTGGGTTTCTCTCTTAACTAACGTGTGAGAGAGAGAGAGAGAGAGAGAGAGAGAGAGAGAGAGAGAGAGAGAGAGAGAGAGAGAGAGAGAGAGAGAGAGAGAGAGAGAGATAGAGCAAGCACGAAGAAGAGATAAAGGAAGTTGTATGTGAAAAGCAGGTATGATTAAGAGGGTGATAGCTGGATCCCCTACTCTTATGTTTAGCCCCATTAGTTTGGCGATTTTCAGAGAGAGAGAGAGAGAGAGAGAGAGAGAGAGAGAGAGAGAGAGAGAGAGAGAGAGAGAGAGAGAGAGAGAGAGAGAGTCGGTGAGGATCTAAAGTAATGTTATTTAATTCTATTCCGTGACCCATTTCTCCCCCCGACCTTTCACTCACACTCAGCATTGGGTTAAGCCGGTATTACACGAGAGCTTTTATAGTCAACATTCGATGATCAAAAATGTTCTGGCAACATTTCTGGACTATTTTACACAGGTATCGGAAACTAGACTGATGGTAGATGAGCTTAGGTGACCGAAATAGTATAAATGTTGACCTCATAAGCTGCCAGACCAGTGTTGAGGATACATTTTGAGTGAAAAAGCTCTCGTGTGATACCGGCTTTAGCGATACTGTTGACATATTGAGTACCGGTGACGTCTTTTTTGTTTTTCACCAGTATTTAGACTAAGCTTAGGAATGATATAGGGTAGCTAAAAGGATTAATTGAGATAGTCTGTAGCTTTTTAACAGGTAGACGTCTTTCTAAGGCTGAATACAATTGTATATTAGTAGCCAGAATATAATGAAAAGGATGTTTCCGGTACTGAACGGGTTAAAGGGGCGACAAGACGACGTGGTTGCTTGGTTACAGAGTGTGTGTGTGTGTGTGAGAGAGAAAGAGCTCTCAGAGTTCTGTGTTTGTGGGTGAGTGTGTGTGTGTGTGTATGTGTGTGTGTGTGTGTGTGTGTGTGTGTGTGTGTGTGTGTGTGTGTGTGTGTGTGTGTGTGTGTGTGTGTGTGTGTGTGTGTGTGTGTGTGTGTGAGAGAGAGAGAGAGAGAGAGCTCAGAGTTCTGTGTGTGTGGGTGAGTGTGTGTGTGTGTGTGTGTGTGTGTGTCTGGGTGTGTGTGTGAAAGAGAGAGACAGTTCTGTGTGTGTGGGTGAGTTTGTGTGTGTGTGTGGTATGCATGTGTGTGTGTGTGACTGTGTGTGTATATGTTTTATCGTGCACTCATATACTGTATGTCGTGGGTTCTTAATAATATTTATAATTATGAGTTTCTCCATAAAAATAGAAAGGACAAAATTTAATGCAAGAAGCCATTTATATATTCTGCTGAAATATAGTATAGGCCATTCATTATAGGTAGGCCAAGAATCTTTATCACTAACCTATATTTCTCAAACACGACTAGAGTAATCGAGCTAATATGTCTACGTTGATACAGGCAGCTCTGCCTTTTGTCTCCTTCATGCACCTAGAAAGAAAAATGTATTAACCCCTTCTGTACCGGCGACGACTCTTATATTTGGCTTCAGCTATATTTAGACGATGTTATGAAGCTTGGGAAGAATATGTGGTAGCTAAAAGGACTAATTGAGATAGTCTGTAGCCTTTTAATGGGTATACATCCTTCCTAAGCTGAACAAAATCATCTGATAGTTGCCAGAATATAATTAAAAAGTGCATCACCGGTACAGAAGGGGTTAAGAGAGAGAAATAGAATAAGTCTGAGGATAATGGCAAAACAGAGGAAGAGAAGTGGAAAAGGAGAGTTTCTGCGCGAGGGTTGGAATTAATAGAGAGTTTCTGCACGAGGGTTGGAATTAATAGAGAGAAAGTTAGAGAGAGACGTAATAACATTGAGGACTTGGTTTATTGCTTTCTCGCCTCTCTCTCTCTCTCTCTCTCTCTCTCTCTCTCTCTCTCTCTCTCTCTCTCTCTCTCTCTATCTATCTATCTATCTATCTCTTGTGCTTTCTCACGTCTCGCTCTCTCTCTCTCAGTCTCTCTCTTAGGATGAGGTACATGCAATTATGCAATTAAGTCCTTTAATTGCCAGAGCATGTCACCTGACCCGAGAGAGAGAGAGAGAGAGAGAGAGAGAGAGAGAGAGAGAGAGAGAGAGAGAGAGAGAGAGAGAGAGAGAGAGAGAGAGAGAGAGAGAGAGTGGAAGAAAGAAAGAAAGAAAGAAAGAGATAAAGTCTAATGTTCCCTCCCAGAAACATTGAAGATGGGAGAGAGGGTCCAGATCGTGGCTTGAAAACTAAGCTCTTATTTTTCACAGACACTATAAAAGGATATTTGTCGACATTCATGGAAGAGTTTTCTGGGCCCCTTCTCCCGCAGGTTTAGCCCCATTTCTTTTGAGGTTTTAATACTATCGGCCTATTAGTTTGGCGATTTTAAGACCTTTCGTGCCATTTAGGTGTCGATTTACTCCTGATAGCGAATGTACAATTTAGGAGGAACCGGCCATCAGCTAGGGTATTTTTGTACCCCCCAAAAAACGAGCTAGTATTTTAACCATTTGGGAAGAGTCGGCCAGGGAGTAAGTGTGAAAATGTACACCCCGTTTGCTTTAGCCCTTTTTGAGTTACAGAGGTTATAGGTTTCACGATTTCTGGCCTATCTATTTGGAACAGGGTATAGCTATAGTTAATTTATTACAAGTAGGCGAGATATATTAACTTCTATCCTCTGTAACTCAAAAAGGGCTGGAACAAATGGGCCGTAGGTTCCCACATCTATTCCTTGACTGACTCTTCCTAAATGGTAGAAATGTTAACTCGATTTCTCTAATAGTTTGTGAGTTATGAAGGTTAGAAGTTAAGATCTCTCGTCTACTTGCAGCGAATAGACTATAGTATTGGTATTGGGTGGTGTACAGTGGGAACAAAAGTCATGTGGCGTTTTCATATATCTGTATTGTGTTTATCCTGATGGCTTCACAGTGTTGGGATTTTATAATGGACAAAGTGGGTAAACGGGAAATAATGGTTATTTTCCACACACACACACACACACACACTCACACACACACTCACTCACACACTCACACATCTCGTTCTCTCTCTCTCTCTCTATATATATATATATATATATATATATATATATATATATATATACTGTATATTTTTCACACACACACACACACACACACACATACAGACAAATATTGGGTAGAGAACTTCAAAGCGCCGTGAATGTCAGAAGAAAAAAACATATATTTGTTATAACAATAAATTATTATTTATTTTTTTCTGACATGTGGGTTTATTCATCCATATATTTATACTATTAGAACTTCTTGACGAAACGAATATTCGATGTGGTGGCTTTATGTTTTTCTATGTCATAATATTGTTTTGCTAAATCTTTAAAATCAGGGCCGGCTTTCCGTTTTTGAATAAAATAATATCCTTAAAACAGAAAAGAAATTAGCAATCGGTTCTTGACAGGGTTGTGTTGTAGCCTCAGTCTTTGGTTCTGGCTAGAGATGCAAAATAAAGTGACTTGCAGTAAAACACAAACCAATATAAAAAAAAAAAATACAAAATCGAGCATTGCTAATAATTATAAGGTAGAACGTTAACCCCTTCAGTACCGGAATTATATTGTTTTTATTTCAGCTATATACAGTATATACGATTGTATACAGTTCAGGAAGGATCTGTGGTAGTTAAAAGGTTGAATTGAGATACTTGGAAGCCTTTTAGTTGCTGCATGTCCTTCTTAAGCTGAATAAAAGCCCCTAATAATGGCACAAATATAGTAAAGAGTACGACCCGGTAGTAAAGGGGTTAATGTTTCCTTCGAGTACTAAAAACAAATACAAATAAATACACTGCAATGGACAGTTCAAGCAAGACAATTACTCTAGCAATCAACTGACTATTAAAATTCCCCCAAATTCCCCCCAATTTCCCCCCCCCCCCCCTTCATCCCTTCCACACCGGCATCTCACTTCCAGGTCGCTTTAATATTTATTCTGGCTACTATTAGACTATTGTACTCAGTTTAAAAAGGGGCCTCTAGCAATTAACAGGCTTCGAACTATATCCTTTAACCCGTTCTACTATCACAGATCCTTCTTAAAATGAAATGAATCGTCGAAAAATAGCTAGACGAAAATTTAATAGACGTCGCTGGTACAGACATCTCACTTTCAGGTCGCTTTAATATTTATTCGCCTCGACGCTGGAGAAAGAACCGAGAATTCAATTTGTTGTTCCTCGTGGCCATTCTGATAGTCCTGCCAAAGCTCTCCTCTCTCTGTCTTTTTCTCGCCCTCGCTCTCTCTCTCTCTCTCTCTCTCTCTCTCTCTCTCTCTCTCTCTCTCTCTCTCTCTCTCTCTCTCTCTCTCTCTCTCTCTCGCTCTCTCTCTCTCTCTTTCTCTCTCACTCGTAAAAAATAAATACATAAATGCATAAGTAAATAAAAATGTTAGGTTAAGTATCGGTGGTATTCAATGTGTCTCAATTTAATTCTTTATTGTGAATTAAGTCGGTATCACACGAGCCCTTTTTCCCTCAACATTTATCCTCAACACAGGTCTGGCAGCTTATGAGGTCAACAGCTAACATATTTCGGTCACCTATTCATCTATCATCAGTCTAGTTTCCGACACCAGTGCATAATATTCCAAAAATGTTACTAGATAAATGTTGATCATCGAATGTTGACTATAAAAGCTCTTGTGTGATACCGGCTTTATCCCTGTAAATATATTCTCATTCTGCTGTGGGCCTTGTTTCCCCAAATATATTGTCACGTCAACCCAAGGTCGGAAGCAGTAGTGGGTCGGGAGAGAGCCTTCTGTTTTGCTGTCTATATCTTCCACTTCCTAGCCATTCCCATTATTGTTAACATCGTTCTTTACACCAATAACCCCAAAATTAAATTCATGAAAGCGTGTGATTATCCAGGATTCGAACCGAGGATATCACATACAGAACTTACACGACTGCTGAGTTGGGCCCACTATGGTCTATGCAGTCTGTGTATCTATGTAACTATATGTAAATGTTTCCTTTCGATTTATTTGCCCTCCTGTCCCACCGCCCACCTTCCCAGGACCCCCCCCCCCCCACCCCCCACCCCCCACCCCCCTTAATGACGCCAGCCACTATTTGGTCTGATTGCATGGCTGCTTAGTAGTTGTTGTTGTGTGTGTGTGTGTGTGTGCACGGCTGCTTACTAGTTGTTCTGTGTGTGTGTATGTGTATGTACGGCTGCTTACTAGTTGTTCTGTGTGTGTATGCGTGTGTGTGTTGGTGGGTATGTGGGTGAGTGGGTATGTACGGCTGCTTACTAGTTGTTCTGTGAATACGTGTATACGTGTGTGTGTATGTGTGTTCAATGTTGGAATGTGCGTTTGTGCATGTTTGTGTATAAGTATGTGTTTCGGCATTGATGTGTATGTGTGTGTGTTTGTCGATAGACTCGATATTGGTGTGTGTATGTATGTATCGGAATGCGCGTATGTACAGTATATGTGTTTGCGAGTGTACAGAACATATATTAAGTTTGTTTCTGCATACAATAATCACAACAACAATACTAATCTCTGGTGCGTTGCTTAAAGAGATAGCATAAATAAGGCCTCGCTATAATGGGTATAAGGCCTCGCTATAATGGGTATAAGGCCTCGCTATAATGGCTATAAGGCTTCGCTATAATGGGTATAAGGCCTCGCTATAATGGGTATAAGGCCTCGCTATAATGGGTATAAGGCCTCGCTATAATCGGTATGTGGGCTTTGAATATACTTAAGGGGAGATGGGTCGCTTTTCTGAATAATAATAATAATAATAATAATAATAATAATTTAGATGGAACTTTAGATAGGGCTCCTAGTACGTTGGTCTTATTTGTGTACCTTATGAAAACACAACAAATGTAAGTATCTAATAATTCGTACCTTGGAGAGAGCGAGAGAGTAATTAGATCAAATCGGTGACAAACTGAATTCCATAAGACGGCTACAGATATATAGTGTAGAGATCTGGGGTGATTTATATCTAGTTATCCAGCTATATACAGGCTTTCTGTGTCTCCCTATATCCATTTATGTATCTATTATTTAATCTATCTATTTTTCTTTCTATCTATATATCTATCTATCTATCTATATATCTATTTATCTATCTATCTATCTATCTATCTATTTTTCTTTCTATCTATATATCTATCTATCTATCTATCTACTTACAAAAATGTATCTTTTTCATTTTTACCTTCACATAGCCTAAGAAATAACCAATCACGGTCGTAAGCTAGTATGTAAACAAAGTATTCATAGGTTGATTAAAATCTAAATAGGACTTTATAAGCTACCAAGCCCTCAGGATTATTAAGCCAGCATAAATCACGAACAAATTCAAGACTTGAGCCTCTTTTCGAGAACTCCAGTCACTGTGTATTCATTGTTAGTTGAAATAGGACTTCAGAGGCTATCAAACCCTTCTGGATTATTAAGCCAGCACACTGTAATTCAAGAATAGCGTTAATACTGGAGCCCCTCTTCGAGATCTCCAGTCCCTTGTGTATCCATAGATAAAGGTTCAGTGAATATTAATGAAGTTTCTGCGAACATTCATCTTTTGGTAGTAGAATTTATGAGTATACAATCTGGTGAGCGAAGAAGAAACCGATAAATATATACTTTCTCTCTCTCTCTCTCTCTCTCTCTCTCTCTCTCCACACACAAACTGGTAAACGAAGAAGAAACCAATGAATATATTTCTCTCTCTCTCTCTCTCTCTCTCTCTCGTGGCAGCTAGTTGTCTCACCTCTTATATTACCTCTCTCCCTTCCCCTCGTCCACCTACCAATATCTTCTTTACCCCTCTCTAGCCTTTTCCTTAACCTTTTTTTGTACACTGGTATGCCATAGTCTGTACCCAAGGTGTCAAACTAGAGCATATCTATTATATATATATAATTTATTTAGTTACATTTATATACATAGGTGACACGCGACGACAAAAATATGAAGGAGGGAGCAAGGTGGTGGTAATATATGAAGGAGGGAACAAGGTGGTGGTAATATATGAAGGAAGGAGCAAGGTGGAGGTAATATATGAAGGAGGGAGCAAGGTGGAGGTTATATATGAAGGAGGGAGCAAGGTGGAGGTAATATATGAAGGAGGGAACAAGGTGGTGGTAATATATGAAGGAGGGAGCAAGGTGAAGGTAATATATGAAGGAGGGAGCAATGTGGAGGTAATATATGAAGGAGGGAACAAGGTGGAGCTAATATATGAAGGAGGGAACAAGGTGGTGGTAATATATGAATGAGGGAACAAGGTGTAGGTCATATATAAAGGAGAGAACAAGGTGGCGGTAATATATGAAGGAGGGAGCAAGGTGGAGGTAATATATGAAGGAGGGAGCAAGGTGGAGGTAATATATAAAGGAGGGAACTAGGTGGAGGTAATATATAAAGGAGGGAACAAGGTGTAGGTAATATATAAAGGAGGGAACAAGGTGGAGGTAATATATAAAGGAGGGAACAAGGTGGAGGTAATATATGAAGGAGGGAGCAAGGTGGAGGTAATATATAAAGGAGGGAACTAGGTGGAGGTAATATATAAAGGAGGGAACAAGGTGTAGGTAATATATAAAGGAGGGAACAAGGTGGAGGTAATATATAAAGGAGGGAACAAGGTGTAGGTAATATATGAAGGAGGGAGCAAGGTGGAGGTAATATATGAAGGAGGGAGCAAGGTGGTGGTAATATATGGAGGAGGGAACAAGGTGGAGGTAATATATAAAGGAGGGAACAAGGTGTAGGTAATATATGAAGGAGGGAACAAGGTGGAGGTAATATATAAAGGAGGGAACAAGGTGGAGGTAATATATGAAGGAGGGAGAAAGGTGGAGGTAATATATAAAAGAGGGAACAAGGTGAAGGTAATATATAAAGGAGGGAACAAGACGTAGGTAATATATAAAGGAGGGAACAAGGTGGAGGTAATATATGAAGGAGGGAGCAAGGTGGAGGTAATATATAAAGGAGGGAACTAGGTGGAGGTAATATATAAAGGAGGGAACAAGGTGTAGGTAATATATAAAGGAGGGAACAAGGTGGAGGTAATATATAAAGGAGGGAACAAGGTGTAGGTAATATATGAAGGAGGGAGCAAGGTGGAGGTAATATATGAAGGAGGGAGCAAGGTGGTGGTAATATATGAAGGAGGGAACAAGGTGGAGGTAATATATAAAGGAGGGAACAAGGTGTAGGTAATATATGAAGGAGGGAACAAGGTGGAGGTAATATATAAAGGAGGGAACAAGGTGGAGGTAATATATGAAGGAGGGAGAAAGGTGGAGGTAATATATAAAAGAGGGAACAAGGTGAAGGTAATATATAAAGGAGGGAACAAGACGTAGGTAATATATAAAGGAGGGAACAAGGTGGAGGTAATATATGAAGGAGGGAACAAGGTGGAGGTAATATATGAAGGAGGGAACAAGGTGGAGGTAATATATGAAGGAGGGAGCAAGGTGGAGGTAATATATGAAGGAGGGAGCAAACAGCAAGGTGATAACTGTGGAGGAAGAAGTCGTGGAAAGTTTAGATGATGTGGGTGAACGAAGAGAGATGGCCAGGTTGAGAACAAGAAAAAAACAAGAAACAAACAAACGGAAAAGAGAAGGAAAGTTAGTTTTGCGTCCACCCTAAGTCTATACTGCTGTTGGCTAAAAATATAATATATAAATAAATAAATAAATAAATTTAATATATATATATATAAATTATATATATATATATACAAGGGGAGGTTTTCAAGACCCCCGTTTTCCTCATGCTTAGCCCCATTAGTTAAGAGATTTTGCAACATTCGCCCCGTTAGTTTGGCGATTTTAAGACCTTGCATGCTATTTAGGTATCGATGTTATCCTGACCAGCAATAGAAAACCTGCAATTTAAGAGAAAAATGCACAAATTTATCTCAAAGTTTTTTTTTTCTAAGCTTAATGGAGGTTTAGGGGAGAAACTATAATATAACTAAAATAATAATAATACATTAATTAATATTCAAATATAGAAATATAGAAATATATCGCATTAAGAAGTTATAAACAGACCTCTTATGAGACCAAAACAAACTTGGCCTCTTCAGATCCAACACCAAGATCTACAGAAAACACGGGAAGTTCTTTGGAGGGGGGACCCAATTATCTCTGCATCAAAAAGTTAGCTCGTCTAGCCTCACACGATATTTTCTGTGGGTACGGAAAAACACAACCTCACATACTCACTCTCACACTCTCTCTCTCTCTTTCTCCACATTATGTAATATACATATATATGAATTTATTTAGAGAGAAAATATATATGTATGGCAATGCAATAGGAATAGCAATATGAGGATAAATAGAGAGAGAGTGGAAGAATAGACAGAGAAGGATAGATAAAGATATATATATGGATGAGAGAGCAGAAGAGTGAGACTCGCCTCCCATAAGGTGTAGAGAGAAAGGAAAAGGACATAACACAAACATTAATAAGTATACAGGTCTCCCTCGATTTACGATACGGTTACGTTCCTGAAAACACGACCTTCAATAGAAAAATCGTATAACAAACCCTAAAATTAATGGGGTCAATGGGGATACGTTCTGGGACCAGTCAAAACCAAAACCAAAACCCCTAAAAAAACTATAATAGTATCATAAATTGGGGCATCGGATAGTGAGGGTGACTTGTATAATAAATAAATGAGTAACTAAATAAACACATATACTAAAATTTTAAATGTCAATCTCACGGCGACAGTGTAATGCCAACTTAGTAATGTTCTAGGTTTAGGGGGAAAACTTAAAATAATAATAATAATAATAATAATAATAATAATAATAATAATACATAAATAAGTATATATATATAAGATAACTAGAACATGTCAAAATCGCACAACATCAGCGAAATCACAGCTTGCTATTTTCCCCGATGCTGTTAGAGTTAATTGGCTTAAATTCGCTTAAATTCACACTCTAATGGTATAATGGAGCCTTTTAGCCAATTTACCAGACTGTCAACAATCTCAATATTTCAAAGACATTAATATTTTTGTCTCTCTCTCTCTCTCTCTCTCTCTCTCACACATACACACACACACACATACACATACACACACACACACGCCCAGAAACACACTCACACACACACACACACACTCTTCTTCTCTCCCTAACTCACTTCTTTCATTCATATATTCTTCCAACATAGCCTCTACGTTTAGCTTACTATTAATCTTTCCTTCCTTCTTTCCCATCTTCCCTTCCTTCCCATTTTTCGTTTTTTAATATGTGTCTTTCTTTTTTCCTTCCTTCCTTCATTCATTCCTTCATTCCTCCGTTTTTCCTCCTTCCTTCCTTCCCATCTGCCCTTCCTTCTCATATTTCTTTCCTTCCTTCCATCCTTCCTTCCTTCCTTCCATCCTTCCTTCCATCCTTCCTGCCTCCCCTTTTTCTTTCTCCCTTCCTCCCCTCCTTCCTTCCTTCCTTCCTCCCTGATCTTCTTCCTCCCTTCCTTCTCATATTTCCTTCCTTCCTGCATTTCCTTTCCTGATAAAAATAAACTTATAAACGTTGACAGAATGAATACGAACACCTTATGAGGAGGAGCACTTTACTGAGGTCATAAAAGTAACTGGGGAAAATCTGTGTGAAGAAGAAGAAGAAGAAGACGAAGAAGAAGAAGAAGAAGCAGAAGCAGAAGCAGAAGAAGAAGAAGAAGAAGAAGAAGAAGAAGATGAAGAAAAAAAAGCGAAAATACGAAGAAGAAGAAAAATACGAAGAAGAAGAACAACAAGAAGAAGAACAAGAAGAAAAAGATGACGAATAAGGAGAAAAATAAGAAGAATGACAACACCAACGACACGAGATAATGATTTAGTGAAGAATATGAATGAGTAGAAATTAGACAGGGGGGAATATTCAGCAACTCAGCTTCGACGGTAGACTATATTAAAAGGAGGAATGTCAATTAAGGAAAGGGTGGGGCGAGAGAGAGAGAGAGAGAGAGAGAGAGAGAGAGAGAGAGAGAGAGAGAGAGAGAGAGAGAGAGAGAGACTCGGTAATAAGGTGAGAGAGCTACTATCACTTTACATGTGAGAGTCCTGAGGCAGCAAGAGCATACGGCACAATACACCAAGGAAGGAACACAGATAGATAGATATATAGATAGATACAGACAGATAGATAGATAGAGGGAGAAAGGGAGAGGGGGGGGAGGGGGGGGACTCGATAATAAGGCCAGAGAGCTACTATCACTTAAATTAACATTTCAGGACCTAAGGCAGTAAAAGCATATGGAACAGAACAGAAGGAAAATAATCTACACATGGATGGGGATAAACGTCTTAAAACAGTAGGCTGAATGGGGCCGAATGGATACAATCCAGAGAGAGTGGGGGAGAGAGAAAAAATACGAGGTGGGCCCACGTAAAATGTAAGTTGCATAAAAATTAAACTACCTAACATAATCGACCTTCTAATCTAGTTTCCGATTGCAACGCGAAAGATCCTAAAAAAATACGAGAAAGAACTTGCTCATGGAAAATTGACGGAAAATGCGCTCGTGTGACCCAGGCTCAATTGTTCTCTCTTTCCCAGCAAGCAGAGTTTGAAATAGATGTCTTCCATATTTTGGCTGGGAGTTTTCAGAACGTAGTGCGTAGCTTGATTTGTTTCCCTCCCAGATGTGGCGCTTGGGCCGGCTGTTTGGGAGAGATTGTTGCACGAAAATCATCTGTATTTTCATTCTCTTACTCTCTCTCATTCTCCTCCTCTCTTCCATTAATTCTCCTCTTTCATACTTCTCCTTCTTTCATTCTTCTCCTACTATTATATTCCCCCTTTCTCTCATTCTCCTCCTCTCTTCCTTCTCCTCTCTTTCGTACTCCTTCTTTCATTCTTCTCCTTCTTCTATTCTCTTCCTCCTTTCTCTCATTCTCTCCTCTTTCATTCTCCTCCTTCTTCCCTTCTCCTCCTCTCTTTCATTCCTTTTTCTCCTTCTTCTATTTTCTTCCTCTCTTTCATTCTTCTCCTTCTTTCCTTCTCCTCCTCCTTCCCTATTCCTCCTCTAGGTTTCAAGCGATCTATTTTGGGTGCTCGCTTGATCATGGTGTCTCTCTCTCAACCATTTATCTTCCCTCTCCTGTCATGGTAAGCTTGAGTGAGAGAGAGAGAGAGAGAGAGAGAGAGTGTGTGTGTGTGTGTGTGTATGTGTGTGAGTGAGTGAGTGAGTGAGAGAGAGAGAGAAAGATTCTCATAATGTTCAGGTATATATTTGTTCCTCGTTTATTATCTACCATGTCTGACCTATTGTTTGTGACCTATTCTTCTATATTTTGTTCACTTAATTTTAGTGTAATTTAAGTGTTTGTCTCTTCTTATAGATTACACACTCTCGCTCTCTTTCTCTCTCTCTCTCTCTCTCTCTCTCTCTCTCTCTCTCTCTTTTTTTTGTTCGCTCGATATCATCCTCATCTTCTTCGTATTTTTTTTTATTTTTATTTTTATCTCTCTTTCACTCACTCTCATTCTCTCTCTCTCTCTCTCTCTCTCTCTCTCCCCTATACACCTTAACCATACAGGTAATTACAAGTTTTAATTAGCAGATCACACCTGCCCTTAACATCTTTGGGGGGATTTCTATCTAAGACCTAATTTTGTATCTTATAGCCCTCTTCTATTCTTGTTTGAGTGTGTGTGTGTGTGTGTGTGTGTGTGTGTGTGTGTGTGTGTGTGTGTGTGTGTGTGTGTGTTTTGGTTACGAGTCCCTTAATACCTTAATCTTGCAGCAAATGAAAGGAGATAAACACAAATTAATTACCTGTCCTCACCACATGGGTCCTTCCTGCCACTGATCTTCACACCCTGTCTGTCCCTCTGTCTGTCTGTCTGTCTCTCTGTCTGTCTCTCTGTCTGCCTGTCCCTCTGTCTGTCTGTATGTATGTATGTATTTATGTTTATCTCCACACTGTTGATTTCATACAGTTTAGGAAGGCTCTGTGAGAATTATAAGGGTAAACACGATCTCAATAACCCTCTGACTCCCACATACCCTTCTTAATCTGAATATAATCTTCTAATAATAGCCAGCATAAACTGTCAAAAAGCGTCATAATCTTCAAAGGGTTAAAAGATCATGTATAAAACTGCATCTGAACGACTTTAACAAAACTATCTCAAAACTGAGAATAAAAACACTAAAAATATAGCGGGCATTTATATCAAACCGCGCCCAGAGAGAGAAACAAATTAGGGAGAAGAAATGGAGAATAATGGCGAGGCGTTATGTGTTAAGGTGGAAGGCATAAGAGAGAGAGAGAGAGAGAGAGAGAGAGAGAGAGAGAGAGAGAGAGAGAGAGAGAGAGAGAGAGAGAGAGAGATGTGAGAGAGAGGAGGGGCAGGAGGAGAGATGGAGGGAAGAGGAGGATAGATAGGTGGTGTGTGTGTGTAGGAGTAAGAGTGAGAACAAAAACAAATAAGGAGGAAGAAATTGGAAATAACGGTCTGGTGTTATGTTAGAGCCAAGTGAAAGTATAATGGTGTGCGAGAGAGAGAGAGAGAGAGAGAGAGAGAAAGAGAGAGAGAGAGAGAGAGAGAGAGAGGGGGGGGGGAACGTGAGAGTGAAATCTGATATGAAGGTGTGGCTTTATACTGTGTTAATATTACTTTCCAGATCCGAAGACGCATTTCTTTTCGGTTTTCTGTCTATTATTAGACAATTTTATTTAGATTAGAATGGGTACATGAAAGTCAGAGGATTAATTGAGATAGTCTTTACCCTTATAATTCCCACAGATCCTTGCTATAGTGTATAAAATCAACTAATGGTAGCCCAAAATAACGGTAAAAATTTGTCATAATCTTCAAAGTGACAAATTCAGAGAGAAAATTATAAAGTAGATATTCACTATTTCTGATTAACCTATTCAAATTGATGCTACGATTTTTGGCCTACTTACAAGGAATGGACTATACTCAATAAGAAAACTCTTATTATCCGATGTTATGGGTTGGTGAAAACTGTGAATGCATAACTCAAGAAAAGTATGAATTGGGAAGTTAGAGGAAGCAGGATATGACCACTGCTTTCCTCTGCCATCCACTTCTTCCATCCCTTCATCCTTACCCCTGCCCTTAATTTCCTTCCTTCCTCCTCCCTTCTTCCCCTTAACTTAATTTCTTCCCTCCTTCCTTTTCATTCTTTCCTTCCTTGACCTTCCCATCTTCCCTCCATCCTTTTCCATCCCTTCATCCTTACCCCTGCTCTTACTGCCCTTCTTTCCTTCCTCTCTCCTTCCTTATAACTTCCCTTCTTCCCTCCTTCCTTCTTCCCTCCATTATTGTACTTCCTTCCTTCCTTTAACTTCCCTTCTTCCGCTCCTCCCCTTCCCCTTCCTTCCCTCCCCTTCCTTCCCCCCTCCTTCCTTCCTCCCCTTTCGCCTCAATCCCGCCAGCACTATATCTTTCCATTCGGGTATTGGCAGAAAAATACAAAATCTTTCGATACTTTCACACCACATTTTTCAGGGTGTTGCTGTTTTCGAACCCTCTTGTTGTTGTTCGTCTGTTTTCTATGGTACACTCGGATACCATAGTCTCTGGCCCACTTATGAGAATTCGTGGACCCCTTCCTACTCCTTTTTTTTTTTTACTCTCCTCCTTCCTCCTCATTCTTCACCCATTTCTTCCTTCTTCTCTTTCTCTCCTCCCCCTATCCCTCCCGTTTCCCCTCTCCTCCTTTCTCTCATTCCTTCCTTCCTTCCCCTTCTCTCTCCCCAACCCCCAACCCCCCTCTCCTCGCAACACAACACTCATAAAACACAACCTCACAAAACGTTTCAACACACTCAGAAAACATGATCCCTCAAAACGTTTCAACACACTCAGAAAACACGATCCCTCAAAACGTTTCAACACTCAGAAAACACGATCCCTCAAAACGTTTCAACACTCAGAAAACACAATCCCTCAAAACGTTTAAACACACTCAGAAATCACGATCCCACAAAACGTTTCAACACACTCAGAAAACACAATCCCTCAAAACGTTTAAACACACTCAGAAAACACGATCCAACAAAACGTTTCACACTCAATTTTTTTTTTGTATTATTCTTCCCCCTCGAATGTCCCGCGGTTGTTCTCAAAACCATATCGTTGCGGTATTTCAGATATCCAAAACGTGGAGACTTGGCGGTGTGATTTCCAGAGAGGTTGTTAGCTCTTGCAAGATCCAAGACGCATTTCTGTTTTCTGGCTATTATTATACGATTCTATTTAGCTTAGGAAGGGCATATGGAAGTCAGAGGGTCAATTGAGAAAGTCTTTACCCATATAATTCCCACAGATCCTTTTAAAACTGTATAAAATCGACTAACGATACCCATGACATTTTGTCAAAATGCGTCACAATCAAAACGAGGGGTAAAATTTCATTACAAAATGTCGTATTTCTAGTTGTTAATGGTTCCGCAATATGTAACCTATTTCGGAAACTAAGTCGCTAATATTAAGCATTTGTCTAGCCAAAACTAAAACTAAAAATTATCTTCCTTGTTATTGAGTGTGTGGGGGGGGGGGGATTGTGTCTGTGTCTCTGTGTGTGTGAGTGTATAGTTGTGTTGGCTTTGTGTGTTGGTTACGTGTGTGTGTGTGTGTGTGTGTTGGTTGTGTGTGTGTGTGTGTACAAAGGAAATCAAGCAACAACAGTCCTAGTGACCCTTCTAGGCTGCTTGTCCTCCAAAACACTGAGGATCAAGTGTCCAAACAGTGGTTTAGAGTGGGTAAAGGAACATTGGAAAGGGAACTACTGCCCTAGAACTAATGTCCGTGGCAGGATTAGGAAGTATAGTAGGGGACAGCATGGGTTTAGTAACTGAGGGGGGATAAAATAAAGTTATTAATTTACAAACGCAGTCAGTCGCGGGTTTGATGCGAGATATTGTGTCTAAGCGGAGTTTTGAAATGAATCAACGGTGTGCTGCAGTCTATAACGTCTCGGGGAAGCCCATTCCATCAAGGTGGAACAACTCGATTTGGAAGAAGAAATTCTTTAGATTCGTGTGAGTTAAAAGATTTACCAATCATTTTGCAAAACCCCGTTTCCTTCCCGCGTTGTAATTAGATTGGTCGATAGTTGGGTGAGTACTTACTACAGTCATATTGGTCGATGCCTTTGATGATTTTGAAGACTTGAATTAAGTCGCCTCTTAATCTTGCGCTGTGGTTCAAAGGAATAGGGAATAGATTTAATTCTCTAAGACTCTCTTCGTATGGTTTGTTCTTTAGGCTAGGTATCATTTTGGTAACTCTACGTTGAACTCGTTCTAGTTTGTTTATATCTTTTTGGTAATAAGGGCACCAGTATTGAACGCAGTATTCCAGAAGAGGGCGGACTAAGGAATTGTAAAGGGTTAGGATAACTTCTTTGGATTTATGCTCAAATGACCTGCCTATAAAGCCAATTATTTTGTTTGCCTTCTTCACAACTTCTGTGTGTGTGTGTGTGTGTGTAGGTGTGTGTGTGTGTGTGTGTGTGTGTGTGTGTGTGTGTGTGTGTGTGTGTGTGTGTGTGTGTGTGTGATAGGCAGTTGTTCATTACGGATACCCCAACTGTGAACGGTGCCAAGAGGGAAAAAAATATAATTAAAGATAATGAGAGTAAGAAATACCATTAGGAGGGAACAGAAGGGTCGGATTAATTTAGAGAGAGAGAGAGAGAGAGAGAGAGAGAGAGATAGAGAGAGAGAGAGAGAGAGAGAGAGAGAGAGAGAGACAGGATCGCAATGGAAGTATAGAGGAAGGTGGGTGTTTTCATTGGTGTATACATAAGTTGACAATATATTACATTTATGTACGCCACACACACATACATACACACACATACATACACACACACTTATATATACACGCACATATACTCTCTCTCTCTCTCTCTCTCACACACACACACACACATACAAGCGTCATTTTGCATTCGCCTCCTCCTACCTTTCATATTTGTTTTCTCTCTCTATCTCTCTCTCTCTCTTTCATTTCTTTTTGTCTCTTGAAATATATGTGGGCCATATTTTTGGTGTTTCCGCCGGGAGTTAAGAGATAGCGGTTGTTTGTTTGGTCTATTAATTAATTTATTCATATATTTTTTTTTAGTTTCCTCCCTAGACCTCCATCAAGCTTAGAAAAACACCCCCTGTAGATAGATTTGTAAATTTTTCGGTAGAAAAATTTCCCGGCCAAAGGACGATTCCTTCTAAAATTACAGGTTCGCTATAGCTTGCCAGGAAAAAAACCAACACCTAAATGGCACGAAGGGTCCTAATATTGACAATGGGGTGAAAGGTCATAAAATCCCCAAACTAATGGAACCAACGTCTTAAAGTCTCAAAACTAGTGGGGCTAAACATTAGGGAGAAGGGGGTCCAGAAAAACGGTCTGTCTCCCCTTAAGAGATATAGCGGTGTTTAGCTTGATTTGTTTCCCTCTCAGATGGGGCGCTGGGGAGCCGGCTGGTGCAGATAGCTTGTGGTAGATCTAAAGGGAGAGTCATGCAATACTTTTCACGGAATACGTATCGTAGAATATACAGAAGAATAATATCTATCTATCTATATGCTCGGGCCCAATCCCCACTTTTCCTTTTTTTTTTTTTGGGGGGGGGGGGGGGGCGGGGGAGGGTGGAGGCGACTCAAGACAGAGCCAGAATAGGGGCAACACAACAGAAAACAATGAACTCACAAAAAACAAAATACAAATTCCCAATAGAATAATATCATATACGGGTAATATACTAATATCATAGAATATACAAAGTAGTAAGCAATATCCACCCAATATCCACCGTCAAGACCTGTTGTTGCTTGATATCCTTTGTCTTACCTCTCAAAACACATACCTATCTCTACTTGTCCTGGCAATATAATAGTTAACCCCCTGAAGATTATCACGCATTTTGACAGTTTCTGCTGGCTACTATTAGACGATTTTATACAGCTTTGGAAGGATCTGTGTGCATTAAATGGGTAAAAACTATCTCGATCAACACTCTGAGTTCCATATACCCTTCCTAATCTGAATAAAACCGTCTAATAATAGCCAGAAAGGGGAAAAGAAGTGCGTCATCGATTCTCAGCGGGTTAAGGGGAGGTATTTAGTTTGTTCCCTAGACCTCCAGCAAGCTTAAAATTACACCCCCTTGAGTCCCTTTCAAGATTAATTTGTACATTTTTCGGTAGAAAAATGTCCCGGCCGAAGGCCGTTTCCTCTTAAGTTACAGGCTCGCTATCGCTCGCCAGGATAAAATCGACACCTGAATGGCACGAAAGGTCTTAAAATGGGGTGAAAGTTCTTAAAATCGCCAAAACTAACGGGGCAAACGTTTTATAATATCAAAAGCAATGGGGCTAAACATGAGGGAGAAAGGGGTCAAGAAAAAAATCCCTCGAGTGGAGATCTCCCCTTAATGTTTCTGTTGTCACTCACGTCGCCCCTGATTGACCTATCTAAACTAAACTCATATACAGTACAGCAACTCGTTTAATTTGCAATCTCAATAATTGTAGTTATGCAATTGTATGTTTTCATATTGCTGTAGGAAACAGTATAGCTTATATATTTCTTGATGCATCCCTTTTCCATTGTATATATTGCAATTTCGTTGTATATATTAATTTTCAAACTTCTAATAAGTCTAAATAAGATTCTGAGACTATGATTTAAACTATTTGAGTGTCCAATGCACAGTACACAATATTCACCAACCTAGAAACATAACACTGAGCAAAAATAATGGTGCTAGTGCAAAATACATTTTTTCGCCAAATTTCGAGGCAGCTGATAGTTTGTAAAAATTATATAACCTATGGATTTGGAATAGTTTTGAATATAGATAGATAGATCGAGATAGATAAATAGATAGATAGATAGATAAGACCTTGCCCGTTTTACCTTCTCATAATCTCTCTCTCTCTCTCTCTCTCTCTCTCTCCTGTACACCTTGACCATGCTGGAAATGACAGGTCCTTAGTACAGGTTAATTAGCAGAGCTCACCTGTCCTCCTCACCTGGGGCTTTACTCCTCACACCTCGTATTTACCTGTTCAACCCTCTTACCTTCCTCTCTGTGTGTGTGTGGGTGTGTGTGTGTGTGTGATGATTGTGTGTGTGTGTGTGTGATGATTGTGTGTGTGTGTGTGTGTGATGATTGTGTGGTGTGTGTGTGTGTGTGTGTGATGATTATGTGTATGTGTGTTTTATAATTGTGTGTGTGTTTGTGATGTGTATGTGTGTGTGTGTGTGTGTGTGTGTGTGTGTGTATTGCTTTTGTATGTCTATTCCTATACGTTTGCCTATTCATCTATTTGTTTGCGTTTGAGTGTCATATACCGTATTCCTACAAGGTAAATAGTGGAGGTAGACACAGGTTAATTATCAGACCTCACCTGGGCCCCTCCTGGTGAGACCTAGCAATTATCTTCCCACCATGGTCGTCTCTTTGTATGTCTGTCTCTCGGTCTGTCTGTCTCTCTGTCTGTCTGTCTGTCTGTCTCACCTCTTGTATGTTTGTGACTCTGAATTTAGTTTTAAAGTTTGATGGAGGTCTAGGGAGTTCAACTAGAAAAAGAACTCAAGTTTACTGAATCTAGCAAACTCTAACACACTCTCGCACACACTCGCTCTCAAGTATCTCTCTCTCTCTCTCTCTCTCTCTCTCGCTCTCTCATTCCTGCCAGTTTGCCTTCACCCAAAATAAATCACCCTTCGTAACTTAATTTACAAGTTTGTCTCCATCCTTTTTCCTCTCTCTCTTCCTCCGCCTTTAGTGTCCTCTTGTTCAGCACTATATGTGTTATATGTGTTTGCATATATATATATATATATATATATATATATATATACAGTATATGGTCTATACTTATTTATTTATTTATTTATATATTTATATATTTGTAGATATGCATATAATTATAAACTATTATGTCTCTGCATCATATACTGCCACGTTTTACTAATCAACAACATGCTTGGCTATTAAAACCTCGTAATAGCTGAGTAATTAGTCCTTACAGTACCGGTGACGTATTCTGTTTTAAGTTCAGCTGCATTTAGACGATTTTATGAAGCTTAGGAAGTATCTGTGGCGGCTAAAAGGATACATTGAGATAGTATGTAGCCTTTTAATGGATTGACGTCCTTCCTAAGCTAACTAAAATCGTCTGACAGTTGCCAGAATATACTGGCAAGGACGTCGCCGGTATGGAATGGGTTATTACCGCTATGTGTTATGATAACGAGGTCAACAGCAGGGGTTTATTGGGTGTTTATATATTAGGAGAGAGAGAGAGAGAGAGAGAGAGAGAGAGAGAGAGAGAGAGAGAGAGAGAGAGAGAGAGAGAGAGAGAGAGAGAGAGAGAGATACATAGATGCAGACTACACATACTTTCAAGTTCCTAGAGAGAGAGAGAGAGAGTTACATAGATGCATAGACTACACATACTTTCAAGTTCCTAGAGAGAGAGAGAGAGAGAGAGAGAGAGAGAGAGAGAGAGAGAGAGAGAGAGAGAGAGAGTGAGAGAGAGGAGAGAGAGAGAGAGTTACATAGATGCATAGACTACACATACTTTCATGTTCCTAGAGAGAGAGAGAGAGAGAGAGAGAGAGAGAGAGAGAGAGAGAGAGAGAGAGAGAGAGAGAGAGAGAGAGAGGCCTGTGTGTATGTGTTTGCACCTAAAGAGAGTGCTTAAATCATGAATCAAGTTAACCCGTTCAGTACCAGGGCCGTTCTTTTTCATCATATTCTGACAACTGTTAGACGATTTTATTCAGCTTAGGAAGGACCTCTAGCAATAGTTTACGGCTTCGGCTTCAAACAACTATCTCAACCAAACCCTTTTAACTACCACAGATCCTTCCTAAGCTGCATACTATCGTCTAAATATAGCTAGAATAAAATCTAACACACGTCGCTGGTACTCAAAGGGTTAAGGAAGGGGGTAACTCGAGAGGCCATAATTATCGTCCGGTAACTTCACAACTTTCTAAATAATTTAAGGAGAGATGGGTCGTTTTTCTGGTCCCCCTTCTTCCTCATGTTTAGCCTCATTAATGTTCAAGAATTAAGACGTTCAGCCCATTAGTTTGGTGGTTTTAATACCTTTTTCCCCGTTATTTGTCAAAATTAGGATTTTTCGTGTCACTTAGGTGTCAATTTTGTCATGGCAAGTGATAGCGAGCCTGTAATTTAAGAGGAATTATCTTGGGACATTTTGTTATCGAAAAATGTACAAATTTATCTTGGAGGAGGGTTTGGAGGTGTTTTTTTAAGCTTGATGGAGGTCTAGGGAGGAAACTAATAAAATATTCAAAAAGTACATAAAAGAGCAAATAAATACGCCCATCTGAACTGAAACTCCCATAAGATCAAAACAACCTTTCTCTCTTTGGATGCTAAAACTCCAAGATCGACAGAAAACGGTGGAAATCCTTCAGGGGTGACCTAATTAGCTTAAGGGAGCCCACCTCGCTTTTTTCTCTTTTTCTCCCTCTCTCTTTGGCTTGTATCCATTCGGCCCAATTCAGCCAACTGTTTTAAGACGATTATCCCCATCCAGGTGTCGATTTTTTCCTGGCGAGCGATAGCGACCCAGCATTGTATGGAGAAATCCCGCTTCGCCGGAGACATTTTTTTATCGAAAAATTAACAAATTTAGCTTGTCAAAACAAATATATATATAAATATGTATATGCTGACTCGCTACCGCTCGTCAGGGAAATATTGACACCTGGATGGGGGTAAGCTTTTTAAATCAGTAGGCTGAATGGGGCCGAATGGATACAAGCCAAAGAGAGAGGGAGAGGAAGATAAACAAAGCGAGGTGGGCTCCTTTAACCTCACAAGTAAGCTCGTAATGCCTCACACGATAATTTCTGGGGATAATTAAGGAGGTTGGGGTCTCTCTCTCTCTCTCTCTCTCTCTCTCAGACAACCTTCTTCTTTGCTATCCCTTCCTTCCACTTACACACACCTACACACACACACACACGTAGAGGTACAAACACACACACACACACACACTCACACACCAACACACACACACCTACACACAAAGATATACACTACACTAGGATATATGCTCTGCTTCACACCCCCATGGGCTTTACATAGAGAAAGGAGAGAGTGGTAGTGCTTGAGAGACAGTATGTGTGTTAGTGTTTGTTTGGGGCAAACGTCTAAAAATCTCATAACTAATGGGGCTAAACATGAAGGACAAAGGGTTCAGAATAAAAACGCATACTTCCCCTGCAATAAACACAAAAGGTTGCAAGTAGCACTGAACGCAAGATAAGTATATAAGTTTGTGAGAGGAGGAGGAGAAGAAGAAGAAGAGAAGAAGAACAAGAACAAGAAGAACAAGAAGAACAAGAACAAGAAGGACGGAAGAAAGTAAGAAGACTGCTGCATTGGTGATTGTGGCAGAGGAGGAAACATATGACGCAACTAAATGGAGCTTATGTTGATATGATAGAGACACGCTCCAGGAAATATACACACACACTCACACAGGCACACACACACACTGGTATATGCACACACCACATACACACACGCACAACTAAATGGAGCTCATGATGATATGATAGAGACACACTTGAGGAAACACACACACACACACACAGGCATACACACATACATACACTCACACACACAGGCATACACACATACATACACTCACACACACAGGCTTACACACACACATACACGCAACTAAATGGAGCTTATGTTGATATGATAGAGACACGCTCTAGGAAACATACACACACACACACACACACAGGCATACACACACACACACACACACAGGCACACACACACACTCACACAGGCACAAACAGGCACACACAACTAAATGGAGCTTATGATGATATGATAGAGACACGCTTGAGGAAACACACACACACAAAGGCATACACACGTATATACACACGTACAGGTACACACACACACTCACGCACACACACACATACACACACACACACACAACTAAATGTAGCTTATGAATTAGATAGAGACATGCTGGAGGAACCACACAAACGCACAAACGCACACACACACACACACGCACACATACACACGTTCAACCTTCCCCACCTCGAAGTTAGTTAGTTAAAATAGGACTTCAGAGGCCATCAACCCTTCTGGATTATTAAGCCAGCACACTGCAAGTCGAGTACATTTTCAGGATTGGTACCCCTTTTCGAGAACTCCAGTCCCTTGCGTCGACGAATATTTGTTTACGGCCACCAGTTTACGAAAAGTCGAATGTTTACGAAAAACAATTGAGCTTCGTCCACAAAGAGTATAATCCCTTGAGGATATGACGCGTTTTTTATACAGCTTATGGAGGATCTGTGGGAATTAGAAGGGTAAATAATATCGCAATTAACCCTCTGACTTCCATAGGCCCTTCCAAATCTGAATACAGTCGTCCAATAATAGCCAGAAAACAGAAAAGAAGTGAGTCATTGATCCTCAAAGAGCCTAACACTGACTCAATCTTTTTTCCGGAAGGCCTCTGATTTGAAATTTAGATCATAATGCACAGCCTTTTAAAATGTCAAAAAAGCTGTTCTGCTCTCCTCTTGCTGCGATACACCACACACACACACACAGACACCCACACACACAGTCTACCATACACACGCACAGTCCACCACAAGGAAGCAGCCCTTCAATCAGAGCCAAGGGAACTATTAGGCACAGATGGGGGAACTTGGAACAAGAAGGCAGGGCAGTAATGAGGAAGGTGCCACAACAAGAAAAATACAGATATAAAGCAAAGTACATTATTATTATTATTATTATTATTATTATTTGTATTATTATTAGTAGTAGTAGTAGTAGTAGTTGTAGTATTGCTATTACTAATAGTAGCACTCTTATCTTATTGTTATTATTATTATTATTTTCATCATCATCATCACCATCGTCATTAGAAAAATATATATATATAATATTATATAGTACAGTAATTTTGGACACTAAATATTGGGGCAGGACTAAGGACAGCAAATTAGAAGGTATTGCCTCCGACATTCCTAATTGTAACAGAGAGAGAGAGAGAGAGAGTGTGTGTGTCTGATGGAGAGCGTGAGACAGTGAGTGTGTGTGAATGTGTGTATGAGAGAGAGAGAGAGAGAGAGAGAGAGAGAGAGAGAGAGAGAGAGAGAGAGAGAGAGAGAGAGAACGAAGAAAGGAAAGGAGAAGAAAAGAGACAGACAGAGTGTGAAAGTGAGAGAGGGATTACTACATAAACAGAGCGAGGAGCGAGGTGGTAGGACTTTCAGAGGAGTCACCAGCAGCAAATTGGGTTCTCGATTTTTTACCCAGGGTTGCAACCAATAAATATTAAAAGGGCCTACAAGTGAAATGTCTGGTGGGGTTGCTGGAGAGTGAATTTTAACCTTTACAGTACCGGTGATGTTTATTATATATTATTTCAGCTACATTTAGATTATTTTGAGAAGCTTATGAATGATATATGGTGGCTATAAGGATTGATTTACATTGTCTGCAGCCTTTTAATTGATAGACGTATTTCCTAAGCTGAAGAAAATTATCTAACAGTTGCCAGAATATAATGAAAAGGACGTCACCGGTCTTGTATGGGTTAAGGAGAGGTTTTTAGTTTCATCCTTAAATCTCAATCAAACAATAAAATACACCAAAGACCCCCCTTCGAGATGAATGTGTACATTTTTCGGTAGTGGACGGTTCCTCTTACACTACAAGCTCGCTATTACTCGCTAAGAAAAAATCGACATCTAAGTGGCACGAAAGGTCTAAATATTGACAAAGAAATAGAGGGCCCAGAAAAATAGAAAAGCATCCCCTCAGTAAGTAATATACTATAGTGTAAATACAGAATATTTACTATATATATATATATATATATATATATATATATATATAGAGAGAGAGAGAGAGAGAGAGAGAGAGAGAGAGAGAGAGAGAGATAAATAGATAGATACATTAATGATAACACAATTGCAAGCACATTAAATTGGAATCAAATCTTCCCTAGACAAAACGACAGACAAATGCAAACGAATACAATAGAGGGAGAGAGAGAGAGAGACAGATATAGTGCATGTGTGTGTGTGTGTGTGTGTGTGTGTGTGTGTGTGTGTGTGTGTGAGTGAGATAGACAGCTAGAGATAAAGTGAGAGTTATATGAATATATACTGTATATACTATATACTGTATATAATTATATAACACACAAAATATCAAACGCTTTCGTGCAGGACGGGAACAAACGAAGAATAAACTGTTAAAATGAGTCATAATCTTCGGAGAGTTAGTAATATAGATAGACAAAGACAAATTTACATAGAAAACACAGGATATAAACAAAACTCTCTCGTACAGGGCAGGAACAAATAAAGAAACACCAAATCAACTTTCTATTCGTGAACTTTGGCGAGGAGGAAAGCTATTTCATGAGAATGCGATCAATGTGCAATTTTTGTCATCAAAGGAAATTGTGACGAGAGAGAGAGAGAGAGAGAGAGAGAGAGAGAGAGAGAGAGAGAGAGAGAGAGAGAGAGAGAGAGAGAGAGAGAGAGAGAGAAGAGGGAGTGAGAGTGAGAAAGTGAGTGTGACGATGTGTGTGTGTGTGAGAGAGAGAGAGAGAGAGAAAATAATGCCTATAGGTAATTCCCATGTATCATACACAAGGGAAAATCGTAAATATAGTGTGACCTCGATTTTTCATCCATTCAAAATTAATGTAAAACCTATGGGCAATTGTTTCGCGATCGCTCTATATTTATAACAAGCAAGTGTTGGGTGGGAGAAGGGACGTTGGCTGATAGAGGAGCATGGAGGCGATTCATTCGTGTCCATCGATCTGTATTTGCTGGCTTAACCCTTTCCTTACCGGTGACGTCTTTCTTATTGGAAGTCAGCTACATTTAGACGATTTTATAAAGCTTAGGAAAGATATATGGTAATTAATTTAATATAATTAATTGAGATAGTCTGTAACCTTTCCATGGGTAGACGTTCTTCCTAACCTGAATATAACCGTTTACTAATTGCCAGAGTATTAGGTACTGAAAGGGTTATCAGTAAAATTATTTGTAATATTCCGAACCCTAATCCTGGGAATCATCCTCCATAGAAACAGGAACATTATATTTCGACCAATCCCCTTCTTTCCTCCGTCAACAGAAGCCATTCGTGTTCGGCTCACGTCCCAGACCTCATCCTCCATCTTGAATGATTCAGCTACAAAACTTCCAATTACCCTCAAAACCCTCTTCCTCTCGCTCTTCCAGTCTCTCTCTCTCTCTCTCTCTCTCTATATATATATATATATATATATATATATATACTGTATATCTTCCTCTCTTTCTCACTCGCCCTAGTTCTCTCTCTCTCTATATATATATATATATATATATATATATATATATATATATATATATATATATATATATTTCAATGTACTCCGAAATTGTGGTATCTCTATAATAAACATAATTAGTATCTTGGTTATTAAGTTTTCCATGTTGCGTTATAATAGTGGCAGAGATAGTGAAATGTGGCTTGATGGGACCGTAGACTTTATTATATTTTTTGCGTACCCGCGGCGCGTTATATTTTATTCTAGTTATGTTTAGACGATATTATGCAGCTTAAGAAGAATCTGTGGTAGTGAAAAAAGGTTGGTTGATATAGTTTGAAGCCTTTGTGTTGCTAGACATCCTACCTAAGCTGAATATAATCTCCAGAATATACTGAAATGGACGGCACCGGTACTGTACGGGTTAACAGATTTTGACTTACTAGACGTTAGGAAGAGATTATTTGGGCATACTCCACTTGGTAATAATATGTTGTTTATCATAACTGTTCTAAAGTATCCACTAGAAGATCCTGAGAGAAGAATATAACTTTAAGGGGAGCCACGAGGTCGTTCTTTGAAGGGGGTGTCGGGAGGAGTTTTGTTAGGGAAAAACTACATAAATAAATTGCTCGAAAATGGCCAAGACTTCCAAAAACAACAATGATAATAAACACACACACACACACACCAACACACCAAAAATACACCCCCCCCCCCCCTCTCCTCCCAGGACGTCGGCTGAGCTAGTGTGAAAAGGTTATAACTCAGTATTTGCTCTCTCTGGTTCGCTTTTATTTTTTGTTTCTGTCATTCTTTACGCTCTCGTAATTGGATTGCTTTCAAGTCTCTCTCTCTCTCTCTCTCTCCTGCTTTGCTAGCCTTACCTTCCACTTAGTAGCAAATGATGTTAGAATTTAGTTTGGACTGCCTAGTACGGGCCGCAAGGTCTGTGCAGTCTGTGTGTCTATGCAACTCTATCTCTCTATCTATCTCTCTCTCTCTATCTCTCTCTCTCGCTCGCTCACACGGATTTCTTTTCTGACAATTTAACTTTCAAAATATAAATCCTTTAAAATACACACAACTGATATAAATTATGTTCAATAATGTTAACCCCTACTGTGCCGGCGATGTCTTTATATTTTCATTCTAGCTATATTTAGACGATTTTGTGCAGTTTAAGAAGGATTTGTGGTAGTAAAAAGTGTTAAGTGAGATAGTTCAAAGCTTGTTTATTAAACTTAATAAAATCGTCTAATAGTAGCCAGAATATAGTTAAAAAGACGGCATCGGTACTGGAAGGGTTAATTACAAATATAGGTAAAATAGATCACAGGATATACTTGTTTTACAAATCTAATCTTGCAGGTGTGTGTGTGTGTGTGTGAGCTTTTTTTTCAACGGGATGAACAATAGCAAGAGCCGGAATACTAATGAACGTTTAAATTCATAACTGCCTGTCCACCACTGTCATAAAGCCTTGGAAAAGTAAAAGTTTTATATTTTGCTTGGGAAAGATAACAATAAAGACCTTATCCTCCCTCTGTAACTAAAAAAATGGCTAGAGCAAAAGGGCTGTAAATTTCCACAGCTATTCCCTGGCTAGCTCTTCCCAAATAGTGGTAATATTAGCTCGATTACTCTAGTTGTTGAGTTACATAGGTTAGTAGTTAAACCTTTGAAGATCATGACGCATTTGACAGTTTATTCTGGCTATCATTAGACGATGTTATGCAGTTTAGGAATGATCTGTGGGAATTATAAAAGTAAAAACTATCTCAATTAACCCTCTGACTTTCATATACCCTTCCTAATCTGAATACAATCGTCAATTAATAACCAGAAAACAGAAAATATATGTATAATCGGATCTTGTAAGGGTTAATATTTTTGGAACTACCTATAATAAATGGACTATAGAAACAAACTTATCTTCTCAAGCCTTAACAAGCAACTACCGGTACATAATTATTCTTTCGTGTTTATTACTGATAAAATGTTAATGGGAAATATAAATTGCCTTAATATCAACATTAATTAAAATAATTGGTGTCCGTTCACTATCTACTGTAGGTTTAATTGCACTGTAAATAATATGAGTTAAATTAAGCATGAATGGCTGGATAGATAAGAAACTCATTTAGTCTACCTATCTGCGAAAATAAAATAAAAAATAATTGTTATTAGCATTAGTATTCAGAAATAGAATTATCTTAAATCATAACTACGTCTCCAAAATTAGTGTTCAGCCCACAGCTCACTCAAAGACAACTGCAGAGGTTCAAGTAACTAAATTAAAGGTTTCTAAACAAAACTAATAGTTACAAAAGCTTTTAAGTATCCCAGAAAAGGCTCAAATCGAGTTCTCGTGCGTGAAAAGGTTAACCCCTTCTGTGCCGGTGACTTTCTTTCATTGGATTCTGGTAACTATTTGATGATTGTATGCAGATTAGGAAGGATGTATACCAATTATAAGGCTACTGACTATCTCTATTAGTCCTTTTAGCTACCATATATCCTTCCTAAGCTTAAAACAGTTGTCCAAATATAGAGGAAATATAAAAAAGAAAACGTCGTCGGTAGAGAAGTGGTGCCGTCCTTCGTTTTATGCTGGTTACTATTAGACGATTTAATTCGGTTAAAAATAAGCTTTGAGCAATTAACAGGCTTCGAACTATCTCACTTAACCCTTTTTACCACCCCAGATCCTTCTTAAACTGCCCAAAATCGTCTAAAAATAGCTAGAGTAAAATTAAAAAGACGTCTCCGGTACAGAAAGGGTTAAAGACGATATCACACGAGCGCTTTTTCCGGCAATTTTCGGACGTCTTAACATCTCATAGCTAATGGGACTAAACATGTGGGAGAAGGGGTCCAAAAAAATACAAATGGGACTAAACAGGAGGGAGAAAGGGGTCCAGAATTTAAAAAAACACATACAAATACCTCCCCTTAACCCCTTCTGTACAGGTACAAAGGAGTACAAAGGAGTACAAAGGAAATCAAGCAACAACAGATCTAGTGACCCTTCTAGGTTGCTTGTCCTCCAAAACACTGAGGATCAAGTGTCCAAACAGTGGTTTAGAGTGGGTAAGGGAACATTGGAAAGGGAATTACTGCCCTGGAACTAATGTCCGTGGCAGGATTAGGAAGTTAGTAGGGGACAGATGGGTGGATAACTGAGGGGGGGATAAAATAAAGTTATTCATTTACAAACGCAGTCAGTCGCGGGTTTGATGCGAGATATTTGTCTAGGCGGAGTTTAAATGAATCAACGGTGATGCAGTCTATAACGTTTCGGGGAAGCCCATTCCACAAGTTGACAACTCGATTGAAGAAGAAATTCTTAGATTCGTGTGAGTTAAAAGATTTACCAATAATTTTGCAACCGTTTCCCCGCGTGTAATTAGATTGGTCGATAGTGAAGTACTTACTACAGTTCATATTGTCGATGCCTTTGATGATTTTGAACACTTGAATTAAGTCACCTCTTAATCTGCGCTGGGTTAAAGGAAATAGATTTAATTCTCTAAGACGCTCTTCGTATGGTTTGTTCTTTAGGCTAGGTATCATTTTGGTAACTCTACGTTGAACTCGTTCTAGCTTGTTTATATCTTTTTGGTAATAAGGGCACCAGGATTGAACGCAGTATTCCAGAAGAGGGCGGACTAATGAATTGTAAAGGGTTAGGATAACTTCTTTGGATTTATGCTCAAATGACCTGCCTATAAAGCCAATTATTTTGTTTGCCTTCTTAACAACTTCTGAACATTGTTGACTCGGTTTTAGGTTACTCGATATTGTTACTCCCAGATCGGTTTCTCTGTTTACATTCTTAAGCTGAGTGCCATTCATCGAATAGTTTGCTTTCTCATTTAGGTATCCGATATGTAGTACTTTACATTTATCCGCATTGAAACTCATTTGCCAAATTTGGGCCCAACATGACAATTTATCTAGATTGTGTTGCATATCGTCAACTTGTTCTTTTGAGAGTACGCTATTTGCAATTTTTGTATCGTCAGCAAATTTTGAGATTGTACAGGTGAGACCCTCATCTATGTCGTTGATGTAAATTAGAAAGAGAATTGGTCCTAGTACCGATCCCTGGGGTACCCTGCTACTTACATTGGTCCATTTTGATGCCTTACCGTTTATGACTACTCTTTGCTTTCTGTCGCTGAGCCAATTTTCTATCCATTTCAACACACCGTCTTGTATTCCATGCGCTTTTAGTTTTAGCAGTAAACGTTTGTGGGGAACTTTGTCAAAGGCCTTTTGAAAATCAAGGTATATAATATCTACAGCTTTACTCTCATCGTAGAGGTTGAGGATATCGTGGAAGAAGTCTAAGAGGTTTGTTAAACAGGAACGTTTTTTACGAAAGCCGTGTTGAGTATCTTTAAGTATGTTATTTTCCTCTAAGTGATTTACGAGTCTGTCTCGTATGACCGTTTCTAGCATTTTACATACAACTGAGGTTAAGCTAATTGGACGATAGTTACTGGGTAGGGATTTGCTGCCTTTTTTGAATATCGGTGTTACGTTGGCTAGCTTCCACTGATCGGGCATAGTTCCAGACTGCAAGGATTTATTGAATAGTAATGTCAGTGGTTTAGAGAGCTCATCCTTAGCTTCCTTTAGAACTCTAGGCGAGATTGTATCAGGTCCAGGCGTTTTATTTACCTTGAGTTTATCTAAACAATTCAATACTTCTCTCTCTGTAACGGTGATATTGCTTAGAACATCTGAATTATCAATCTGAATCGGCGATGGTGTAGGGATATCACTGAGGTCTTCTGTTGTAAAAACTGATGCAAAGAAGGTATTGAGGGCATTACTCATTTGTTCTTCGTCTTTGGTGTATTCTCCATTTTCATCGACTAACGGTCCAACAGTTGAAGTAACAACTTTTTTCTTTCTGATATAACTATAGAATTCTTTCGGGTTTGTTTTACTTTGATTCGCAATATGTAACTCTAAGGTCTTTTTACTTTGCTTAATTAACTTTTGGCTTTGCGTCGTAGCTCTACAAATTTCACCCGTTCTTCGTCATTTTGTGAGGATTTTAATCTATCATTAGCAAATTTTTTAGCAAGCAGGCAGTTTGAAATATCTTTATTCCACCATTTGGGCTTATTATTATGGCCTGGACGCCGAGTTTTCGATGGTATGCAGTCTTGCACTGCTTTTAGGTAAGTGGCTTCGAATAACTTCCAAGATGTATTTATGTCGTTATTGTGAATTAAAAAGCTCCAGTCAGTTTCTTTAAACATAGCTCTAAGTTTATGGAAGTTTGCTTTCTTGAAATTAGGGACTTTTTCGATGCTACTATTTGGTTCGTTACTAGTAAACTTTAAAGTGAAAGTTATCGTACGATGGTCGCTGTTACTGAATTCATCACCAACATTCAAATTCTCTATTAATTCTTCTTTTGTTGCAAGAACGTTATTACCACGGGTCGGCGTTCCAACAAATTGATAAAGCGAACTCTCTTGCAAGTTCGTATACAAGTCATGTCCGGAGTGTGAAGTAAGAGTATCGCCCCACTTGGTCACAGGTAAATTAAAGTCACCAAAAATTATGGTATCTTGTGAGTTACTTACATCTGCAATTTGTTCGTAAATATCTCGGTCAGTTTGCACTGATTGAGCTGGAGGTCTGTATATTAATGCAAGTATTATTTTGGTACCTTTATTATTCTTTATTAGCACAAAAGATGCGTCGACGTTCACAATTTGAGGTTTTGACAAGAGTGAGGTTTTGACAAGGTGACATCACTTGCATTATATTCTGGCAACTATTAGACGATTTTTGTTCAGCTTAGGAAGTCTTTTAGCTACCATATATCCTTCCTAAGCTTCATAAAATTGTCTAAATTTAACTAGAATAGAATGTAAAATACGTCGCTGGTACAGAAGGGGTTAACACAGGAAAAGAAACAAACAAATAGAAACTGATGTATCGCAGGGGAGAAGAACACGTTTTTTGACATTTTGAAAGGGTGTTATGTTCCAAACTTCAAATCAGAGGCCTACCGGAAAAAAGAATGAGTCAGTGTTAGGCTCTTTGGGGACGCAGCTCAATTTTGATAGGAATATTCGAGCTTTCCCAAACTGGTGGCCGTGACAAAATATGATTTGAGGTGGGGAAGGTTGAACGTGTGTGTGTTTTTATTCCGCGATTATAACGTGTTTATAGCAAAATATTTGTGTATTCCAATGTGTATGAAGGAGACAAAATTCAAAGCTGTGTGTAACAAGTGTCTCCCCCAAACTTGAAGGAGTGAGAAAGACGAATTATTATTTTATTTTGTTTAGGTGTACATTATTGGAAAGAAGAATGGTGTGCTTGTTAAGTGTAATGAAATGGATAGGAGGAGGATATGTTATACATTAGGAAGCCTTGGCATATATTATTTTGTTTATTAGTTATCAAGAACTCAACTGCTAAAGAGCTAAAAATCTCTAATAATAGCCAGAAAGGCAGAGAGGAAACGCGTCATTGTATCTTGAAAGGGTTAAGGAGAGATTTTTACTAAGAGGGCAATTTTCTGGACACCGTTCTCCCTCATGTTCAGCCCCATTGCTTTTGAGATTTTATGATGTTCGCCCCATTAGTTTGGCAACTTTCGCCCCATGGCTGTCAATGTTAAGACCTTTCGTGCCATTTAGGTGTCGATTGTTTTCCTGGCGAGCGATAGCGAGCCTCTAGTTTAAGAGGAACCGATCTTAAGAGGAAATTTATCTTGAAAAGGAGGCTAAGGGGTGTAATTATAAGCTTGGTGAAGGTCTAGGGAACAAACTAAACACTTCTCCTTAATTCCGAATCGTTAGACTATGCCGAGAAGGACCATCCACCCTAGGTGTATTAATTGGCTGTTCGTCCATTGGTTAGGTGGTTGGTGGAACAATGGACAACGTAACGACGTGAGGGATAATTGGTGAATCAATGGTACGATGACTGAATGGGTTCCTTGTTGCCCATGATCACTGACAGAGGTATTGAAGGCATGGCAGGCAGACACGAAATATATGATAATCTTCAATGCGTTTTAATTGTCCACAGGTGTTTTTATATGTGTTTTAAGTTTTTGTATATGTATATTGGGGGGTTCCTGTTTTGGTTTATTTCTTATGCAAGTTTTAAGTATTAATTGTCATACGAGCGGTTTTTTTTTCATCCATTTTTAAGAGCAATTGTAGTCTGGCAGCTTTAAAACCTCGGTTATATTGGAATTCAGTCAGTCAGTCAGTCAGTCAGTCAGTAGCCAAATCCTCACTCCCATAAAGAGGTAGGGAGGATCAGCAAGAAAAGGCTTGCTGATCCCTTAGTGGGAGTAAATTCTGGAGGTAGGATTCCCAGTCCCAACCTCCATGGGCAATCTGCACCACGAAAATGATGGGCGATGGGGTCGCCAATTCCCTACGCCAATTGCAATGGTTTAGGTGTTTATGTTCTGAGTTTGGTGTCCCGAGTTCGAATCCCGGGAGGACCATATGCTTTCATTAGTTTATTCAAGTACATTGGGGTTTGTAATTGATGATTAATGTTAAGAACGGGGTGTTACTTATAATATACCATCAATCTAATTCCCGATTATCAATGCAATAAAAGCCTTATATTTTTTAGAAAAATTTGTTCGTCGAATAATTGCCGGAAAAAGCGTTCGTACCTAACGTATTGACTAATACATAATTATATTCAAGCTACCTCTCTCACTCACACACTCTCACATACTCACATACTCACACTCTCACCCACTCTCACTCTCTCTGGGGGCAAGTAAGGTGCCCTGTTAATTAAGGGATTCAGTTGCTCAAGGGTTTGACTCATTCTAATAGTTATATATATATATATACCGGTATATATATATATATATATATATATACTGTATATGAGAGAGAGTGTGAGTGAGAGAAAGAGGGAGAGAGTGCGTGAGTGAGAGAAAGAGAGCGAGAGTATGAGAGAATGCAAGAGTGAGTGAGAATGAAAGAGTGACTGAAAATGAAAGTAAGACTGAGAATGAAAGAGTGAGAGTAAAAACAAGAGAATAAGAATAAGAGTAAGAGCGAGCAAGAGAGAGACGTGAGGAAGCAATAAACCAAGTCCTCAGTGTTATTACATCTCTCTCTTTCGCTATATTAATTCCAAGCCTCTTGCTGACGTTCTCCTTTCCTCTCTTTTTGCCTTTATTTGTAATAGTCTCACATTTCTTTCGTAGTCTTATTTTCCCGTTTTCTTTTTAATTGGTTATATTATTGCTTGGGTTTGTTCGTATTTTTCTTATTTTGGATTGTTAATTTGGCTTATTCATTTTGACTTATTCAATCTCGTCAACTTTGGTCGGCACCCCATCTACTGGTGTAAGCCTTATAAAAGTCGTTACTGCTCACCAAAGGGGGAAGCAGATTGGTGGATGCATTAGCCTTCCAGCACTGTTCAAATAATAGTGCTAAAGCATACATGGAGATCCTCGGAGTCGGATGGACCCTACGTTGAGTGGTCAACCTTGTAAATCCATGACTAAATTGGCAAGGGTTGTCCTTTTCATAGGAGATAGGTCCGCTTGGGGGTGTTTTGTGTATGGCCACCCTCATAAAAGGGAGTAAGGCATCCGTTGCACTCACAACGGAAAATATTTGCCAAAACACTTTCAGGGTTTTTTTCTGGTCCCCCTTCTCATGCTTAGCCCTATTAGTTTTAAGATTTTAAGACATTCGCTTCAATAGTTTGGCGATCTTAAAACCTTTCGTGCCATTTAGGTATCGTTAGTTTTCCTGGCGAACGATAGTGAGCCTGTAATTTAGGAGGAACCAGCCTTTGTGCAGGAAATGTTCTACCGAAATATCCACACAATTATCTCGAAAGGGGGTTTGAGGGGTATTTATATTAAGCTTGATGGAAGTCTAGGGAGGAAACTAAAAAAATAAAAAATTATTAATATATAAATTAATTTATCAATTAAAATGTCCCCTTAATAACATTGTGACTCTGTTCCAGATATATCAATAATCACTTCAATTATCGCTCGACATCACAGATATTGCCGTAATGACCCATAAATGACAGGCTGATATGTTGGCGCTCTATATTTACGGGGAAACTCAATTATATTTAGAATTTAGACTTCTCGATATTTTTCTGTGCACGAAGACTCACACACGGGCACACACATACATACATACACATACACACACACACACCACACACAACACCCATACACACCCTGAGACACTACACACACACACTACATTAACACCCACACAAAACACACACACCACGAATACACACCACGAATACACACCACGAATATACACTACATAATCACACTACACACACTAAAAAACACACATTAAACATATACGCCCGCAATACCTCACTTTATAGAATAGATATAGTAAGATACTGCCATTTTATTATATTTGCTGTCGAGAACCAGGTCAGGTTTTTCATTCTGCATGGAAAAGATGGATCCAGTCTTCTCCAAGCCATTATTTCGCTCCTGCATATTAGTTTAGGTAGTCTATATACAAGCAGCCTCGTATGGACCAGTATATTTGTTGTTGCTTGCTTTCCTTTGCACTCCTTTGTAAAACGTGAGTGAGTAAGAGGTCGAGGGAAAGAGACAGTGGAGAAGGGAATTAAATAAGATTACATTACATCCCCCACCGCTCTCTCTCTCTCTCTCTCTCAAACACGAACACACCATTCCCCCTCCTCTCACTCTCTCTCTCTCTCAACCGAACCCACCATTTCCTAAAAGATTAATTCATTCTCTCCCTCTCTCTCTCCCCCACTCTTCCTCTCCCCTAAAAGATGCTACGAAACGAGTCTTGTAATGTAATAGTGCCGCTAAATGGATTCTGGCAGTGGGAGTGAATGGTAGGGGTGGAGTGAGGGCGTGAATTTAGATGGGATTATTTTAGTTGCCCCCCCCCCCCCTCCGTTTTCGCGATGGAGAAAACGGGACCTTGAGATAATGGAAAACGAGAAGCCGGCAATATTTCCAGCTGACTCGGGGACTCTTTTATTTATGGCATAGAAAGCTAGCCTTTCTACAATTATAAAAATGGGAAATACAAAAGACAGAAATGTCCAAACTAGTGGAGAGGAGAGGCTAAGCGAGAATATAAAAAGAAGGGGGAAAATTAGAATAAACAGAAGAGAAGAGGGAAAGATAATAGAGAAGAGAAGAGGGGAAGTGAGAATATAAAGAGAATATACAGAAAAAAGAAGGGAAATGATAATAAAAACAATATAAATAGAAGAAAAGAGGGGTAACTAAAATGAAAATATAGGAGTGTAGAATATTCGAATAGGAGAGGAGAGGATTTGATCTAAAAGTCATATGAGGGTACTGGAGGCAAGTGAAAAAGATGGACGGGGTGAAAGTATTGGAGAGGGGAAAGGAAGAAAAAAAGAGGGGTTAGAACAGAGGGGAGAGAGTGAGTGTGTGTTTGTGTGTGAGCGTGAGAGACAGTGTGTGGGTGTGTGTGCGTGAGAGTGTGTGTGTGGGTGCGTGTGCGTGAAAGTGTGGGTGCGTGTGCGTGAGAGTGTGGGTGTGAGAGTGTGGGTGTGGGTGCGTGAGAGTGTGGGTGTGGGTGTGTGCGCGTGAGAGAGGGGTGAGAATGAGAGAGGGGTGAGAATGAGAGAGGGGGGGTGAGAATGAGAGAGGGGGTGAGAAAGATGGCAAGGAGGGGGGGGGGGGGGTTAGAGTGAGTGAGTGAGTGTGTGAGAAAAAAAAAATTCCCCAGCATCATCAGGGACTCAGGCTCATCATATTATTCCGTGGAAGGATAATTACAAACCACAACACACGGGAAGCTGACAAGATATGAAATTAGTGGTCCACAGACGTGTTTACAAAGAGGCTGGGATGAGAAATCACCCCACTCCTAAGTTAAAAAATATTAATAATAATAAATAATAATAATAATAATAATAATAATAGTAATAATAATAATATAAATAATAATAATATAAATAATAATGTCCTTAAAGTATACTCACCGACACCAACCCACGTCGCCTCAGTACAAGGTAATTAAGGAACACAGCCACTGACTATCTAACTAGCTAACAAGAGAGATTGTAATGTCTTAGTGTCCCATGATTAGTGTGCTGGTTCTCTCTCTCTCTCTCATTCTGGTCATTATATACTCTCACTCTCTACTGACGATCTAATTAGCTAACACGAGAGACTGTAAAAGGCTTAGTGTACCATGATTAACCGTTTCACGCATTTATGACGCAGAGGTTGCCAGATTAGCAATAAGAAATAGTTTTCTCACTCTTATAATTACCTCTCCAAAATTAGTTTTCTGCCCACAGCTAACTCAAAGACAACTGCAGAGGTTGAAGTAACTAAACTAAAGGTTTCTAAGTACCCCTGATGGTAACAAAGGCTTTAAAGTATCCCCAATAGGCTCAAAATCACGTCATATGTCTGAGAGGGTTAATGTGCTGGTTCTCTCTCTCTCGCTCTCTTATAGCTTTTTTATTATCTCTCTCTGCACTGATTGTCTAATTTAATACCCTGTTTAGTATCTTGTTGCCTCTCTCTCTCCACTGACGGTCTAATTAGGTAAAACAAGAGACTAATATCTTAGTTACCCTGTTTAGTTTGCAGGGGGCCTCTTCCACAGCTTAACACCTTTATTCTCCCTTTTTATTAGGACTATCAAATTATCTCTCAGCTAAAATGATATATCTTCGTAACCGTTGTTTAGTATGCTGATTGACTCTTACACAGCTTAACATATTTAGTACGTTCCTGTCTTATATATTCTGGACAATTCTCTCTCGCTCTCTCTCTCGCTCTCCCCCTCTCCCTCTCCCCCTCTCCCTCTCCCCCTCCCTCTCTCCCCCTCCCTCTCTCTCTCCCTCTCCCTCTCAGCTAAAACGATATATAGTAATGTCTTGGTAACCCAAGTTTAGTGGGCTGGATGGGGCTCTTACACAGGTAACATTTTTTTTTTTTTTTTTTTCTATGTGATTGAGGGAGGCAAAAGGCATAACTGCCTATAGCGAGTGCCTCCCCCATAGTTGAAAGAGTGACAGGGCCAAAATCAAGGGACGTTCGAGCCAAAATTTAGTACGTTCATTTCTTTCTTTTATTTTGGATATTATAATTATGTTATAAATTATATCTCACGCTCAGGTTTAGAGGGTTCTGAATAGTTCATACCCTAAAACTTACACATGCACGCACATATACACACACAGAAACACTGACACTCTTGTACACACACAATTATACACACACAATTATACACACACAATTATACACACACAATTATACACACACAATTATACACACACAATTATACACACACCCACACATCATAGAAACACACTATGACACTCTTATACACATTAATTATACACACACACACCCAAACAATTATTTCAAACACACACCATCACCTGCACCGCTGCTTTCAGGAATCTGCGTGGCATTAATTAGAACCCCAACCCTGCAACAACTGGATTTATGCCAGTAAAACAAAAATTGAGAGGATTGAAGGAAGTGGAGATGTGTTGACTATGTAATAAAAACAATAATTGAAGGAACAAGCCATTGGCCGGGATATTATTCTACCGACAAATGTACTAATTCATCTTGGGGTTATTTTTTTCAAGCTTGATAGAAGTCTAGGGAGCAAACTAAAAATAAATTAAAAACAAAACTTAATATGCTAGTATGCAAGGATGAGTAGTGAGCAAAGGGCCAAAGTAAGACCGAGTGGCGTGAAGGATGGAGTAAGGAAGCGGAAACTGGAAATAATAGTGAAAGACGAGAGAGTGAGGAAGACTGCGACAAAAGAGGTTATAGCACAGATGGTAAATAAACAAACAAAATAGTGGATTAGCCTTTGGTACAATTTGATCATGGGCAATTTACATATTCTTATTTGATACAGTATAACTAAGGCTGGGACTTTTAAATAGTAATATATATATATATATATATATATATATATATATAGATATACAGTATATAAGGGTCCTAAAATACATTATCATATGTTTTACAAACTCGTAACTGTCCGGACATCGCCAATAAGAGACGGTATATAAGTTAGTTAGTTACAATAGGACTTCAGAGGCTATCAACCCTTCTGGATTATTAAACAAACGCACTGTAAATAAGAGTGAAATACGAGATAATAAAGAGAAAAACTTTGAAAAGAGTAAGGAGAGGCCAGGAACAAATTATGACTGCGGTGTAATTGAATAAGAGAGTTACACAGAGTTACGCAGATACAGACACCAGACTTTGCAGTATTACTATGCAGTCCGGCCTAAGATCTAAACATGTATATTATAGGGTTTAAGACAAGGTCAGTAATGCGAAAGGCTCTATCCCCACCTATCATTTCCGATTTGTTTATAGTAAATTTATTGGAAAAATGGAAATACGAAACTTGTGTTCCCTATATAATTTAAATATACACATACAGTACACATACATGCAGATACCCAAACGTGTACACATACCCACACTTCAACAAATACAGAGAGTTATATAGTTACATATATCTAGACTATACAGACCTTGCAGTCCCTACTAGGCAGTTCGGACTACATTCAAACATGGAGGGTTGTTACAAAGTGGAAGGTAAAGACAGCAAATCAGAGATAAAGAAAAAGAACAAAAACAACACTCCCTATAGAAACTAGAATGAGAGGGACGCTTAAGGGTTGGACAGAAAAATAAAATAAGTTTTTTTCCGAACCCCCTTCTTCCTCATGCTTAGATCCATTAGTTTTGACATTAGTTTGGTGATTTAAAGACCTTTCGCCACCATTTATTAGTCTCCCTCTTCTCCATCCCACTGTCCCTTTCTCCCTTTTGCATTTTTTAAATATACTTTAGGAGTCTATACGATCAGGCTTGCTTTCATAAACTATTAACATTCATTATGTAAACATGACTTTCTTTCGCCACTCATTTCTTTCTCATTATATATTATACTGTATATATATATATATATATATATATATATATATATATATATATATATATATATAGACCGTAAATAAAAGGTATAATCCTACTTTTCAACCCCACTTTTCCTCCCTCCCACCAGCCATCAAAACACAAGCTCCCTATAAAAAGTGTAAGTGCGGTAGGATGTGCAGTAGAAAGTCTTTTAAAGAGAGGTTTTAGTTTGTTCCCTAGCCATTTAGGCCATTTTCAGGATACATTTGTACATTTCTTTCGGTCCAGTTCCTCTCAAATTACAGACTCTCTCTAGCTCGCCAGGAAAAAAATACACTTAAATGGCACGAAAGGTCTTAAAATTTACAAATGGAGCGAAAGTTCTTATAATCGCCAAACTAATGGGGTGGAAGTCTTGAAATATCAATAGCAATGGGGCTTAACATGAGGGAGAAAGGGGTCCAGAAAAAAAAATCCCTCAAGTGTAAATCTCCCTCACCCTTAATCTGGACGGTTTGATACACCTGGACTCTTGGTGGGACGGCTGTTAAATACGGCATGTACATTTTGACGTTACTTACAGCAGAGGGTTTATACTATCTCTCTCTCTCTCTCTCTCTTACACACACACACACACACACTGCCTCCCTCTCTCCCACACACTCTATCACAAACACACTGTTACACACTGACTGTACTCATTGACTTCACTTACATGCAGAGGGCTTTATACCTCATGTACTATCGCTCTCACACACACACACACACACACACACACACAATCTATCCCTCCCTCTCTCTCTCTCTCTCTCTCTCTCACTCTCGCGGTTACACACTGAATTCACACTTTGACGCCACTTACACGCAAAGGGATTTATATCCGAGGTACTTATGAACCCTCACTTTCTTTTTCTCTCTCGTTCTCTCGTTACCTCTCGTTCTCTCTCCAACTCTCAATCTTTAAATCTCTTTAAATATCGGTTTCTAACGCTCACTCTTTAAATCCCTCACTCTCTACACGTGCAATATTTTAATGGCCATGTGTGTATTAGTTATTCCCTCATGATATATGATTTGCAATTGTGCATGTTTAAAATTGTCATCACGGCAACAAACTCTGCTACTGTAATATTTGAATTTATTAAAATCATGCTCAGTTTTCCAGTTCAGCCGATATCCTGTTTAGTGGACTTATTCCATCGGTCTCATTGTTTTAACCCATTCAATAACAGGGACTTCCTTTTCATCATTCTGGGAACTATTAGACTATTTTATTCAGTTTAAGAAGGAAGTGTACCAGTTAAAATGCTACAGACTATCTCAATCATTTTAGCTACTATAGATCCTTCTTAAGCTTCATAAAATCTAAATGCAGCTGAAATAATACGTTGCTGGTACGGAAGAGGTTAAGGATTTTTACGGTAAATGTTCGAATTAACTTTCATCTATTGCCCCGCTTCATAGAGGTATTCTTCATAGTTTTGTCTTTCGTGCTCCTGTGTCATTTGTCTGGCTTCCCTCACATGTTCTGTTTGTGTATCACCTAAACTGTAATCCAGCTAGGTCTCCCAACCACCTATCCATTTCACTACACTAGCACACTACTCTTTTCAATATTGTACACCAAAAAGAAAAACAAGTTTAATTTGGCTCTCTCCCTCTCAACCTTGAGACTTTACCTTGAGAGACTTGTTGCAGGCAGCTTTGCCTTTTGTCTCCTTCATGCGTATAAAAAAAAAAAATTTGACAGAAGTCACCGAACACTAAAGAATATAAAAATTTCCTTTATTTGTTTAGCTAGTTTTACAAAGCCACGAAAGCGAACAGAGAAATCCATTTATAATTCTGGCAGTGGTTTTCCTTTGATATGATGGATGTATATTGTTGAGTTATTTTGACATATTCCGAGTTGGCTTTGAGGTTCACGGTGGAAGTGATGTCTTGTTTAACTTTCATCTTTCTCGTATTCGTACACAATTTTACTCTTGAAAATTTCATGTTAAACATGTTTTCAGTATTTATCGATTAATTAACTACTAAACCTTTTACTAAACAATGCTAATGCTGCTACTACTACTCTCTACCAGTTTCTCTCCATTTCTCTTTCTCGTCCATCCACTATTCATAATTTTAATCTATTTTCTCTCAGCTTTCCTACACAAATATTACAACTCACTATCATTCCACTTCAACCACCCCCTACACTACACCCAAACCACTACTCTAATTCCCCCTCCACTACACCCCTCTACCCTTCCACTTAAATTCGTATATTTCCACTACACACTACTCTCCTCCACTTCAATTAGTCATATTTCCACTCCACACAACACCCACTTAAATTCTTATATATCTAATTCACACTACACCCCTTTTCTCTTCCACTTCAATTAGTCATATTTCCACTACACACCACACCCCTCAACACTTCCACTTCAATTAGTCATATTTCCACTACACACCACACCCCTCAACACTTCCACTTCAATTAGTCATATTTCCACTACACACAACACTTTCACTTAAAATCCTATATATCCACTACACACCACTTCAATTTTTCTATTTCCACTACACGCTACACCCCTCTACCCTTCCACTTAGTCTATTTTCAATTCACGGGTCGGCTGAAAAATTGTTGGGAATTCTCCAGTAACTTTACCACCTGCCACCTGCATTGATTCCCGTTGACCGTGTGGCTTATGTACTCCCAGCCCCCTTTGTTTGTCTGTGTATCGGTCTGCCTGCCTCCAAGCCCTCACTGTCTGTCAGTCATTTGTTATATATATTTTTGTATGTGCATGGAGACAAAAGGTAAAACTGCATCTATCAAGTAGTTTGGTGGCTTAAGACAAGTAAAAGCATAATTCTCAAGTTCATCAAAATAAAATTGCTCAAAAATATTGCCGGAATAAGTGCTCGTGGGACAGTCTTAACTTCTCCATTTCCTCCCTGTGTTTGTTCAGTACTCTGCTTTTGATCCCCTTTCTCTTGGAGTCTCTTTTTAGTGTGGTGGACTTTTTCTGGACCCTTTCTCTCTCATGTTTAGCCCCATTAGTTTTGAAATATGACGTTCGCCCCATTACTTTGGCGATTTTACTACCACCACAAACTTTTTCATTACCACCACCATCAACTACCAAACTTTACATAAGCTAACTACTACCACGTCGGTACCACATCACCTACCACATCATCACTGCCACATCAATCTTTAAGTATCACATCACTACCACAAGCATCACTACCACACACATCAACTACCACATTGGGCGGGTGCCCAACCACGAAAAGGGTTGAAATAGGGGAGCTATCCCCCCGCCAAAGGCGGCTTTCTAGGGCCCAACTACCACATCAATCATCAACCCCACATCAACTTCCACATAAACCACATACTGTACATCACTACCACAACTACCACATCAACAATAAACTTCCACATCAACCACCACCTCAATCATCCCCACCACACCTCCGCCCAAACCTCCCACTAATGCAACCTTTCAATCCCCCAAACTGGACCCTTTGATTGAGTTTTCCTTTCATGTTGGGGGCCAAAGAATCCCTTTTGCTGAAAATGGCTTACAAGTTTCGGAAGGAAAAGGGAGATAGATTTTTTTGGAGTTGGAGGGAGTCATTGTGTGTGTGAGTTTTTATATATATATATATAAATAAATGAATATAAACTCTTATTCATGTACTTGACCTTTAACTGTCTTTAAGTGTTAATGGTTAGTGTGTTTAAGATCTGTATGTGGTAACCCAGGGTCTAATCTCTGTAGAATCACAAGTTTTCATTAATTTCATTGGGAAAGTATTTGGTGTTGGGAGAGCAATGAATAAATTAGATTATAATATTACCTTGAACAATGGAGATAGGTTATAATTTCGCTTCTGTCTGTGGCTGTCTATGTAAACAAGATCTCAAAAGATCACCGATTTCCAACACAGAGTTACTCTGGTTTCTAGCAAGTTAGTTCCCGATTCCTCTAAGTCTAGAAAGTGGGCCATGTTTTGCAGAATTAGTGTGGTCCCCGGAACCTTTGACGCACAACTAAACGCACCAAGACCAAAGTTGTTCGCAGAGCCAAAGTGAACTAGTTTGATTTCCGCTATCGACTTCTGGTGGCAAGATAGTCCAAAACTGGATGTAGTAGCTGATTAATCCGCCACTACAATCTGGTTTGGGCCAATATACAAACATTTAAGGCAAAATTGCACCGAGGCACTTGCTGGGAGTTTTAATACTCTGCCATGAAAGTCTAATCAGAAATACCGTACAGGCTTAGCCAGAATTAAAGTAAAAAGAATTGGGTAATCAAAGATCCAAACAAAAACAACCAAACTTGCCAATACAGATAATTCCAGTCTGTTCATAAATTGTCTTCCTCAGAGGTGATGGTTGGCCAGAGTTAAGCTACACCCTTCCAAACCGCTACCTGGCGCTACGGACTTCTAGCGGGCACAGTCTCTGAAATTACGAAGGCGATTAAACACTAGTCCGGCTTCTAGATTAAATTTCCCAAGCAAAGTTATTTAATACAGTAGGTGGTAAAAAACTACAACTATTAAAATAAAACTGAAAATTAATGAGCGCGATTACTTTTTGAACAACTTCAGGTTCGATCATTCCAGACCTTCCTCAAACTATAACACTTTATCATCGAGTAACCAAGTTTTAAAGAAAAAACTTTCATAAACTCAATTAGTAGTGTACACATCCCTGTGGGTAGCTAAATAAATTATACATGGAAAACAATCTCAGCATTATAAACTATAGTCTACATAAATTTAGTACAATAAAATTTAAGACTCAATATAATACGAAGCATAATTACAACTTCGTAAACGACCTAGGAGTTTTTTTTTTCCAGCTGATTGTAAACAGTCACTTATCAATCTTGTTTATTCTGTTATTACGCTGATTTTGTAGCTAAATTATAATTATATAATTGGTTATTAACAAGATGCGAAGACCGTAAATGTGTCTATTAAATATAGAGAAATCGGTTAAATAATTAAATTTACCATCAGCTGAAATAGACCAGACTATAGACATGCTAAACCCTTATCAAAAACCAATGTGCAGCCACAGCATCGACAAATATTCCATGGCTCACCCAAGAGGTTTTTGTCAAGAGCCTCGCTTTTTTTAACGTGGTTCGATGATTGAGAACAACAATCACCCCTAGTCCACGTCCCTCAGGTCTGTGGTGGCTATTTAGACCGTCATTGGGAACTTACACAATAGTACACATCTCTCTCATATCTATCTGTATATTGCCTGATGCCGTTGTCCCTGAAGGGGTGGCCACGAACGAAACTCCCATATACACCTGTCCCCAGTCAGTCTGCGCCCCCCCCCCCCCCTCTCAACCGGCACTGCCTTTATCCACATACTTCACTCCAACCTTCCACCACTTTCAGTTTTCGTATCCCCCTGTCCTTCCAACTCTCTCTCGTACACCCTCTTAGTTATTCGCTCTTCCCAGAAGTTCCATATGGCCGAACCATCTAAAGTGGTTCCTTTTCACACTTTCCAGCACATCTACCTCCACACCACATAAATCTCTCTTCCTCATTCGTCAGTCTAGCCCTCCATGTAACTCCGCACGCACTTCTCTTCTAAATCCGGCAATAATCGTCCCGGACCCCATCCCACTTACGTCTGGCAACTTTATGCCCTCCGATCTCTAGCTCATGCGTAACTTGGCAACTGCCGTGGCCTCTCATCCCTCCCGACTAATCTAATTTATCTCACTCTCAACACCAAACTCTTCCAAATTAAATTAAGGAATGCATGTGATCCTCCCGAGATTCGAACCTGTGTTACCACATGCAAATCTTAAGCCATAGCCATTACACCATCAAGACAACCGTGCCCACCCATCTCTCTGTCCGGTCCAAATCCAGCAACCTCCATACCGAAGTGACAACCTTTGTGCCAGCCCAAGTCTCACTAATTAAGGTAATTAGTATGTCCTTCCATCCCTTCCGTCTCATTCAGGGAACTACCGTGTCCACCCATCTCTACAGTAAGTCTGGCCCAAATGCAGCAACCTCTGTGCCCAAGCCGAAGTTACTACCTTCGTGCCATCCAAACTCTCACTAATTTAGGTAATCATTATGCTGGAACTCTTATGCTGGAACTCTTTAATTGCAAGGCTAACTATTGAAGCGATGGAACCTGTGAAAGAGAAATTATATAAGTAAACTTTCATGGAAATATTGTAGTACATCCTAGCTACCTAAGGGACCCTAGCAGAAAGAGACAGGCAATAATATAGTGGGAAAGAAGAGTAATGCTCGTAGAGAGAAAGAGGGGGGAAATTCAGACTCTAACCTTGACATGTCAGTTGTGGACATGTTTAGTGTTGAGCTGTAGGAGTGAGGAGTCCGGAGCAGGAAGAGGTCTAGCAGTGGTGTCCAGGGGTCTAGTAGTGAAGTCCTCTGAAGTTGTAGTGGGTTGAAGATTGAAGTGCGTAGTCCAGCGATGAGCAAATGAGGCTTAGAATTTGCAGCTTTTAGGTATATTGGTTTTTTGATAAGCATTATGCAGTTATCCCAGTGAAGCTCTTATTAGGCATACAAAAATATACATGGCACTGTTACACATACGCAGATAGTTTCGCATTATTTCCCCGTTCGATACGCTTTCGCAAGTTTTGTTGGTACACTTCGCAATGGACCGAATACGAGTGCCCAGTTACAGTACATACCAAGTGCATAATAAAGAGCAGAGTGGACGGACCTTTTTAGTTCCCTTTCAAGGGCGAAGATAAAAATTTACTAGTGTACATTACTAGTATATTTCAGTTAGATTTTAAAATATTAGGTCGCCAACTCTGTCGGTACTCTACTGAAGAGTCCACTGGGATTACATTTAAATTTTAACAAAGTCCATTTTTGAACATTTAATTTCTAAAACCTCAACTTAAAAGCTCAGCACGTTCATCCTCCTTACCTGTAAGGAAAAGGAACCATTAGAAATCCATAAATTAAAGGTAAACTAATACATAATATAACTTACCGATTATGGACGTAATCAAGACATCTTCGTACTGTATCAAAACCATAGGTGTACACTAACCATTCTCGCATATACTAAGCCGATCAGGTTACACAATCTGCCCTCATTTATATATATTTAAAGATTAGCAACTTTGAAGATTTGCATGAATGAGAAGTAATATGAAAACCACCATGAACTAGCATAGTGTTGGCTATTTTAACGCTGACATAATTTTAACTAAGTGTATAAACCATTATACTATCCTATAAATAATATCTAAAAATAATTTGCCTTTTTTAGTTTGATACCCTGCAATTATACTCCAGAGGCATTATTAATGATGGAAGCCGTGGACCCTATAAGCAAGAATCAGATTGCCTTCATAAACAGGAAGATACAATTGCCCAATAAAGTTATGTTCCTCTGCGTGATCTTATGTAGGGGCGTATAAATGAATCTTTAGCGTAGTTTCTTATTTTTATCAGTTGACTAATCAGGATTCTTTTCATAAAGTAATTCTATCAGTTAACTTTTATTTCCATGTAAAATTATGATCACGGAGGAACAATTATGTGGGCAACTGTACAAGGTCTGCAAAACAATGACAGTAAGAAGACTAGCAATTACATTTTCTTTCACACATACTCTACTCTATATATTCTTTTCCATACTAGTTTCATAAACTTCACTGCATTAATTATTTCAATGTCGGTCTACTCTCTCAGCTGCATCCAGACCGAAGAAAAAAAGTCATCGCATACTTTCACCATGTGTCACTACTAGCTTCAACATTTCTAGTCTCTCCACGTTGTAATATTGGCAGTTACAATAATGTTCCAACTTCTACTTCCATCCCTAGTACATACTTTCACACCATTTCCGCTTCCATGTTCTCCGATTTAGTCTAAAATCTCCCTGTTCTAGCTGTAAAAATCTGTTCCACCCTTCAGCTTCGTTCAAAGTACTTTTCATTCCCGACTCCTTGTTCCTGTAACTCGTCCGCGTACTTTACGAATATATATATTTCTCTCGCAACTTCTCCCTTTCATGTATACAGCTTTCTCCAATTTATCTCCTTGGCTTAGTCCTATATTTCCATGTATGGCTCTTCTTAGTTTTCACCATTTAATTTAGCTTAAATTTAGGTTTATGTACAACTCTTCCCCTCGCCCCACCCATACTCTCTCCTAGGCCATCTACCTTCCATATCCTCCATTCATTCTTTCCTTCCTTAATCATCCATTTTATAAGTTCGTCGAGATTCCTTTTCCTCCGTTCAGCGTAGATTTCCTTTCCTTTTTCGTTCACACACCGCCCTGGTTTCTCTTTTATCTTGGTAGGTCTTCTCCCCTCAAATCCTTTCGGTTTTCATACGTCTCTCTCACTTTCCTTGCCTCCTTTATCTCTTCTTTCCACCATCCTTTCTCTCCAGTATTTTTTTTTCCTACACTCCCTTTTTGTGTTAGTATTTTGCTGTCACAATATTTTTCCTCTATGTCCTGATCCCATGTGCACGACTGCCCTATACGAAGAGGGCAAACCTTATTGGGAACCTTTCCGCAATTCTCATTTCATGACATTACAAACTTACTCCGCCTTATGAGCGTTTGAGACTTAAGATTGTAAAGTTTGATCATAGTCAGTTATTTTAGTTTCAATTTAATTTGAGTTTAGATTATATATATATATATACACATTTAATTATATTTTGCTAATTAGCTCAGTACGATAAATTCCCATTTACATTTGGATTTTAAGTTTGATCCGTATATCCAGAATCATAACGCCAGCAACTATTGAAACGCTTTACAAAGCGGTTTAGGCAATAACAAATTTGGAAATCATAGCAAGAATTGTTTTACGGAGGCAACTGTGCTACACTGTTACTGCTGCATTTGTGTTACCTTCTACCTACAGAAAATATCAAACTCAGGAATTAGCCGAAAGTGTTTATTTTATTTTCAACTGAAAATTACTAGTTGTGAAGGCATGGCATTTAATTATAATGCTTATCAGTTAGTAGGGTAATCTAAGTATATATTGATAGGCTTTGTGGTGTACTGTTTTGCATTATGAAGTCAAATTACCATTGGCAACGGAAGCTACAATAGCAGTGCAATAATACAAATATTTGCACTTACTACCCAATAAAACTTAATTGAAAACCACTTATCAAGGAAGCTAACCGAATATTTTAAATTTACTTAATTATTTGTATATGTTTCTGCATACTATTAAGCGGCATTTTTTGACAAGTGGCTTTTCCCTTAACAAAAATACTTATTGCAATGTAAATTAGAGTTTTGAACGAATCTTTCCTTCATTAATCTCGCTAGGTTAATTAAGTTAGTGAAGTTAGTATACAGTAAGTTATAAGTTAGATTAGAGATTAGCGATAGAAATGAAGGTCGCATTTGTTCGAAACTTTGCAACTTATAGAATTTTCCCACAAGCCACTGAATTATTTGCCAGCAACGCTAGTAGAACTCATTTATTTTATATGCATTGAAATTCGCTTAATCAAATAAGACTACCGTTCTAATTAACAGTGCCTAGTACGAATTCTTGCAGTTACCAATGATAATTGATTTTACACTATGCAAGAATCATACATTTCAAGAATATTAGCATACTACTTTGCAGAACTTTTATAGAAGTTCGACAATTTGAATTTATTTTCTTCGTAATCTAGTAATATAGAGCGTGTATGCAGCTTAGATAGTATTTAGTTTTTCATATTTTTGCTTTTTATGTATATATATATGCATTTCTTCACTAAACTAGCGCATAATCCCTAATTCAATTTAACCGGTCTCGTGATAAATGAATTGTGAAATTGTTCATGAGCTGGGTAACTTTGGCAGTTCTGCTTCGGGAAGTTCGATTAGAGTTTGTCGACAATAGAATATAAAGTTTGCGTCGCAGATTTTAAGGAAAGATAAACTCGAAGCTTAAAATTAATTATATTTTGGTAGGTTTTCAATATGTTCACCTCAGTAGCTAAACAAATATATTTTAATCGACATGACTTACTTTACAGTTTTATATATTTAGATAAACTATTCTCAAACTTACGTAAAGGGAATTAACCAAACGAATTTTGCAAAAATAAATGAAAATGTTCTCCAAGTACGATATGCAAGACCGAACTTAATTATACGGAAAGAGTCCAACATAAGCACTACATTCGAGGCGTTATTACTCTGGATATTCGGCTCTTAAAGTAAAGTGCATACCCATAAAGGTTTAATGAGCAGAGCACTCTTACTCTCTGCAATCTCTTCGCCGCAATGTTGCATCTCTCGCTATTCTATCGCCATTACAATAATCGGTGTTCCTCAAGAGCTATTCTAGTGTATGCTACCTCTACATAGGTTACGTAGCACCCATCTTGCAACACAATCCCACCCCTACTCTGTGCAACTCTCCAACCCAAGAGTGAATCTCTACTCCCAAGCTTTCTTTAATTCAACAGCGGAGCTCTGAAGCTCTCCCTGAATCAATCTTTCCCTCATCCTATGACTTAAATTGCTTCGAACTCAGTGTGTCTAGACATTTTGGATCTAAGATTTCTATATTTTGGCCCGGTCACTTTCAACTCTGGGGGAGGCACTCTTCAGGCAGTTTTGCATTTTGTCTACCTCATCCACAAATATATTACAGACCTTCCTCTTTTAGTCTATCCCATCTTAGTGTGGAGCAGTTTTGTTTTTCTTTTTTCCCTTTAGTTATTCCAAGGATAAACTAATCCTCCCAAGTGAACTCTGGAACACTCTTAATCAAGCTTTCCTGCATCCTATGACTTAAACTGCTTTAAACTTACTGTCCAAGCATTTTGACCAAAACGTCCCTTTAATTTGGCTGTTACTTTTGACTCTGGGACAGACTACAAGCAACTTTCCTCAGTCTTTAGTCTTTACTCCAGTCCCCTTGTTTTGAATCATAAATCATTATTAGTCACTTTCCATATGTCTGTCTTCCCTGACCGATTAGGTTTGGGTCTCTCCTACACAGCGAGTAATCCAGCTAGCACTCACAAACTTCTCATTAATTGCACTACACTATACAAGCACACCTCACTTTTCAATACACAATAGAAACAAAAAATAGCGACAATCACTGTCAACTTTGAGGGAGACACTTATTGCAGGCCTTTTGACTCCATTAACAGAAAAAAAATAAAAACAAAGGGCAATGCCTTAAATCTACTAACCTTGCCAGAAGAGACGACGGGTGCTGCTGGGACATGCGGTGAACTCTGCAAGATATACGGGCTTCCATACTTCTACAGCTTCAGGGGCTCTGGGGAGGAAAAAGACATTGAAATAAAGTAAAGGTAACTAATCACATTTATGACTATCACTTCCAATTATAAATTCAAAGCCCAAGTTAAAAGGTCACCCTCGAAAGGCAAAGTAAAAGCCACAGCTATAAGAAACTTTGAAAAATTAAAACAAATTACCAAACTTCAAAGCAAAATCCAAAAATTCCGAAAACAACGCAAAAGAAAAGCCCAAGTCGAGTAAATACGTGAAAGGCCACACAATATATACAGTATATAGTGTACTAAAGCCTAAATTCAAACAAACTTAAAACTTAATACCAAAAATATATGTAGGTAATCAAGGCATAGCCAAAAGCATAACTTATCCCAAAAACAAGAAGCAAAACTTAAGCCAAAAACAAAGAAACTTGCAAGAAAAGAAAAGGTAAAAGAAAAAAATTAAAAGGCCAGCAAAAATATAAAACTGTCACAGAGCAGGGTAAATAAATAGGGGGTGAAGGAGAGGGAAGAGCTCGAGAGGTAAAGAACGAGACTTAAATGATCAGAGAGAGACAATCCAAGACCGTGGACAAGGAAGAGGGTATCCAGGAGAGAGAGAGAGAAACGTCGAACTTATAAATATATGCCAGAAGGAAACCGTGAAAGCGAATTATTTGTATAGGTCAAAAGCAAAACTAAAATTAGCCATACGAAACCAACAAACTTTTAGTACAATCAATGGGAAGGATGTAGTATCCCCATCCATCCATATAATTAATATATATATATATATATATATATATATATATATATATATAATTAAGCCAACATTTCAAGAACAAAGCAACATCGTAAAGCAAGTTATAACAATAAACAAGCAAGCTATAAATTTAAGCAAAGCAAACAGCAAACTCCTTCGAGTCAAAACAGATCACGGTAAATGACAAAAATTAATAGCAAAGAGAAAAAAACAGAATAGGATACAGAGACAAAATCCATACAATCATACTTAAAGATAAAAAATATAAAAATATATAATAATTATATACTGTATATACTGTATATATACATATACAGTATATATATACTGTACATGCAGTATATATACATACAGTATACATACATACATACAGTATATATTAATTATAATACAACAAATAAAAATAAGAAGCAGCAATTTACCTTTCAACGCAGCTTCCAAACTCGTCTCCGGTTCAGTATAGAGTGGTGCCCGTGTTCTACTGGCTGCTCGTCATTGGTTCCCGCCCCTCACCTCACCCAGCGACTCTGAGGCTTCAGGACAACATGGCACGCAGTTACTGAAGATTCGAAACACCGTAATTGTGAACCATTTGTCCTAATGACTTCATATTTACAGTAACCATAGAGTAAAGATAGATAGAGGTTAAAGCGTGACGTCACAAATCTGAAAATAGTGATGCGCGCATTCGAGAGATGGCAGCACGATCGCAAAAGAAAATGGGAGGGTCCCCATTAACTTGTAATAATCCATACCTTGTACTAACAACGCTATTAATAATAATTTCAGCGTTATCCAGAGACTCTGTACACATGACAGAGTTAAATAGACATAAGTAGAGGCTACTGTAAAGGCCAGATCATCGTCAAATTGTCGTCATTATGAGGAGGTTCACAGTCACGAACAATCACCAATCACCAGACTGATTCCAGCATATGTCTCAATGGAGTATTTCAAAACAATATTATTTTCTTAAACCTTTATTTTGTCCTATCTGAGTACAAGGTTTTATTATGCAAGTTATAGTAATGTGTGCTGCTTATGTTGACTAATTCTTTACTTCTTAACTTCTTCTTCCCCTTGTTACCCTCTTATTTCTTCTTCTTGGTCATGTATTTCTATCTTCAATCTCACACCCCTTTCACTTCATGTTCATTATCATAATTATCTCCTTTTATCGTCTCATCTCACAATTACAGAGCATTTTATATTATTTCCTCTGCTCTCTTGTTTCCTTTGTTTCTCTTTCTGTGTGGTCTGTCTTGTGTTATCATATTATTTTGCTCTCTCTCTCTCTCTCTCTCTCTCTCTCTCTCTCTCTCTCTCTCTCTCTCTCTCTCTCTCTCTCTCTCTCTCTTTTATCGCTATACATCGCCACCTCCCTCCCACCCCACCCCCACTCAATTACTCTTCCACATGTCAGCTGTCCTCCCTAATATCATGTATAAGAACTGCAGAGGGGGGGAGGGGGGTACTGAATTCGATTTTTAATGAGAGAGGAGAGAGAGAGAGAGAGAGAGAGAGAGAGAGAGAGAGAGAGAGAGAGAGAGAGAGAGAGAGAGAGAGAGCGAGAGCGAGAGAGGGAGAGAGAGAAAAAAAACTAATATATAAAATATAAAGATACATAAATGAAGAAATAAATATGCCTGTTAACTCCAGTATCTCCAGGAAGGGAACAGCTGGAAGTGAGTCTCTACCAGGATCATAGAAATTCCTCGCAGAAGATAATGTTTGACGAGCAGATGTTGCCACTTCGGCCCCAAGCTTAACTTTGAGTTCCGGAACTTTATAACTAACTTATTGGCTTCGGTATTGACTTAAATTAGTACTCGTGCGCAAGAACATGCACGCGCACATGCACAAAACACACGCTCATATACACACACACACGCTCACTCTCACACTATTATTCTTACTCTCTCTCTCTCTCTCTCTCTCTCTCTCTCTCTCTCTCTCTCTCTCTCTCTCACACATACACACATAACCACACACATATACACACTATCACACTCACACTAACTAACTCATACCCTCTCTCTCTCTCTCTCTTTCTCACACCCACAAACACACACACACACACAAGTAACTACGTATGTTTGTGTGAGTGTATGGGAGACATTATAATTATCTATTCAATTCCTGGAGCCTTAATCCCTGAGGGGGTGGCCACGAAGGAATATCCTCCTTAATGGATAGAGACACAATTATTATGTTTTTTTACACCAACCAACTTCACATCTAAACTCAATTAATGAAATCAACAAATACATGTGGCACTCCGAGGACTCGAACCCAGGATACTCACATCGAAATTCCGCGCACTATGCATTACGCTATCAAGACAGTTAAAGAAATATGGACAAGCCTACGATTTATTATGCAGCTTCGAATCCTGCATATTAATCTGAGCATGTACAGTACATATATTCCAACTGCGCTATGGTAGCCTAATGTATAGACGAATGGAAGGAGTAATTAATGGGGCACTTAACCCTTGGGAAGGCCTTGCTATAAATTGCTCCTGAACCAGAATGAATGATTATGTTTTGTACACAATAACAGAGAAAGAACCCATATTTATCAGTCAACTATATATATCCTGTGCTGTGAGGAAACAACACAAACAAGAGCAACAAATCCAGGCTAGATTATTTGTACATTTCATACTGAGGTGGTTGGGCCATGTGAAACGTATGGGGAGCCGACTCGAGACAGAGACATTTTCAGAACACAATTTTCCTGCTATTTCGAATGTCACCGTTTGTTCTGTAACACGTGCCAGATAATTGACCACTCGCGAGTTTTGGGCTATTAGGAAGTTGGAACCGTGAATAATAATGTTAGTTTCTGGTGGATCAAAAGTATGATCAATTTGGTTTTGTGTATATTTATGTATTATGACTGTATTTATGTATTATGACTGTATTTATGTATTATGACTGTATTTGGTTTTGTGTATATTTATGTATTATGACTGTATTTTAGCTGATTATTCTGCTAAATATTGACGGCCACAGCTCCAACTTCCTTATAGAACGAAACTCGTAAGTGGTCAATTGTAGCTTTGGTAATTGATGTGTGTCTTGGTGTTTTGTTTGAAGGGTGGCAAACTTATGAGACGGGGATCACGGAAGTTGAGACGCATAATTAACAGAGAGAGAGAGAGAGTGAGTTTGTGTGTGTGTGTGTGTGTGTGTGTGAGTTAGAATGAGAGTGAGTGATAGATAGACAGACAGAAAGAGAGAGATAGAGAGAGTGTGCCTGTGCGTGTGTGTGATTGAGAGTGAGACAGATAGCCAGAGAGAGAGAGAGAGAGAGGGAGAGACAGACAGACAGACAGACAGAGAAAGAGAGAGAGAGAGCGACAGACAGAGAGGGAGAGTCAGACAGACAGAGAGGGTAGGAGGTTTCAGAATGTAGCACAATATGAGAGAGAAGAGCATCTGTGAAACACAAGGAAGATATACAAGGCAAGACAATTAACCCTTTCAAGATACGATGACGCATTTCCTCTCTGTCTTCTGGCTATTATTAGACGATTTTATTCGGATTACGAAGGGCATATGGAAGTCAGAGGGTTAATTGAGATAGTCTTTACCCTTTGAATTCCCACAGGTTCTTCCTAAGCTGCATAAAATCGTCTAGTGATAGCCAGAATATGCTGTCAAAACGCGGCAAAATGGGAACGATGAGATTGCAAGTGTTATTTTGGGGGGAGCTGAAATACACAGAACATAGATAATTAACCGCTTGATGCCTTTGGACAGTGTATTCTGGTTATCGTTGAACGCTTTTATACAGCTTAGGAAGGATCATTGGGAACTGCAAGGGTAAAGACTGTCTCAACTAAAGTTCTCCAAACTAAAGCCATAGGTTGGGCCGGGGACATGGACGTCCGCACTCGACAGCGGACCAGCAGCAACTCCAAAGGGTGGACTGAGATATAGGCAGTAGTTAGTTAGTTATAGGACTTCAGAGGCTATCAACCCTTCAGGATTATTAAGCATGCACACTGTAAGGCGAGAATAGCGTCAGGACTGGAGCCCCTTTTCGGGAACCCCTTTCCTTTGAGGCAGTAGTTAGTTAAAATAGGACTTCAGAGGCTATCAACCCTTCTGGATTATTCAGCCAGCACACTGTAAGTCAAAAATAGCGTCAGGACAGGAGCCCCTTTTCTAGTACTCCAGTTCCTTGTACTAGAACTTATGAAAACAAATATATATATATATATATATATATATATAGAATCATGTTCTAGAATGAGAATAAACTTAATTATACGAATAAGTGCAAACAAAAGACTGATATAAAAGTCATCAATTCATGGGGAAACGTTATTCCCGTAAATTGATAGAAATAAAATATATAAATTTTTAAAATAAAAAGTGAGACTCTTGCCGGCTATACGTGAGAAAAGCGAAAACATTTCCAAGTTCAATATTCATGAGCAACTCTAATTCCAGATACAAAAACCGGTCGGGCCGCTCGCTTTTACATCCTCGCACATTTATACTGCCAAAACTGGGTTGGGTTTACATTTATACTGGCAAAGCTGGGTTGGGTTTACATAAATTGTTTATTTTAAATGTTGAGATATATACGAATAGTCAAATAAAAAAACAATCAATCAATTATCATTATTTTATTATATAAATTATTTATAACCTCCCGGGAGGATTGCATGTTTTCATTCATTTCATTGGGAGGTGTTTGGTGTTGGGAGTGAAATTTATTAATTAGATTATATATATATGTTACATATGTGCTGAGTTGAAAAAGTTACAATTACGTAAATGCTGTATATTCTCACACATTTATAGGATATATATATATATATATATATATATATATATATATATATATATATATATATATATATATATATATACAGAGAGAGAGAGAGAAGGGTTGGTTTACATAAATTGTTTTATTTTTGTATTTTGTGATACAGGAATGGTGAGGGTTGTTCCAACTGATTAGTGTATAATTAGTTAGTTGAAATAGTACTTCAGAGGCTATCAACCCTTCAGGATTATTAAGCCAGCACACTGTAGGTCAAGTACATTTTCAGGACTGGAGCCCCTTTTCGAGAACCCCAGTCCCTTGTGATTAGTGTATAATTCTTGTGAGACTGATTCATACGTTAGGCTTCACTTATTTTATTGCAGCGTTTAATCTCACCATAAACCATAATTTTAGCTATACATATTATGCATATTAGCTATACATATACAATACTATGGACTAAAAATGGTGGATCTTTTCATTATTAGAGATCCTTCGTAAACTTAATAAAATCGTCTAATAGTTCCCAGAATATAATGCAAAGTTTGTCACCGGTACTAAATGGGTTAAGCCTTTGCCCTGCCCTTACTTCCTTTCTTCCCTCCTCCCTTTCCCTGTTTTTTGTTTTCACTTCTTCCTTTCCTGCCTCCCTCCCTCCCTTTTTCCTTCCTCCCCTCCTCCCTCCCTTCTTACCTCCTCCCTTACTTCCTTCCTCCCTTCCTTTTTTCCTCCCTCCCTTCCTTCTTCCTCCCTCCCTCCCTCCCTCCCTCTCTCCCTTCCTTCCTTCCTTCCCTGTCTCTCCTTCCTCCCTCCCTTCCTTCCTCCCTGCCTTCTTCACCTCAATCCCGCCCGCACTATTTCTTTCCATTCGGGTATTGGCAAAACAAACAAAAATATCCATGTTTCGATATTTTTCACACCACATTTTTCAAAGGTGCACTGTGTTCAAAGCCTGTTGTTGTTGTTGTTGTTGTTGTTGCTGTTGTTGTTGTTGTTGTTGTTGTTGTGTACAGCCGTACTATGTTATCAAGTTCTCGTGTTTTCTTCCAGTTTTGGACACCTTCCTGTTTTCTAAATATATTTTTGTTTACCAGGTTACAAAGCTTAATATATAATATATACAGTAATTATACTGTATATATATATATATGTATATATAATTATATATATATATATATATATATATATATATATATATATATATATATATATATATATATATATATATATATATATATATACAGTATATACAGTATATATACATATATATATATATATATATATATATATATATATATATAATATATATATATATATATATATATATATATATATATATATATATATATATATATATATATATATATCTATATATATATATATATATATATATATACAGTATATACTGTATATATACAGTATACAGTAATATCCAGAAAACAGAAAAGAAATGTGCCATCATATTATTGAAAGGGTTAATCGCTGTGCTTTTCTTTGTCATATGGTTCCTCTTCTTTTGTTTTGCCTTCTCCATTCTTCTCACTGGCTTTCTTTTCTGTATTTAGATTGTCGACGTTTCCTTCCTTGGCATCAAAGTCAGCATTCTCTTTAGGGGCGCTGTCTTGATCTATGGCTTGCTCTTTGGCTTTGAGTTTCCCCTGTTCCTTCCCGTTTTCTTTAGTAAGCAAGCCCTTTCCTTGTTCCCCAGCACTTGAAGCTTGTTCCTTCGCATGTTCCCTACCAGCCTCCCTCTCCTTCGTTTGTTCCTTAGCAGCTTGTTCCTTCGCTTTATCCTTCGACTGTTCCTTGCCCTTGGTGTGTTCCTTGACCTGGTGCTCCTTGGCGTGTTTGGTCCTGTGTGTGGTCCTTCTGGTCCGGAAGACGGTCGGGTCCAAGCGGGAAGCCGGGGAGTTATCTTGGTACGAGGGTAGGAGGCGAGGGACGCGAGGCCCTTCCACCAAGTAGCTGGCCACGACTTCATACCACTGCTGCAAGGATAAGAGACAAACTACACAATATAGTACCTAACTAGATTAAACATAATACACCATAACCTAACACGAGCATAAAATGTAGGTACTGGGCTTATTCTAGCCCACAGAGATAGTCCCAAGAGAGATAGAATTAGTATACCTCACGAAAGTTTGATAGAGTAGGCTATTATCTAGAAACTTGTGGGAGAGGGCTATGCAGTATGGTTAATCCAGGCTCGTGAATATAATGACATAATCTTGTACCTAACTTAGAATCTAATTTTGCCACGAGTCAGGGCTATAATATCTTACTTGACCTTATAGATAACAAAAATGCAGCGAAAGCCTACCCTGGCCCAAGGTGTAAGTCCCAGACCAGCTACCAGGGCCTGCCACTGGGGCATGCCGAGGTGGGCCAGCAGCAGCCGCCAGTATGTGTGGGTGTCTGGGGCCAAGAGGTGGGGTCGCAGTGAGGGGTCCACGAACCAGTAGGAACCCTCGCGGAACGTTTCCCCTCGGCCCGGGTACGCCAACACTACTTTACCTAGGAAATAGAAAGGAAATAAATTAGAAAAACATTTGGGAGATGCCAAATATCCGGAGCCAAGAGATGGGGGGAGTCCATTAATCACAGGGTCCAGATTTACTAACCAATACGAGCTATGATACAAATTAAAGTGACAGCAAAGGAGTGGGGATAATATCGGATTAACGCCTTTGAGAATAATTCAATCGGACCTGTGTCAATTTTGTTTGTATCGTACTTCACATTGGTTAGATAATCTGGGTGACGACTAGGTCCAGTGCAGTCGTATTGAGCTCAAGACACTGGTGGCATTGCCCCGGAGGATTGCTATCCCTAGTCTTTACTTGAGCCAAAAGGTTTCTTGGGTTTCACCAGTTACTGTACTGAATTTGCTGCCCGCTTCATTTGCCATATTGAGGGTTGTAAATTTTTCAATTCAGGTAGTATTTCATAAAAGACATAGGCCATACTTGTAAGGGTTGGTGGTCATCCCATCTTGCTTGATAAGAGAGCCCCTACATGGTTGCGAGAGGTAATAGTTCCCTTTATTTTGTCCAGCTATTTCTTATTATAGCAATAGAATTCCCCTGTCGTACCACCTTCACTTAGCATATCACTCCAGTATTGCTCTACAGATCCAAGTATTCCTTCAAATTGTGTACTGCATACTCACCGTAGCCCTGGCAGTTGTCAACCTCGAACATCTTAGAAGCGTGGAAAGTAGGTGGCAACGTGGATGACTGAGCAGATGAAGAGTTTAGCCTGGGTGTAGAGGAACCAGTGTTGTTGGTGGTGAAGGCAGGAGGCAAGACGGAGGTAGTAGTGTTAAGTGGTAAGCCTGGGGTAGTAATGGTGGTGTTGGTGTTGTTGGTATCTTCAGCTAGGGCCAAGTCAGTGAGGGAAGGTGCCAGCGGGTCGCCACTACCCCGACCACTACCCAGACGGTTCACTCGACCCAGGGGCAGCAGTTCCAGATTGCCCAGACCCACCACCTTACCTGGAATTACAGTTATGTTTGTTATGTCACCACTAAATGTCATTAATATTAGTACTATACTGTTCCAAATAAATAGGCCAGAAATCGTGAACTCTAACCTCTATAACTCAAAAAGGGCTAAAGCTAATGGGCTGTAAATTTCCACACTTATTTCCCGGATGACCCTTCTCAAATGGTAGAAATTGTATGATATTGCAACATGTTTGTTTTTCTATTAGTTTGTAGTAGATTAGCATCCTCTATATTTTCACCTAAATTGGCTGTTTTTCATTTGTTTTAGTTTTTCAGAAAAAAAAATATATATAGGCTATAATCCAAAATGTGTTGAAACCTCTTGAAATATGCATGCATGGTGCACAGTGTGGCCTACCCGAATGGGAAAAAGGTGAGACCTTATAAAATTATATGTTTATTAATTTATTATTTTGTTTAAACAATACGCTATTCAGTGTGCAGTTGGGTCTGAGTACATGATTAGATTGATATCCAGTATTCGATAAATGGATATAAAATCGTAGTCATGTACTTAACCTTTAACTGTCTTGATAATCGTACCGGTTTGAGTGTTTTAGATATGTATGTGGTAACCCAGGTTCGAATCCCGCAAGGATCACATGCTTTCATATATTTTATTGGGAGGTGTTTGGTGTTGGGAGTGAGATTGATAAATTAGATTACCCCAAAGCCCACCTGCAGTAGCATAGTTCCATGTGAGCTTGAAGCCATCGGTAGCGGAGTAGAAGTTCTTGAGGGGTTGAGGGAGGGTGACGTTATTTCTCTGTTCCCAAGCCACCATACCAGCTCTCTCCACACCCCCTCTTACTACCACACTCACATCCTGGACCCCTGCCACACCACCTAAAAGGAAAAGGAAGCAACAACAGATGACTTATATACACACTAACTACAATAGAGTACAGAGAAAAACAAGAAACAACAGATATGTAGGCCTATACACTCCTCTTTCCCCACCATACCAGCTCTCTCCACACCCACCCTTACTACCACACTCACATCCTGGACCCCTGCCACACCACCTACAATGAAAGGAAGTAACAACAGATGAGATATTATATACACCTTAGTCAAACTAACTACAACAGAATACAGAGAAAAACAAGAAACAACAGACTGTGTAATTTCCTTTTTAGTGTTTATGTGTTTCACGTCGTAGATGTGTGGAGTTAATGTTCCTTTCTCTAATTAATTTGACACATTATCATCAAGGTTTTAGACAAATTCTTTGACTGTACATGGCTTAAAGGTAATTGTATGATATTACCACAATAAAAAATAACTTGAATAACATAATCCCTCTCTACCCCTGCTCTCACCACCACACCTACAGTTTGAGCCCTGGTCACATTACCAACAGAGTTATACAAAGGAAAACTAGAGAGGCACTCGAGAGAGCGAGTACCTCCACACGTTGGCGGGGGTATGCGCTCTGCCGATTATCGTTATCATATTAATACACCAACAAAACTTTTAATAGAGTAACATAAAAGTGAAGGTGGTATCTGAAGCCGATGTCACACAAGCGCCTCTTCCGGCAATTTGTTTAGGCAATTGTGGTCTGGCAGCTTCTGATTTAAAGTTGTATATTATTACGGTCTCTCAGAACCATACAGTATATGAAGTTAGTCTAGTTGTCGATTCTAATGTCGATTCCAAACACAAGAAATAGCACAAGAACAAACTTGCTCATCGATATAATTGACGGAAAAAGCGTTTGTGCGACATCTCCTTTACAAGAGATGTTATCTTCAATGCTCAACTACAAAAACATTTCCAGACAGCATTTCTGGGATCTATTACACTTGGCTCGGAAACTAGACATTAGAAAAATAAATTTAGGTGACAAAATTCTTATAAATATTCATCTCTCATAAGCTGTCAGACCAGATCAGTTGCCGATGAATGCCGAGGGAAAAAGCAGTTGTGTAGTACAAGCTTGACGAAGAAGAGGAAGAAGAAGAAGAAGAAGAAGAAGAAGAAGAAGAAGAAAAAGAAGAAGAAAATAATAATATACGATTCTTACGTAGAGTGTCAACAAGTCCAAGAGTCAAGTCGGTGACCAAGTTACAATCACGTTCTCTTTTCTCGTCCATTTCTATTTACTAAATTATTCACAAAATGTCTTATTCGCTGATGTTCACAGCATTTTTCAATCCTTTTATCTAAATTATTCAGAAAGATGTCTCATTCACTTATGTCCATAGTCTTCTTTCACTTCATGGTATTGTTGCTCTTCGTGATTTATATATTTGCATTGTCGACTCTTTGCTAGACCGCATTGTTTCTGCCGTTACTGATTCATATTTGTAGGGTTTATTTATCTGTTTATTAATTTATTAATGTATTTATTTTGATACTATTGTATTTTCCTCCCTAGACCTAAAAAGATAATAAAATATAAACAAAAAAAACACCCCCCTAAGATCCCCCTTCTGACCAATCGGACTCGAACCTCTGACATTCAGAACAAGTGTCCAGACTTTAATCCACTACACCACGGGGTGATAAAGGAAAATTAACCTTTTCCTATTTATGATGTCGGAGGTTCGAGTCCGACTGGGAGTATATAAACATAGAATTAATATATTGTACAGTTAGCAAAACTTAAACCTGGTACAAGGACTGTAGAGTGATGACTGTAAATGACCAACATATCAGGACAATGTATTATATTTATGAGAATAAATGGTCTTATTAACTTCAAACAACATTATGCTCGCCATAAAACCATATATAAACCTGTCCTAAGAAAACATAGCTCCTATTACCCATCAACACATATAATAGTGTGTTCTTCAATTCCAGAGAAGCAAAAGGTAATTATTTAGTGGGCCACCAAAGCTAAAAGAAGGAATTTGGATTACGATTCTGGATGACCATGATAGGCCCCAGATGTTTTTCATCATCTGTAATTGTGTTATATTATGTTAACCCCTTCTGTACTAGCGACATCCTTCTAACTTAATTCTGGCTACTGTTAGACGATTTTGTGCAGTTTATAAAGGGCCTCCAGCAATTAACAGGCTTCGAACTATCTCTAAAACCCTGTTTTACTGCCATACAGCCTTCTGAAACTTGACAAAATCGTCTAAATATAGCTAGAATATAATTATAAAGATGCTGCCTGTATAGAAGGGATTAATAATCTAGCTTGGCTCTGAAAAGTGCTGGCAAGCATTTAGGATTGTCAAGCTTTCTCGTTTCTATAGTCCGTTCATGCTAAGTTGGACAGAAATCGTAACCTCTAACCTCTGTAGCTAAAACAGGGCTATCGAAAATGAGCTGTCAATTTCCACACCTATTCAGTAGCCAAGTCTTCCTATTTGGTAGAAATATTAGCTCGATTACTCTAGCCCTTTTTGAGTTATGAGAGGTTAGGCGTTACAATTTCTCCCCAACCTAGAATGAACAGACTTACAGTCATCAATCTGACAACTCGAACACAATTTTTGGAAGTTATTATAATACAATAAGCATATCCTAATTTTGTATCACATGCGTCTATTAGAATTAATATGCTATCCTTTTAAATTTAAAAAAATATAATATCCCATTCATCAAATTAAAAAGTAAAATAATGTATCAAGAATATATTAATTATATGTGGATAAAATAAGATAATCAAGTTCCTTTCAAATAATTGAGTCTTAAACCAAGTATTATCTAGTATGAAAAATATCAAAAATCAGTAATAAGTGCTGTGTATCTTAGATCAGGAATGAGTGTCTGTATCTGATAAATAAGTGGTAATGACGTTTCAAATTTAAAAAAAAAATGCTTTTCACTGGATAATAAATAATCTTTCGCATAAACTTGCGTTACAACTTCCAAAATCCCTCTGTTACATCTGACTCCTCCTCATCTGACTCATCCTCATCATCTGACTCATCCTCATCATCTGACTCATCCTCATCATCCGAGTCACAGAACCCTTCCAATGACCGCGGAAGGTACAAAAGAGATGGCAAGATGGTGGCCAGCCTATTGATGACCTCTGTGAGTGATGGTTGATCTTCCTGTTCGTACTCTACCATGTCAGCAACAAGCTCCTGAAGACCCTCTGGCCAAGCCTCCACTCGTCCAGCATTTATCTGGTTCACTACCAAGCTTTCAATCATCATGCCAAGAGAAAAGATGTCACTGGCTATTGAAGAAAACTTCGGGTGCATACCACGGATAGAAAATTTAATCTGTGACGCCCAGATCCGCAATACTTGCCATTTGCTCGCCACGGGTCCCCATTCCAAAGTCAATAAAAGATGTTTCAACATTACCTAGCCCAGCCTTAGGAACATTGACCAACACGTTATCTGATTTTATGTCATGATGCAGAACCCCTGCCTCGTGTACCTGCTGTAGGCTGCGTGCAACTGTCAAGAACACCTCTACCAACCCTCGTGCAGTAAGTCGGCCATGCACGTCATCTAGAGTCTTACCCTCAACACATGACATAAAGAGGCAAGGGCTGTCAGAGCAGTTGGCCAGCAAGACAGGGGAGCCACCAGCACCCTGTAGATGGTATAGCAATAATGCCTCACGCCAAAAGCTTTGTAGTGTTCCCGAGTCATTTACCTTGCCCAATTTGCATACCGCTTTTTGGCCCTTGTATCTAACCAGAAAAGTTTTACATGACGCTCTAGAGCTGAGAGAACATGCATTTGAAAGATGTGACTGCAGATCTTCATAAGAAAAAGTGTTGCTAGGCAGTTGAAATGGCATGACAGTTATACAAGCTGGAGCTGTCTCGGGTCCATCAATTATGAAATCTAGACCGGCAAGGACGTGTGCCAAGTGAGGCCTGCTGCAGTCGTTGTACTCTGGATGGTTGGTTATCCATTGGCAGAGCTCCTTCAACTCAATAGGAAACTGAGGCACCAAAGACTTGTGCATCAAAACCTTCCAAGTGTTAAGGAAGGCCCGACCAAGTACCGTGATATCCTCATCAGCACGAGAAACTGGCTGGCTGACCTGACCATTGGTATTTAGAGCAGTAAGTGATAGGACGAACTGGTCGTTGACTATTTCTGAAGTAACATAGTTTTGAAATTTTCCTGTTCGGTGTAGTTCGACCAAACTCTTCACTGCTACCCGTAGTTTCTGTACACCCTCACCACACACATCACCTTATTGGTCATTGTGAAATGGTTTATTTGAAAGGAATTGTGATCTTTTTAAAAGATCACAATCCACGGACTTAAAAAAATTAACTACGAATAGAAGCTTGGAAGAACAAACTAACAAACGTCTACTCACTTGAAGATTACCAATGACAATGAAGCCTGAGCGATGACACAGCTAGAGATCTAATAGTGCATCTAAGGAAATGTCGAGATTATTAATATTGTGTCTGTTATTGTATTTTGGCATATAAATAGCTATTTAATTTGGTACGATTTTAGTTACTGGACACCTATTTGACAGGTACCGCCAACGATTTAATACATATTTGTTTTCGGTTTCCACGCATCCAACACCAAGCTCCACCCTTTTCTGGTGTACGAAACACTAAAAAAGCAATGGGGACACTTTAATAATGATAATATGAGACGAAATATAAAGACAACTCGGTTGCGTTCGTGGAAGTAGCGTCGCTTTGTTTACTTTACGCTCGGAGTGACTTCCTGGGTCCCGCCGCCTTGGCGGTCGACTTCAAATGGCTAAGCTTGTTGGGTAAATTTTTTGATAAAAACTTGAGTTATAGGGCGTGGGATACAGGACAGGGTTGAGGGGGGGGGCTCTGCCCCCCCCCCCCCCCCCTCCCCCCGTGAATTATAATAATCGTCATCTATGTGGCCACCGGTGGGGGGGGGGGGGGGGGGGGCAAGTAAAACAGCTGGTCGTCACCTCGAGCGTGCTGGGTAAACAAACCGCGACGATACGAAGCGACGACGGACTCCCCCCACCGCCGATTTTCGGCCCAAACGCCCCGTTTTATTCTCGTCGAAAACCATATTTAAAAAGTTATTATATCGTTTTCAATACTATTACCGGACCAGAAAAAGGTGTAGCTTGGTGTTGGATGCGTGGAAACCGAAAACAAATATGTATTAAATCCTCGGTGGTACCTGTCAAATAGGTGTCCAGTAACTAAAATCGTACCTTTAATTTGCCTCAAATTAGAATACTGACAATGGTAATGGTTGGCATAATATTCAAGTGGCATTTATTAAATATTTAAGAAATATATAATTCTTATACTAAAGTTACCATTATAATACAGTCGTTTTCTTTAAAAGTGGTTAGACAGAAAACCAGCGTTGTATGGGTAACTGAAGTACAATTTTAATAAGCACACAAAACGCTCCCAACGTAGGCTACATACGTATAATTAAAAACTCACGTATAAACACATATTTACAGTTCCATTTAAACTCCCAAATACACATTCTTGTAGCGACAACGTTCCTCATAGTATTGCAGCTTGTACTGAAGGGTGAATAAAGATCAAATAAACAATAAAAGTTGGATATAGATTATCACAAACCACAATTATTGCGCTTTAATTACTCTGCATTGTTTAAAAATCTGAACAGCCTTCAGCCTCTATATTTCCCAGAGTGTTGAAGTTCTAAACTGAGGGATGTATGTATGTATGTACATTATATACACATCAGGCACATACCGCATAGCTGGAGGTGGCCGACTCGAGACAGAGCCTGATCAGGTACAATAAAAAGCAGCATAAATAACCAAAATATAAATTCACACACATCTAGGTCGCCCAGGAGAAGACCCAGAGACCAAGGATCACTAGGGGGCTCCATCATTTCCCCGGCCCCAGACCCAGACCCTAGAAAAGTGTGCTAATTTCACGATCATCTTTTTCAGAAACCGGTGCAGGCAAACTGTAAAATATTATAGGTAAATTTGTATTTTTTTTTCAATGTGTATGGAGGAGACAACAAGAGGCAGGTTGCCTGTAACGATCAGTGTCTCCTCCAAAGTTAAAAGAGTGATAGAGCCAAATTCAAGAGATGTTGGAGTCAAATGTATGGAATAACTCATAGTTTCTTCTGGCTGTTGAACATAACATAACGCACATCCATACTCATATCTCTCGGGCCCTTCGGGATATAATTGTACATAACCCGGCCGAAGGCAAGTTTCTCCTAAATTGGCTAGCAATCGCTCGCCAGGAAAACAAATCGACACCTAAATGGCTCAAAAGGTCTTAATATTGACCAATAAATGGGGCAAACGGTCTTAAAATCGACAAACTAATGGGCCAAGCGTTTTAATATCTCAAAACTAATGGGGCTAAACATGAGGAAGACTGGGGTCCTGAAGATCCCCTTTCACTGGGGGATGGTTTTAATATACGATAGTCAAAATGTATATGTCTTTATTTCGATAATAGCTTTGTGATAGCCTATATAAGACACGCGGCATACACGATTGATCACTTGATGCTTACTGAAATGTTGATCATATATACCGAACACTTCTTTTCGCGATACAAATGTTACTGTCATAGTTTCATGTTGCAAGAAGGCACAGAACCCGTCTAACAAAATTACCGTGTGTATCGTGGAAGGAATGTAAACAAAAGTTGTCGTCCGTGGTTGCCATAGTAACAGTCAGCTACGAGGTTATGATGTACCTGATTTGTAAACAATACCTGGATGGCAAGTATATATTGGCTATTTTACGACTATGTATTAATTATTTTACGCCATTACTAAGATGTTTATGCAACTTGTGAACTTACCAAGCAGATTTATACTCTACGCACAACATCAACGTCTATGGAATGCGGACAGACAATAGGCTAGGTAGATGAGGCCCAATTCTTTTTATATATATTTTTTTTAAGTAGCCTAGGCCTAGGCCTAGGCTAAAGGGACTAGAAACGGAACCTTTTCACCCGGTCATAAACGTATTTGGTAAATCTACAGTTATATTACCCCTCCCCCACTACCCCCCACGGTCCCACCACCTCCCCCCTTCAAAACACGCCTTCTAGCGTGTTTTTAGATGGTTCAGAAGACGCGGAAACTGGAAAAACACGTATTTTGATATAAATTTATCACCAACCAGATACGAGTTTTTCAGGATTTTTTTTTTTTTTTTTTTTTATTTGATAGCCTATAGGCCTACAGTGTTGTTTAATACTTCTTCTTCTTCTTCTTTAGAACCCGCCCGCAGACCGTGCAGATCCACAGGGCTGACCTTTGTATCGGTACTGGCTCAGAAACGTTAGTAGGAGGGAAAGTTTAGAGTAGAAGGATAGCCTAGATTAAGAGACAGTTTTTTTTTTTTTTATAAACCCCCCCCCTCACTTCCTCCTCCCTCCCCCTCACCTCCGCTCCCCCCCCCCCCCCCCCCCCCTCCCCTCCCTCACCCATTTCTCTTCCTCCACATTTTCTCCAACATCCTCTTCATCATCTCCATGTCTTGTGTTTCCATCTCCTGTGTTAACCCCAACTGAGGACTGTTGCATTTTAGTATTGATAACTTTAGCCTAACCTAACCTAACTTAACCTAACCTAACCGAAAACTAACCTGTCTCGCGACCGGTCTAAACCCAGCTCATGTTCCCTGTTTATGGGTTCGCGAAGGTTTGTAATACTTCAATGTAGGCCTATCTATTTCAAGTCAAATATACATTTCCGCGCATCATCAAACCATACTAAGTCTACTACTAATAATAATAACCTATTAGTACCAACAGAATAGCGACAAAATAGGGGTAGTATAACTGTAGATTTATCACGTATTTTAGTGTTAGGTAATCAGAACAGAAGCAAAGGGTGTGCCAGTAGGGGGCAAATAACAACTGGCAATGGGATAGCCTAGGCCCTAATAAAAAAAAAAAGCCTAGCCTAAACAAAAACGGTCAACTTAGACGCGTGAGCGGCGTGACGGCCGTGACCGCCAGCATTCAAATATCGCCGCGAAAGGTTGCTTGAATTTAACCCACCTTGCCTACTTCGTACCAGTCCAGGGTGTCAAACAGCAGCAATTTGGTTTTAGACTAGAATCATGAAGTACCGTAATAGGATATGATAAGGAATAGCCTACGTGAAATTAGGCCTAACACCTGTTTACAAGGTTTGGGTTTTAGCCATTTTATCACATTCAAAGATATCCTACTAGGAACTGTGAAGTGTAAATTTAAGTTATTATCTTTGGTAGGCTAATAAATGATTAAGAAGAAGAAACGGTAAATTTCTATAATTGCATCTATACGAGCTAAATAATATATTATTGAATTTAACAGGAAGGTACGACGAGGTGAGTGATGTGGTATAGTTGGCAATATGCGGAAATGGATTATAAGGGCATTCCGCCCCCTCTGACAAAAGTCTATCAATCTAGATGTGACACGGATTTTACAATGTTTCAGAGACATTAGCCTAACCTAACAACCTTACCTAACCTATCCTAGAATTATGGGTGGGGGCTGCCGCCCCCACACTCCCGCTGGTTGGGTAAAACGGTAGAAATCCAGTTGAGGTGGAGTGAGTAACTGTAGATTTTCGTAAGGGGGTCAGAGGGGGTGGAATGCCCTTATAATCTATTTCCGCATATTGCCACCTATACCACATCACTTACCTCGTCGTACCTTCCTGTTAAATACAATAATAATTTGTTTAGCTCGTAAAGGTGCAACTATAGAATATTTCCGAAGAAACTACAGTTTAGGACTGGGTTTGAATAATTAATAGTGTCTCGTTTTTCAGCCTGCCTACCACCATGAATCGCCAAAACAAAGCAGCGGTAGCAGCCAAAGCTTGTAACCAGCCACCAAAGCCCAAACCAGAAAACCTAAAGTCAGTGTCATGGGATCCCCACTACGTCCCCTATTTTGTGTCGGAACTAGCGGCAGTGTCGTCAACGGAAGACTGGAAGAACATTAAGGTAACAACTGTGGGCAAACTGAAGGAAATAGACGCTGTGAATAAACTGGCAATCTTGGAGTCACTGTGGAAGAAGGATGGAGTCTTCTTGGTCTTGGTGAGTTGGTTCAGGTCTTTTCAAACAAATGTTGAATGACATGCATGCATTTATAACACTTAGTTTGAGGGCCATTTTCTTTGTCTTTTGAAACAAATTCAGGTACACTACAGTAGCATGGATACTATAACTATTAGCCCGAGGGTATTTTTTTCCGTTAATTACGGTTTAAGCTTTTAAGCTAATGTAGGTAACATGTATGCTTGTATTTAATAATAAAATAAGCTTAAATAAAAGATAGGAAGATCAACGAAATACATACATACATGCATACATACATGCATACGAGTTTAACCCTCCTGGCCCGGGCTAGCTCTCCTAATGACAGTGCGGCGTACCCGGGCGATCTGGCCGAAAAACGTCTAGGCCTAGGCTACCGTATTTTGGTTAATTTTGACTGCTAGAAATTGTTCACGCATCTATAAATGTAGTGCGGTTTCCAATCTGTAGACTGGCATTGAGTAGGCCTAGAGCTCTCTAAGTCAACTGGTTCAGTTGTGATGACGATTATAGTGGAGAGCATTTTCAGGCAATGTTAGCAATACGACGATCTTTTCACTACTGAAACAACGACATACAGACATACAATAACAAACGAGTCTTCTCCTTCTTGTTTTCGGAGGTGCGGTGACGCAACGATCGGCTTTGTTTACATTTCTTACAGTTTCTTACAGTAGATCCTCTGGAAAAAGGCAAACTATGCCTGTGTATCCAGCTCAGTACCAGTACTTGCACTGCTGCGGTCGTTCACGGTGTTGCGTACATGCGTCGGACGCACGCCGTTCAGACCAAGCTGAATAGGCTTTCAAGCTTACTATCTATTAAAATGACAACCGGGTACCTGCCCATCTGCCGTGGTGTCATATTAAAATGACACCCGGGGAGGAAGGGTTAAAGACCGTTTCGTCCGCAGATACTGTAATGTGGTTTCAGTCGTACGTCATAGTAAACCACTATGGAAATCAAATTAATGTCCAAATTAAGCCTAAATTGTTTTTTTTTCTCTATAATGTATGCTTTTGATGATATTCATTATACCAGTACTGGTACCTATAATTTTTATTATAATACATTTGTGTACCATTTTGTATAACGGTATGAATTTAGCTATTCTGAGATGTTTGGAGGTTAATGTGTTAAAAGTGCAATGACATATGCCTCAGAAACATGGGCCGTTAAAGTAGAGGATGTCAACAGAATGGAACGTAATGAGACGAGAATGCTGAGATGGATGTGTGGGGCCAAGTTGCAGGATAGAATAACAAATGATGAGCTGAGGAGACGTTTAGGTATAAAGAGTATTAGCGAGGTGATGCGTACAACTAGACTGGGATGGTATGGACTTGTGGAGAGAATGGATGAACAAAATTGGGTGAAAAAATGCAGGTCTGTGATTGTGGAGGGAGCTGCACCAAGGGGTGGACCGAGGAAGACCTGGGATCGGACTATATGTGCCGATCTCAAATCCAAAAACTTGACAAGTGAAGCAGCCCTTAACAGGGAAGCCTGGAACGCCGCCATTAGGACAAGAGACTGAAACTGCACGTATGTGTGGACCACTCAGTCTTAAAATGTTATGTATGTATGTATGTATGTAATTAAAGAGGTGGCAGACAGCTGACCAGTATATCTGTAGTTTTAATGTGTATATGTACAGTATACAGTACAGTATATGTTTTTATTTTTCCTAAGTTGCCGTAGTCTCTCTCCAGTGCCTCCGGGTGTTTTGTGTGGATTCATCTTGATGGTGTTTCTGCACCCTGGTTGGAGACTTCGGCATCTCATATAATAATAATAATAATAATAATAATGACACGCTTAGTACTGGTACGGTACTTTACAATCAAAAGCCCAAGTTTCTTCCTATCTTTGCTCTGAATGACGTCAAAGCCAAGGCTATTGGAAGCTTGAACGCCCTAACAATTTCATCAAAATAATGAGGAGAATTAGGACACACAAATCACGATATTCTCACACAACCACCATGAGGAGGGCGGGTGCCCGACCCCGAAAGGGGTTGAAATAGGGGAGCTATCCCCCCGCCAAAGGTGGCTTTCTAGGGCCTTTCCTAGCTGATGCAGAGAGGATTGGGTTCTAGTCATGTGGTGATAGGCTGGTCTATCAGAGTGAGAACTGAGCGATCTCTGCCATACCCATAGCTTACTCTGACTGTTCCTTTAACTTATATATTTTCTAGATCTCAAGTGACGGCGTCTTTTCCGTGGATTGACCTCCCAATCTACCAAGATTGGAAGCCAAAGCGTCACATTTTTCCCTTGCCCCTCAACTTTCTCTTCATAATTGCTGAGGGGCACAGGGCCCTGGGTGGGGCTTTGGTTTCCCGGGCATTTCTGCACCCTCCTCAGCTCCCCGCCATGGAGTGGCTTCGGTCACCCAGGCTTTATTGTGGTCGGCAGGGAGGGTTCTGTGGGGGCGCTCGGTTATGGCCTTGGAATTGCTCGGGGCCTTGGGGCTGTTCGGCCAGGCAGTTTGGGGAACAACAACAACAACAACAACCACCATGAGGAGTATCATACATAATGAAGTTGAAATAAGCCAAGAGGCAAAGGTAGAAGCGTGTTATGTCATATGACTACTACAGCATCCCTTGCCCCTCAACTTTCTCTTCATAATTGCTGAGGGACACAGGGCCCTGGGTGGGGCTTTGGTTTCCCGGGCATTTCCGCACCCTCCTCAGATCCCCGCCATGGAGTGGCTTCGGTCACCCAGGCTTTATTGTGGTCGGCGGGGAGGGTTCTGTGGGGGCGCTCGGTTATGGCCTTGGCCTTGCTCAGGGCCTTGGGGCTGTTCAGCCAGGCAGCTTGGGGAACAACAACAACAACTACAGCGTCTTGCTCCGGACGAAGCTGACGTGCTATAAATGATCTTACTATTTTTGTCTAACTTTCAGCTACTGCCTTGGCCTTGCACTCATATAATACAGACCGAACCAAAGCTTGAGACCCCCCTCGTGTTTTAGAGGGGTTCGTTTACTAAAGATACCGATACATGTTCTAGGAGGGCTGATTGTATCTTTTTTGTGATACATTATTCTATTGTATTTTCATTTTTAGTAATTAATTATATCACATCCTCAGATGAAAACGGAATTGTTGCCATTGGATTTCTACAGCATCACAGACAACAGTATTGTCACTGTGTTTGGAGATATTGAGATGACAACAAACGATCCCAACAAACCCTACATCCAAGCTAAGGTACCTTCAAACTTTGTATGTCCAAACATACGGTATTGACTCCAATGTACCCTAAATGTGGCTTTCTATCACCCTTTCAAACTGAAGGGACACTTGATACAAGCAGTCTTGCCTTTTATCTCTTTATTTCACAAAAAAAAAAAAAAAATTATGTTCACATTAGGCAATAAACTGAGTAAAACATACAGTCTTGTCTTCAGCATAAATATAAAAAACTTTCCCTTTCTTGCAGATTGTGAGAGTGTGTGACAACGTGCACCTTGAGAACTACCGCCACTCAATTCTTCTCAGTCGCAAACGCCATCCCAACCTCCTCAAATAGACTATCACGGAAGATTTAGCGTTTGCCACCTTTAGCAAAGATGTATCACACAAGCGATTTTCTTTTCTTATTTTCAACTTTTATTGTCAACACTGGTTCGGTAACTTATGTGGTAGATTTTTATAGTAACTGTCACCTAATTTCATGTGCAGTTGGCCATATCAATATGTATACACTCCCAAATTTGATGCATGGAAGGAAAGATAGTATGGTTGACTTACAAGAATAATTTGCTCTAAAACCTTTATTTGGTCATATTACTTAAGACAAGAAAATGCTCATCTAATTAAATCTTACTAATTTTCCTTCAATACATAAATTCAGGGAGTGTACCGTACATAAACTAATGTGGTCAGTCTACAGTAGTTCCCAATACCTGTGTCAGTGCAAAATATCTCAGAAATATTGCTGGGAAAACGTCTTTACCATCAAAAGTTGACGATAATAGCTTGTGTGTGATACCTCTTGAACACCGAAGCCAGGTGGTACTGATGCTGGTAACAGTGAAGATAGGCCATACCCCGAGGAGGTAGGTCAAAAATTGTGAACCCTAACCTCTGTAACTCAAAAAAGGCTTGAGCAAATGGGCTGTAAATTTCCATACCCTTCCCAACTGGTAGAAATATTAGCTTGATAACTCTTGTTGTTTATGAGTTATAGAGGTTAATGTTCAAGAGTTTTGGCCTACTTATTTGGAACAGGGAATAACCATGGAGCTGGAGTTATACAGACTTATGTGATCAGTTTATAGAGATATTTGAGGGCTAGTCATTAGATAAGGTAAAAAGAGGTGAGAGTCAGTCATAAGTTAGGTTAGTGAGAATTGAGCATCATAACTTAAGCACTGTACAGTGTACATAAGTATGAGTCGGTCATAAGTCATGTTAGTGAATGAGCGAGTTCTAACCCAGAGTCACTTCCATTCTATTATCAAAGAAGCAGTCTCCTCTTGAAAACTTTATAAATAAGTTGGGTATATATTTTGTTATATATAAGAGTATTTTCAAAAGTAGGCTTGGGCAAAAGTGAATCTGTTCTGTTCCTCGCAGGGAAGGCCATAAGTCTACGGCTATCCCTCCTATTATTTGCCTTGAATGGCAGTTCATCTTATGGTGGAGTACCGGTAAAAAAAAATATGGCCTACGCATCCTATTGCCGTACAAGGCAACTAATAGGGGGGATGGCAGTAGACTTGTGGCCCAAAAGCCATTACTATTGCCATGCTATTGGTGCTGCAGTGGAGGTAGCTGAGGTACAGCTAGCACTATACCAACATCAGTTACAGCGGTGATATGATGGGTCGGGACTTTATTGTGTTACAATCCAACTACTGAAAGGCATCCTCATCTGAGCCGTTACAATGTATGTAATGGAAAACTACGCTAAACCATTGTACTGTATGTACAGTATGTATAACCCCTTCAGTACAAAGATATACAGTAAACAGTATATTTTATTTACATTGGCTAACAAACAAACCCAGTTAACAGTTCTAAACACAGGGCTGTTTGGCCAGGCAGCCTAGGGAACAACTACAACAGTTCTAAACTACAGGTCTGAATCAGGGTTTTACTGGATAGTTACCAAAGGCAAGTTTCGGCCTCAAACTTGAAGTACCTCACTTGCTTCTACTGTGAGGTGCATTCTCCTTTGAAATTAGAAATCAAACTATAGTTGACAGCAATTTTTTTTTTTCTGAGAAGGAATTACTCTAAAAACATGACCATTCGTTTATAGGGTTTTCTTTGTCAATCTGATTATTGAGCTAAAGTCAGTGACTCGTACTGTAGTTTGACTTTTGGCAGCTGAGGTGCTCCAGGTTAGTGGCCGAGACTTGCCCTTGGTTGTGTACTCACTTATCCGTCCATGTTGGGCTGTGTTGTGTTTGTATACAAGCGTGGGTATCATTGGTGAAGCAAGTATATTTGTAAGTGTTTTCTTATTTAAATAAAATATTATTGAGTACTATCACTGAATTTGTTCTAACTTTTGGTTCCTTTAATATGCAATTGTATAGCTATTCCTATATATATAGGAATAATGAAAATGTAGTATTGTTTTTGTCGTACTTCCCAAACTGACTAATTCCTTGAACATGACGATAGTGCATTGCTATGTGTGCAATTAGTTTGCTTGGGAAATAAATTAACTTGCGCATGTGGTGATATACACCCTATGTGGTAGATTGTGTTCTTTTATTTCATAAATTTTATTTTAGTAAGCGTTGTTTCCACATAGCGATTTTGATAAGTTCATTTGACTTTATATTGTCTTTGTCCCAGTTTTGGTTTGTTTAGTTTGCAAGTTTTACATTTTAATTAATAAATTGTAAAGGAAAACAAATGTTTGGATACTACCCATACATTATTTATAAACTCAGCAGATCATGGAGTATAATATGGTAATTGCAAGCATTTTAAAATGGAAATCACATACGGTAATACCAGATGCGAAAATCAAATGTACTGTACAGTATATAGCCCTCCGGAGGAGGAGGGAGATTGCCTGTGACAATAATGCAACCGTATGGTATTCTGAGCCTCATTTGTCTCCAATGTCTGATGTAAATAAAAACAAACTCCATGCACATATTGTTATCCTCCATTCATGAACAAATATTGCCACTGGATTTAGACTGTTGGGGATTGAACGCTGATGGATAATTACTGCAGGAGTGATTTCCAAAAAGAGGTGGTTAGAGGTATAAAGGAATTTTGAAAACCAGGTTTTGCCATGTGGAGGAGTGATTATAAAGTCATGGTGTAATGCTAGCAGTTGTGGCAAAAAGCTTACACTGAAATGGATGTTGAAAATAACTTAAATTGCCAGCGAACCATATGGCAGATTCCCCAATAGCTGAACTAAGCAGGTGTTTATAGGGATCCTCAAGGGTTGTGGGTCCCCAGTTTTAGCATGCAATTTATAATATCTCAATCAAGGGTTTATTGGGGAGATTGTAGGCACCAGTCGAGCAGGGCAGTAACCAAGGGAAGCCTCGTAGGCATGTAATAATGAGTTGCTGGAACTCCAGCTGTTTCATTTGCCTGGCTTCCCTTACTGTTGATTGTTTGTGTCTCACCTACACAGAGAATAATCCAGCTAGCTCTCATAAACACCTCTTCTAACCACTATACTAAACAAGCTCATAATTTTTTTCTAATACTGTACAGTACACCAAATATTTTTCAAAATGGCGACTACCAAACCAGCCTCGGAGCCCTCAGGAAGAGGGGCGGGGGGGAGAGAGAAACCATACATGCCCCTCAAATCACCCTCCCCTCCCCTATCGACCCTCATAATGTCCTGGACCACGGCTTGTCACTTTTACCATCAACTTCTACAATATTCCCAGCCTTTCCTCTAACTTTCCCACTGTTGAACACCACCTCTCCTCCAACAAACCTGATCTTTTCCTCACCAAGACTCAAGTGTCTGAAGCAACTGCAAGTAGCCCCTTCTCTGTCTCCTTCTACTGTATCTATCCTAGGCGTACTGACCTTATGGTGTTCCTCCTATTTCCACATAGCGATTTTGATAAGTTATTTTACCTTTATCTTGTATCGTCCCAGTTTTGGTTTGTTTAGTTTGCAAGTTTTACATTTTCAATTGTACACAAAAACTGTTCTTGTGTGATGACTCCCTGCCTAGGCAAACATATATCTTCCGTCTCTGTCTTTCCTCTTAACATCTTCCCTTCTTGCTGGAAATGTCCTCGCATTCAACCTGTCCCAAAGAACGATGACCGCTCTCAACCTTCCTATTATCGTCCAATTGCTCTTATTTCTTAGATCTCAAGATTTTGAATCTAATTTTAATTCAAAACTTCTTAAACATTTGTCTTCCCATAATCTTCTTTCAGATCGTCCGAATGGTTTCCTGGTTTCCTCTACCAGTGATCTACAGTACTTTCTTATCTTACTAACTCTTGGTCATCCTCCTTTTGGGACTTTGGTTAGACTCTTTTGTGCTAGACATACCTAAAGCCCTCAATTTGAGCAGATCCTCTTCAGGATTTGTTTTTTCTTTCTTTTCTTTTCTACGTTTTTAAAGGAGACATAGGGCAAAGCTGCCTGTAACAAGTGTCCCCTTCAAATTTTAAAGAATAATAATGGAGTAACAAATTCAAGGTACCTGCATGTTAAGAGTCAAAATGTCTGGACACATAGAGCCTGAAGCAGTTTAAGTCATAGGATGATGGAAAGACCTCCAGAGTTATTTGTTGAGTGAAAGAAAGACAGAAATTGGGGGTAGGATGTAGTGAGCAGGCGTACCGCCATCTTTGTTTACATTACGCGTAGTGGCGTCGGACCTTTCCCATCATGTTCCCGTCTATTTTAACCTAACCTAACCTAGTATTCATGTAGTAATGACAGGGGGCAAATAGCAGAAAATATAGCGTCGAAATAGACGGGAACGTAAGTGCGACCGCGGCGATCGCCCTATGTAAACAATGACGACCGTACGCCCGAACTCTACATCCATCCCATAATTGGTTCACTCTTGGGTTAGAAAGTTGGACACAAGGATTATGTGTTGAAAGGTGGGTACTACCCACTCTTCGTAAGGGAGGTGGGTAGAGGATCTTGCTGATAATTATTTAATGAATACTGTATGACATAATAAATCTAAGTATTTTATCAAAACATTGGGATACTGTAACTATACTGTATTACAATTTTGCCATTTCTCACATATCACTTATCATACATGCCTCATAGTTGCATATATTTTCATTTTTTCTAGCACAATTATCCAACACTCAGTCATTTATATTCATTTCCATTATACAGTGCTTTGATCAATGTTATTAACAATAGTCATGTATAAATGAGGCGAGCTTATCTTAGCGCCGACATAAAGGCCGGTCCAGGAAAACACAGCCGATCCGTCGATTAGGGTTTGTTTATGTTTATCCTACAGTTCCTGAGTTGCTTACGTTTCAGTCACTATTATCTCCATTTAAGAAGTGCCCAAGCAGATAATGCCGCCAACTCCATGGTAATTATGCTCTAAAGTCCATTACAAGTGTTGTATGTCCTAATTTGGATGACAGATAACTGAGATAAGGCATCTGTTTACAGTGTTTGGGTTAGGCCTAGGCTAGGCCTAATTATTTAGCCTAGAGTCATCTGTGGCATCCTATGATCCTAGGCTAATAGGGGTGGCCTGTGCCGCCTGTAGTGACATTGGTAGAGCGCTTGGGCGGCTTGGTTTCTAACCAGGAGGACCGAGTTCGATTCTCAGCTGGTGGAGATGTTTGGGCAATCTCCCGCACCCCTTGCCTCTGTTTCGCCTTACCTTAGTGATAGTTTAAGAGGCAGAGGAGTCAATGCTCATAAAGGTTGCCTCTTCTCAATCTTTCAGTCTCATACCGTTCATAATTATTTTTAAAAACATTTACACTCTGACTCGTAACTAGCCTACTTCCTCTGGGAGACTATTCCAGTTGTTTACAATCCTAGCACTAAAAAAGTTGTTCGGTAAATCTACAGTTAGCCTATACTACCCCTCCCCCACTACCCCCCACCACCTCCCCCCTTCAAAACACGCCTTTTAGCGTGTTTTTGAATGGTTCAGCAGACGCGGAAACTGGAAAAAAACTTATTTTGATAAAAAATTATCACCAACCAGATAGGCCTAGCCTACAAGTTTTTCAGGTAATTTGTTGTTTTTTTTATTTTTTTATTTGATATAGGCTAGGCTACAGTGTTGTTTAACCTGACAAGCGCGATATAGACCTAGGTGCTAGGGTAGTTATTTGTGCATTTCTAGCCCTGGATTCTGACAGAATTCGTTATATTTACAATATAAACCATTATTTGTTTTCGGTATGCTTTTATTTTACATATATGATGTATATATGAACCTTCAAGAGTGCTAAAATAAGTGGGAAAAGCATTTGGGTGGTGAAAAACAAAGATATTGGCCACCCGGTCATAATCTCAGGCGAGAGAGAGACACAAGCAGCCCTCCCCTCTCGCTGTCTGGGAGTCAACTGAGATGAGCGGGGCGGTGTGTGCCGGTGTCTGGGTGTTGCATAACGATCTTTTATGCAACCCACTTGTGCTACATTATCGCGGGAGAGAAAAATAACCGATAAATGATGATAATAAGAGGAAAAATAGGTGATAATTGAGGAGGGGAGGGGGGTGGGTGAGATTTACATGGATGAGTACTGGAGGGGAATTATCTCACCTAGAGACAAATTCCTTTGTTTTGATAGGCCCTTTTTTTTTATGGAAGGCTTTTTGTATGGTCCTGCTTCCGTGAGGCCTATCACGTTCCCTATAGGAAGCCTTCCGTGAGGCCTATCGCGCTTGCCGGGTTAATACCGAGGACCGTCACATTTTAGTATTTTTAACATTAACCTAACCTAACCGAAAAGTAACCTGTTTCCGCGACGGTCTAAACTCCCCCTCACGTTCCCTGTTTATGGGTGCGCGACGGTCTAAACCCTGCTCACGTTCCCTGTTTATGGGTTTGCGAAGGTTTGTAATACTTCAATGTATCTATTTCAAGTCAAATATACATTTCCGCGCATCATCAAACCATACTAAGTCTACTATTAATAATATTAACCCATTAGTACCAACAGAATAGCGACAAAATAGGGGTAGTATAACTGTAGATTTATCAGTTGTTCCTCTTCGTGGTTCTGTGCCTGACCTTGGCCAGCTTCAGTCTGTGTCCTCGGGTGTTTGGTTGGTTTTCTCTTGATGCAATTGTCAAAAAGTGCCCGTCCTTGACCGCATCTATGCCATGAATTATCTTGTAGGTCTGGATCATGTCTCCTCGTTTCCTTCTCTGCTCCAGTGTCGTTAGTCCAAGACGCTCCAGTCGCAACTCGTATGGCATTTCGGACAACTCTAGGAACCAGTTTAGTGGCTCTCCGCTGTACTTGTTTCAACTTGTTGATGTCTCGACGGGTATATGGAGACCATGCCTGGATACTGTATTCCAGTCGAGGTCTGATTAGGGATTTGTACAAAGGGAGAAACATCTCTGAATCCATGTATGTATATGTTTTCCTTAGAAGTCCTACCAACGAGTTGGCACTGGCTGCTGCCTTGGCCACTTGTACTGCTGGCTTCAAATCCGGGGTTACATAAACTCCTAGGTCTTTTTCCTCCTCTGTGGTGGTTAGCGGATTATTCTTCATGTGGTATTGGTACTCTGGGTTCCTCGGAACTTCCTCCGTCCCATGTGCATGACCTTGCATTTCTCCTCATTAGCCTAAATTCTAGAAGCCACTTTTTACTCCACTCTTCCAGCCTGGTAATGTCCTCCTGTAGTCCTCTGTCCAGCGGGGACTTAATTCTCCTATACAGCTTGGCGTCGTCTGCGAAGAGCTTGCTGTCTGACTGAACTGTATCCATGAGGTCATTTATGAAAACAAGGAAGAGAACTGGCCCCAGCACACTGCCTTGAGGTACTCCACTCCAGACCCCCAGCCATTCTGAGGGTGCGCCCCTGTTGACAACGCGTTGAATTCTCCGACTCAAGAAGTTCTCGATCCATATTATGATGTCTCCTGATATTCCGACTGCCTGTAGTTTCTTGAGTAGACGGAGATGGGGGACAGTGTCAAAGGCTTTTCTGCAGTCTAAGTAAACCACATCAACGTCATCCCCCTCGTCCATGGCATCTTCTAATTCCTCAAAATATTCGAGCAGCTGTGTTACGCAGGACCTCCTCGATCTGAAACCGTGTTGGGAACTGCTGAGGAGATTGTTGTTTTCCAGATGATTCACTATCCTTTGCTTTAGCAATTTCTCCATTATCTTGCATGGAACTGAAGTAAGGCTGACTGGGCGGTAGTTTAATGGATTTGACTTGTCACCTTTTTTGTATATTGGAGTGACATTTGCCTTCCTCCAGTCCTCGGGTATAATTCTGTCGGTGAGGGTCTTTCTGAACAGCAGCCAGAGAGGAAATGCAAGCGAGGATGCGCACTCCTTTAACACCCTCGGGTGAATCCCATCAGGTCCTGGAGCAGAGTTTTCTCTCAGGCCTTCCAGACATTTTCTTACCTCGTCCTCGGTGAAATCACAGTGACCTATCCCGACACCATCAAATTGGTTTTGAACATTCGGAATGTCCGTTTCTGGCTCTCGTATGCCTGGCAGTAAAATAGGTGGTAGCATTCAAGGAGACTACATCGGACTCTTCTTCTTCTTCTTCTTCTTACCTCTGACCGGGTATAGGCCTAAGCTATCATAGTGTTTACTAGCCTAGCCGGCTAGCCTATACCCCTTTGAAAGGATATTAGCCTAACCTAACTTAACAACCTTACCTAACCTATCCTAGTATTATGGGTGGGGGCTGCCGCCCCCACACCCCCGCTATTTGACATCTTTGACAGATTTTTGGTGTATTTTTCTGTGAAAAGGGTATTTTTTTCAATTTGTCAATAACGAAAATCCTCCATGCGGACTAGGCCTATATGGAGAAAAATATGGCGAATCTGTTGGTGCCTATTTTCCCTAATAAATTGTTTCTAATAAGGCGGATGTAGTGTCCTTGAAGATTATCAAATAGATTACACACCAGGGTGAAAAGGGATCTTCGAACCCTCCAGCCCTTCAACCCATAGTCTAGGCTTTTAAAAGAAAAAAAAAAATCCTAGCCTAACTTACACTGGCGGCTGGCCCTTGGCCCCTTGTAACATAGCTTTCTCACCCTCTTTACTTTTGGCTCGGTGATTCAGAGGATTGGTATTGCTGCATTGATAAATAGCCTAATTACGGCCTAATATATATACAGTAGGCCTATAGGAATTATGGTAAGGCTAGCATAATTTACAGTGTAGTAAATTTAGTTAAATATTTGGCATTAGCCTATTTAAGCACCCTTTTGCGGAAATTTGTACACTCATGTCACGACCGTTACGTTCAACTATAATTCAACCATTTTTGGTTGAGGGGTGTTACCCCCCACACCGTACACGATCCCAGGACTTTTTGTCATCCTCTTATAGCCAGCATGAGGCAAATATCAGCTGGGCATGGGATAATTTCGGACATTTTCTAAATTTGTTTTATTTATTGTGTGTTAGACTCTTCTGTGTATTTGAATGATGCAAGATAGGATTATGCCTAGGCCTATGATTATTTACGCGCGGCTAAGGTGGCAGGTGCATAGGTTATCAAATATTGCTACGATATATGTAAGTAGCTTAATGCATAGTTTTAACCATGGTGAAATAGAGATTCATAGAGATTCCTCCCAAACTGCACAAAATATCACAGGGAAGAATATTTGGTAAGGATGTAGTATTCGGGCGTACCACTCACCATGTTTACACTACTCTCATGTTCCTTATGTACGTGAATGACCTGCCGACTCCTACATGTCAATGTTTGCAGATGACGTAAAAATTATGAGACAAATAACAAATAAAAGTAGTTGTGAGGAGCTGCAAGGGGATTTAGATAAAATATACGAATGGAGCACCAAGTGGAAAATGAAATTTAATATAAGTAAATGCCATGTGTTAAATATGGGAAGAAGTGTGAATAGACCAAATTGGGAGTACAGGATGGGAGATAATATAATTAGCAAGGCCGAAAAAGAAAAGGATTTAGGGTTGATTATACAAGATAATTTGTCGCCAGAGAAACATGTTAACAAGCTCTTTAGCGGAATATATGCAATGGCCGGGAATATGAAAGTTGCTCTGAACTACTTGGATGAGACCATGGTAGCGAAAATTATGAAGAGTATGATTAGACCAAGATTGGAGTATGCAGCAGTGGTGTGGTCCCCGCATCTAAAGAAGCATATTCACAAGTTAGAAAGAATCCAGAGAGCAGTTACTAGATTGGTTCCAAGTCTCAGAGAGCTGCCATATGAAGGGAGGCTAGACAAATTAAATCTACCGAGTCTAAAAGAGAGGAGAGAGAGGGGAGACATGATAATGATGTACAAATGCACCCGGGGGCTGGAGAGGCTGGATAGGGAGGATATATTAATTATGGATACAGGAATAACTAGAGGCCACAGCTAGAAAGTAAAAAGACCTACCTGCAAGAACGATATCAGGAAGTTTAGCTTCCCCTATAGATGTATTGACAAATGGAATGGGCTGGAGGAGGAGGTGGTAGGGGCAAGGAATATCCATATTTTCAAGAAAAAATTGGATAAAAAGTAGACTGAGAGACGGGACAACACGAGCTTAGCTCAACTCCTGTAAACTACAATTAGGTAAATACAATTAGGTAAATACTGTACTCGCATGCTCGCGATCATGTTCCCGTCTATTTTGACTGCCGTGGGATAGAATCACCCCCCTATGGCCATGACTTATTATCATCATCATATAAATTATAAGCAGGGGGCAAATAGGCCTAGCTGTCAAAATAGACCGGAACTTAACTGCGAGCTCACAACCTATGTAAACACGACCGTACTCCCGGATACTACATCCATCCCGAATATTTCACTACATTCTACATTGGTACTATGTATTTTCAACTAAAACTTTGAAAATACTCTATAGGTTTAGTGGACCAGTAGTCTATACACTTTATACAGTACTCTATTATCCATACCAGTATATTCATTCCCGTACTTTAGTATTTATCTACAAGCACTACAACTGTTAGCTTTGGTAATCATTCATAGGTCTATCTAGTTCTACACTATCACCCTATAGCTCTTTAGTGCTGGATATACTAAACTATATATTTTAAGTGCAATTCTTATTTCAGACAATATTGCTGTAGCCAAGCAGTATCATGGTCGGAAGTGGAGGCATGGAGCGGGACGAGGGGGGAGGTGGAGAGAGGGGGCAGAGGGAGTACAGAGATGAAGGTGGTGGAGGGGGTGGAAGAGGACAAAAAGAATACAGAGAGGAAGGTGGAAGAGGACATCGAGAGTACAGAGAGGAAGGTGGAAGGGGACATAGGGAGTACAGAGAAGAGGGTAGAGCCGGGAGAGGGCACAGGGACAGGGAGTACCGAGAAGAGGGAGGAACGAGAGGAGCGAGGGAGTATCGAGAGGAAGGTGGAGGAAGAAGATCGCACCGGGACTACCGAGATGAAGGTGGAGCCAGAGGACCGAGGGAATACCGAGACGAGGGTGGAGGGAGAGGAAGTAGAGACTACCGAGATGATGGCGAAAGTAGGGGACAGAGAGAATACCGCGATGATGGTGGTGGAGGGAGAGGGAGTCGAGAATACCGAGATGAAGGCGGTGGTGGTGGAGGGAGGGTACAAAGAGAGTACCGTGGTGGTGGTGGTGGTGGAGGTGGTGGAAGGGGTGGTGGGGGAAGGTATCGTCGAGGTCTCTCTCACCATCGCCAGGGAGGACCCAGTGACCGCAGGGACCAGACACACGCTATGGATGATGATGGTAAAGGACACTCCGACAAGGGGGACATAGGAAAGCATCGCCCTCACAAAGGTAATACAGTAATTCCTTGGTTAAAGTTGTACAGTAATTGCATTCCTGAAAAACAAGACTTTAAATTTAACCACTTTAAGTGAAGCAATTAGGCCTAGTGTTTGCCATTTTTATTGTGATTTTGCTTAATTTTTTGTCTGATTTACAACTTAATAATGAAGCATAGCTACTTGAAGTAAATTTTGTTCCCTAATTGATGAACAGTTTAATAATGAAACAACTTAACGTGAGGCAACTTTAAGTGAGGAATACCTATAAATGTTTCAATTGTTTGACCATACCAGTACTTTTATGTTTATAGTATTTATACTGTATAGCATACATTAAACAGAGGATTAGCATTCACAAAAACTGTCTTTAAAATGTGTCATATGCTGTCTTACAGATACTAATCGGGGATTCAGTGAAGACTCGAGAATATCAAAGCAGCTACGAAGACTTTCTCGTGAAGATGATTCTGAGCGCTACCTTGCTCAAGTTCAACAGTTGCAGGTAACTGTATTTTTGGGGTGAATCATTGATTGCTATTATATTATAAAGCTAATTTAGTCTATGTACCTATCTTTTAGTTAGTTATTCTGTATTCATTGACTGAATAACATTTGTTTGCATGTAAGTACTGTACTGTGTTATGGGTACCTTACAGTATGGTACAGTATTCTAAAGTATGGTGTTACCTATATCATGTGAAAATATTGAGATTTATGTGAATTATGACATACTTCTTGCTATGGGGATTGATAAAAATATAACTTACTGCTCAAAATTACTAATTTCTTATTTCTTACAGGAATCCATAATGCTGAATGAGAACATGAAGTATGTGCGGCGTAATGCAGACCACATCCTGGACTCTCTGTTTGAGAACCTCCATGCAGCTCCTTCTCCTCCCTGTCGCTGGGAGATCACTCGATGCATTGGTCGAGTGGGCCACGTTATGGAGGGAGATATTAGGAGGTCAGAAGATGCCACTAACATGATTTTATTTTGTTTTATTATTATTATTGACATAGGGTGGACCCATGGTACAATGGTTAGATCACGTTTTCATTCATTTTGTTTGGGGGCGATTGATAATACAAATATAAATCAATTAACCCGTTCAGTATCAGGGACGTCCTTTTCATCATATTCTGGCAACTATTAGACAATTTTATTCAGTTTGGACGGCTCTCTAGCAATAATAAGACTTCAAACTATCTCAACCAACCCTTTTGACTGGACATGAGAGGCACTCAATTCCTGGCAGCAGCCTCCACGAACCAAGACCACCCACTAAACTACATGGCAACACACCCACAGACACCAAGAAATATCAAAACAACACCCAGCACACGGTATCACACACAATTATTATCCTCTCTCCCTCCCTGCCCACCCCGAACCAAATTCCAGAAGCACATCCATACTCATATCTCTCGCCAATCCATCCACTCACTCACAGACAACACGCAGCTGCATGCACGACCTCCCGAAATCCATCCTTCCGAATCCTCCCTCCCTCGCGAGGACAGAGTCCACCTGGCCAGGCTGAGATGCGGACACCATCCAGCTCTCCTGAGCTATCAGAAGAGACTGGATGACTCCGTTGTCGACACCTGCCCGGGATGTAACACAGCACCCCATACCATTAAACACATCATAGAAGACTGCATTTCACACAACCACTTACGCCAACAACACAATCTACACTCAATGAGAGCTCTGTGGGAAAGCCCGATCGTGGCCATGGCCTTCCTCAGGGACTCCGGGCTGTTCGGCCAGGCAGCTTAGGGAACAACAACAACAACAACCCTTTTGACTACCACAGATCCTTCCTAAGCTCCAAAATATCGTCTAAATATAGCTAGAATAAAATATAACACGTCGCTGGTACTTAACCCCTTGAGGATTATGACGCGTTTTAGCAGTTTATTTTGGCTATCATTAGACTATTTTAACACCTTACGAGCGGCCTATGCGGTTTATTTATGTGTACCGCCCAGCGGGGTGTTTTTAGCCAAAATAGGGCTGTTTACGTGATCATTTTCATGCCTAAATAAGACCCAGAACGTAAAACAAGTACCTATCCCTGAAAGGGCATAAACAGAGCTTTCGAATGACACCATAACGATCCTTGTATGATGGATAGTTTTCTTGCAATAACCGTGCAACGCGAGTGCAAAAAGCAGGTAATTCGGTACTTTCGGTACATAATTGAGTATGTAGCGAGTGAGAGAGGGAGGAGGGAGCTGAGATTTGTGTCAGTAGGTTCGCCGCGGTGGTCTGGAGCAGTCATACGCTCGCTAGTCTCCTGCCACCACTTGTCTCTCTCTCTCAGCCACATTACGTGCTGAAATTGCCACTCGAGTTATGTCGAGCGCCGCCACATAGTCCAGCTTTATTTAACTCGACTTATGTTGCTCGCCGCTAAATAAGGGTTAAACAGCTTAGGAATGATCTGTGGGAGTTATAAGGGTAAAGACGTCCTCAATCAACCCTCTGACTGCCATATATCCTTCTAATCTGAATACAATTGTCTAATATTAACCCGAAATAATAAATATACTGTAATGCGTCATAAGAAACTAAGAGGGTTAAAGGGTTAAGATTATATTAATTTTCAGGTTTGTAGAATTGACTCTGGAGCGTTTGGAGTCGTGGAGGGCGTCAGAGATGAAGGTTTTGGTGTTGAGGTGTTTACTGGAGATGCTACAGCTGGACTCTGATGGCTCACAGCTCAATCAGGTGGGTTGTGTGGGGGAGAATTTCTTTGTCAATAGTATAGGGGGGGCATGTTATGATTTTTTGTTTTAACTGCAATTTTTGGGGTTCTGTCATAGTCTTGATAGCGTAATGGTTAGTGCGCGGAATTTTGGTGTGAGTATCCTAGGAGTATCTTATGTATTCATTATTTTTGTTGATTTCATTAATTAGGTTTATCTGTAAGTTAATTGGTGGGTTGGTGATAATATGAATTTATATTGTGCAGTTCCTGTTTTAGTTTATTTTGCAAGTATTACATTCTAATTATGTCGTATGTCAGAAAATCGGTTGCTAGGGAATGAAATACAGTATTTTGGATGGTTACGATGAACAGAATATAGGTGACTGCTTCCATTTCCAGATTGGAGAGAGCATCGTGGAGGGCCTCCAGGGGGTGCTGGAGGGGACTGAGACCCCTGAACTGATGGTAGCCACGGTAGATGTCCTCCGGCACCTCAACAAGAACCACACACACATACTCAACAACTACTTTCAGGTAGGCTACATTATGCTATACCATTAACAGTGGGCACAAATGATGGGTAATTTGTGAATTAAGGGCCTAAGTACAGTAAAATATTAATAATATGAATAATTATTTTGTTGTTAAACAAATTGTAATTTTTACATATTACAATTCTGTTTTGCTAACTTTTGTGTTAAGACTTTAATTTATGTTTTGTTTGCTTTCAGCTTGCATTTCAGTTAAGTTGTCGAGTTTAATATATTTATACTAATTATTTTTCCCCATAGGATGTAGTTGACATCTTGGTGGGTTGGCACATAGACCACCACCAGAGCAGTGAGGTGATGCGTTACGTATCCCTGGCCCTACAGAGCTTCTCACACCTCTGGCAGATTAACGTATCCATCGCCACCACCCTCCTCACTCAGTTTGTGGAGGACCTGGAAGACTACTGTGAGGTTAGTATGTTCAATTAATTTTATTGGGAAACAGATTCACTTGCTCTTGTAGTGATGTACATCCTATGAGGTGGTTTTGTGTTCTTATGTATTTCAAAATTTTATTTTACTAAGGCGTTATTTCCACATAGCGATTTTGATAAGTTCTTTTTCTTTATATTGTGTTGTCCCTGTTTTGGTTTGTTTGTTTTGCAAGTTTTACATTATAATTATCTATTCACTAAAGGTAGGCCGAAAAATAGTAACCGCTAACCTCTGTAACTCAAAATGGGCTAGAGCAAATGGGTCATAAATTTCCACACCTATTCCCTGGCTGGCTATTCCCAAAAGGCAAGCATAATAACTTGATTACTCCAGTCTTTTATTGAGCTACAAAGCTTATTGGTCAGCATTTCTGGCCTACCTATAATGAACAGGGTATATTCTCCCTTCATCTTAACAAGGCCAGAAATTAACACATGTCCCAACCTTGATTATTACTGAACTGAGTCATTATATAATCAACAAAATAATGTACAGTTTATATTGGTACGGTACCGTATCTGTTAATTAAAAAGCTACTCGGTACTGTTTATACCCGTAATATTCATATACTGTATGTAGTTGATGCGCAAAGTTTGAGTAATTAAAATGTAAAACTTGCAAACTAAACAAACCAAAATTGGGACAAGGACAATATAAAGTCAAATTAAATTATCAAAATCGCTAAAATTGCTAAAAATATATATGTATTAATTTTTCAGGATTTAGACAGAGGACTATCCGGAAGATCCTCGCCTGATGATGAACCTTCAACAAACCCATCCATTTGTGCCAAGAAAGTAGCAGCTTTTATCAGGTGAGAGCTATAAGAAGGTGGAATTTGTATAATTTATTCATATGTGTAGCCTATTGCAGACATATTCACTTACTCATATATTTAGCTAAAGCGTTATTTCCACATAGTGATTTTGATCAGTTCTTTAGTCTTTATATTGTGTCGTTCCTTTTTTGGTCTGTTATATATTTTTACATTATAATATAATTTATTATTTCACTCCCAACACCAAATACCTCTCAATTAAATTAATGAACGCACGTGATCCTCCCGGGATTCGAACCTGGGTTACCACATACAGATCTTAAACACTCTAACCATTACACCATCAAGACAGTTAAAGGTTAAGTACATGACTACGATTATAATACAGAACTTACACGCTCTAATCATTACACCATCAAGACATTTATAAGTATAGCACATGACCACGCAATGTTATACTACTGTACTAATTATTTCCTTGTATTTCAGTGTATTCACCACAGTACTGCGATGCCTGGGGCCTCAAATATCCCCTTCCATCAACCCAGTCCTCTCACCAAACTTTTTAGTAGATGCTCTTGGTAAAATGATAACTGGCTCTGAAACTATATTGCAGCACCATTGGGAGGAGACTTTACTAGAATCTCTTAACCAGGTAAGAGGAATTAATGTCAGGTCCACTGTTTAGTGTACCGGTATAAACCTTAATTAATTTTTACTATTGATGTATAAACCATAGAATTTGAAGTAAATAGCAGTACTAAGTATGAAAATGCGAAAGATGATTGTTCATTATATGGCACAATATAATATAATCTTAATAAATTATTTTTACGCCCAACACCAAACACCCTCAAATTAAATCATGAAATCATGTGATCCTATTTTCAGGTTTGTCTGGTTCTTCTGCCCTACTGCCCTAGTGAACCAGAACTACAGGGCCACTTGTGTCATGTGGTAGAGCTGCAGGAGTCACTGGCTCAACACTACAGCTTCACTACTGTACTATCATTCCTAGACCTCATCACACAGGTACGATTTAGAGGGAGTGGGAGAGAATTTCTTATTTTAGTGGTGCAATCAGCTTATGTAGCAGTGGACCACTGGTTCCTATCTTCAGAACACTCCTGTGCTCGGTATGCTTCCAGCCAGGACCTCCTCGGGTGTAAAGAAAAAAAACAGTGGTGGAACTGCCATCCAGGTGAGGGACTTCTCTGGGTCTGTTCCTTCAGTGCTAATAGTCTTGATCCACTTAGTGGATATGGCACTTTGGAGTGGAGAAGTATATCTGGGAGCCTGGTGGCAGTTTCTGCCATGACTGTCCCTTTTGGGGTGCTTCCTCTGGAAGCAGGGTAACAAATTTATGTGTGATGCCAATTAATTTGCTTGTTTATGTGTGCATGTTTAAATATTGTGTACTGTAGGTGAAATATATATTAGTTCTGGAAAGGAGGTGAAGGAAATTTGATTCAATAATTCTTAAAAACAACTTCTCTGACTCTTCCTTAACTATTATAAGTAACAGTATTAATTTCAATATTACATTACAACAGATGCTGAAGCAGATCGGAAGCAGCCTGTCCGTTGAGTTCATCCAGAAGTTACTAGGGAAGGGATCACCACTGAGGGTGTTAAGAGTGTCGCCCCACCTCCCCGTCTGGCAGGCTACACTACAAGTCTTCCACGCCATCCTAGCCCTCAAGAACGTACCTCTGCTGCAAGAAGCCTATAACTATATTCTGGCGGATCTACAGGTTTGTGTTTATTTATAATCTAATTAATTAATTTCACCCCCAACACCAATCACCTCCCAATGAAATTAATGAAAGTATGTGATCCTTCCGGGATTCGAACCTGTTTGATATTATCTATATCTATTGCCTGATGCCGTGATCCCGAAGGGGTGGCCACGAACGAACCGCCCCCATGCACCTCTGTCCCCAGTCAGTCGACGCCCCTCCCCCCAACCAGCACCGCCTTCGTTCATGTACTTTCTCACTCCATCCTTCCACCTCTCATTCGGTCTACCTCTCCCTCTCTGTCCCTCCACCTCGCTCTCATACACCCTCTTAGTCATTCTCTCGCTTTCCATACGTTCCATATGGCCGAACCATCTCAAGTTGTTCCTTTTCACACTTTCCAGCACATCTACCTCCACACCACACCTCCTTCTTACTTCCTCATTAGTCTGTCTATCCCTCCATGTAACTCCACACGCACTCCTTAAGTAATTCATTTCCACTGCTCTCACTCTTGGTCTGAGTCTCTCAACCAACGTCCATGCTTCGCTTCCGTAAGTCAGTGTCGGGATTACCACACTGTCATGCAAGGACTTCTTCACTTCCATACTGACCACCCTATTTCTTGTTACTGCTTTTAGCGTTCCTACAACCCTCTTCCCCTGTTGTACCCTCTCCCGCACTTCTTCATTCATAGTCCCATCTTTACTCAACACACTGCCCAGATACTTAAAAGAGTTGACGATCTCCACAGCCTGACCGTTCAGCTTCACCTCACACTCCGTGACTTCACCCCTTTCGAAGACCATAACCTTGCTCTTCCCCGCATTTACCTTCAAATTCCATTTTTCGCACACTGTTCCAAACTCATTTACCAGACCCTGCAACTCCCATTCATTATCACTCATCAGAACTGTATCATCCGCAAACAGCAGTATAGGTAGCTTCCACTCAATTCCCTCCCTTTTCAGTGATACACCAACATCCACTGCTCTTGATAGTATTTCTTTCATGACTCCATCCATATATACAGTAAACAACCACGGGGACATCACATTATTATTGTTTTCCTAAATATTCAATGCGTTATTTCCTCATAGTGATTTTGATAAGTTCTTTTGTCTGTATATTGTGCGGTTCCTGTATTGGTTTAGGTTTTTGAAGTCTTGCATTTTAATTTTATATAATTGTTGGGTAAAGAATTTTGACCTACTTATAATGAATAGCGTTTACAATATGAATGTTTACATCGGATGAACATAGGATATTACAGCTGATTACACTGATACAAAGAACAATACAACCAGGGTGTCAAACCAGAGACCTCAACTATGCCCCTCAACTTACCCTTCACGGGGCTGTTCGGCCAGGCAGCTTAGGGAACAACAACAACAACAACTTACCCTTCATAATTGTTAAGGGGCACAGGGCCCTGGGTGGGGCTTCGGTGTCCCGGGCGTTTCAGCACCCTCCTGGCTGTTCGGTCAGACAGTCTAGGGAATAACAACAACAACCAGAGACCTTTTCCTTTGTATTCAGTCCGAATTACTAAGATGTATAAATATAAATTTATGCTACACAGTTCTTAGCTATGGGGTATGTGCCTGAGTATATACATTACATACATACATTTATATTTTTTGTGGATGTTTATCATATATCTAGTAAAAATTAAGTAGTTCTTGTACTTATTTTGTTTCAGATTGTCCATCATGTCCTTGTGCCAAACTCGGAGGATTTTTCCACCACCAATGTTCTGGAGGGTGTTGTGTATAATGAAAATGAAGCCCTAATATTAATGATGTACTACATGACAGTCCTAGCTGAGGTAAGTTACATTCATATTATCACCAACCCACCAATTAACTTACAGATAAACCTAATTAATGAAATCAATGAAATTAATGTACAAGTGGCACACCAAGGATTTTGATAAGTCCTTTTTGTCTTTATATTAAACGGTTCCTGTTTTGGTTTGTTTGTTTTGGAAGCTTTACATTTGAATCTATGCTAAATACTTTAACATTAATGAAGGTTTTTAATTATTATCATTGAATTATTGAATTTAGTTTATTTTCGTCACATGGATATCTACGACAACCACCGTTTTGTGTTCTACCAGGTTGCCAACACTCGTAACTCCATCATCACCATGTGGGCCCTGAACCCTGCCCTGGTGGACCTCTTAGCTACCCACCTCACACCCTCTAGTCCTCACATGGCCCTACACTACCCAGAGGTTAGTAATATACTCGAGTTATATCAAATTAATTTGGCAACAAATCATAGTTTTGTATGATTGTGATGTAGTTTTTAACCATGCACTCGCTTGATTGACAGGGTTAGAGCGTGCCCTTGTTACAGGAACTTACGGGGACATTTGCCCAAAATTGCTAGACCGAGCTGCCTAAACTCTTGCCGTCTACCAATGGCACAGTGTGGGATCGAACTGCAGACCCTTCGATCAGTAATCAGATGCGCTACCGACCATGTTTGGTTGTCAGTGTTGTGTGGAGGTGCCATTGAAACTTAATCATGAAGAACTTGCATTATCTCTAAAAAGAGTAAACTTAATTAAACTAGGCATATTCAGGAGCAACTGTGAGGAGAATGCTGAACTAAGTTGCCAAGATATTCAATGTGGAATATATTACAGTATTACACCTTTATGTTCTGTTATCTTAAGGCTTAGGTTTGCGTGGAAAATAACCTATGATTGACCATTAGCATTTACTATCACTATTGTACGGTAATATTCCTGTAATAAACTTAACAAATATTAACACTTATCCTTATATTGTAACAGGTGCAGTATTCGATCCTGTACCTGCTGTTCTCCCACACATCAAGACACTCCCAATATGTGAGTTCCAGCACCTTGGTGGTAGGTCCGTCGTCACCGTTCGTACCTTCCTCCGTGGCCTCCTCTACACCAGTCTTCTCCGGCAGTTCACCGGGAGCTTTCTCCGGCTCCTCCACCAGTGAGAACCTTGCTACTATCCTCGTCACACTTACTGCAGTCTTCCGTAAGGTAAGTGGACATGTTAGTGGTGTTTGAATATAAACACCATATGAGGTGGAGCACATTATTGACAACGTTTCGCTGATAGGTATATATTGTACATACATACATACATACATACATATTTGCTAATTTTTTGGTGATTATTTATGTCTTTATATTGTCTTTGTCCCAGTTTTGGTTTGTTTAGTTTGCAAGTTTTACATTTTAATTCTTATTTCAGAGACACGTTACTGGAGCCGATATCCTCCAACTGTGTATAGACTGGGCGGCGGACCTGATAAAGAACAGTGAGACCTCCCTGACCCAGCTGATGAAGGTCAAAGTGTTCACCTCAATGATCGATGCAGTCATCCAAACTGGCTACCATCATCTCAACACAGTTACGTCGGCAGTCGCTTCCTTCTTGTCTACGGTGTTCTCCTTGATAACTCCCTCACAAGTAAGATATAATAGGCTGGTTCTGTACACTCAAGTAATAAGTAACTGCCCACTAACTACCAGTGGGTGTAATTTAGTTTTTCAATTTATACACCATATGAGGAGGAGCACTTTATTAACAACGTTTCGCAGATAGCTTCTTTAGGGACCTAAAGAAGAGCCATTGGTGGTGGTGAACATTGATATCCCATGAGATAGAAGTTTCTGAGAAAGAAGAGTTTGATAGGATGTATTTCACTTTAGAATTGAGATAGTCGAAGAATTTGTGAACGTCAGTAGAGTTATGGGAGTGATAGACAGCACAGAAATATTTAGTTTATGTGTGACAGGAAAGTTTGAGCCAGAGAGTTGATCAATCAATAGAGTCAAATTCAGGAACACGAGCAATTCAGTTATTTGTATTGCATCAAGGGTCAAAGAGTTGATGATTTATATTAATAAATATTAGATAGACCTATGTATTCACATGTTATCAAGTGGAGGTAAATAAGGAACACCCTGTACTTAACATTAATCCTCCATTTTAAACCCCAATGCACTAGAATTCATTAATGAAAGCATATGATCCTCCCGGGATTTGAACTCGGGACACCACACCCAGAACATAAGCATGTAAACCATTACACCACCAACACAGTTAATAACTAATAAAGGGTGTTTAGTTTCAGAGTTTGGATGAGATGATCAAGTTATGCCTGCACCACGTCAGCCATAATGACCCAACCATCCGTAAGTTGTACTTGGATATCCTGGCCAAGCTGCCCCTCAGTTCCATCGCTCATGCCCTCTCCACCGCCAATGCCAACGAAGACAATGAATACACAGCAAATAAGGTATGGTTACAGCTTATAGAAATTTCCTAGTTTTGAATACAATACCGGTACAATACTTAACTTGATTTTTATTTATTTAAAAAAAAAAAATCATTTCAGAATTTAGCCTACCTGAATGTCCTGAACTTCCCATTTCACTAGAGTAAGTTGATATACGTGCAACTAGTTTGCCTGGGAAACAAACTTATTTGCTCATATAGTGATCCTTATGTGGTGATTTTGTCACTTTTATGTATTTTTATTTCATAGTACTGTTGTGCTCTAAATCTTCAATGCGTTATTTTTACTTTTTTTCAACAGAGTGATACATCTTCAAACGTTGAGATCGGGAGCCTTGACTCCAGCTCCCTGAAGAGTCTGGAGCGGCACTTTGTTCTGCGCTCCACCTCCGGCCAACTACCCTCCAATGCCTTCCACACTTTAATGGGCTTTATACTGCATGTCTCACAACCTAAGTAAGTATGGTTTTAAAAGGGTAGAGTTTATGTATTAGTTTATTTATAAATGTATTTATTATTGTCTTAGTTTCCTCCCTAGAACTTCATCAAGCTTAATAAATAATCCTGAAGATCCCCCCCTTGAAATCAATTTGTACATTTTTCGGTAGAGAAATAACTTCACCCTGACTGAAAACGTTAAGGTCTCCAATTTTGTTCCATCAGAGAGAGGAGTTGTACATTAAAGTTACCTATTTTGTACCATAATTTTGTTCCCATTTTGTACCATCGGGTGAGCGTTGGCAGGACGACATGTTTGGCGTGTGTCAGCGGGTGGAGAGTTTGACCAAAGAGACATTAGTTGTGCAGTTGTCCACAGAAGTTCTGTTCCTCGTCGTGATCTTATGTATGAAAGTAGAATTAATATGAATGAATTGCAAGTGTGGTTCCTTTTAGTCAGATGAGTTAATTAACCATTGCATAAGAAACTACACTCGTAATTCAAGCATGCGCATTATGTTTCCATGTATTAAATCACGTAGAGGAACGGAACTTATGTGGGCACCTGTATATTAAAGTCAGACCTATGAGACCTATCAGTGGTCTGGTTAATCTGCTCTACATAACTAACTGTATATTAAAGTATACTGTTTTGTTCCATCAGGGGTGAGCGTTGGCAGGACGACATGTTTGGTATGTGTCAGCGTGTGGAGAGGATGACCAAGGCTGAGGACTGGAGCCTGTCAGTATTGGCCTCACACCTCCGTACCTTACTGTGGCGCTGGTTGTCCTGGGAGCCGGCACATCACTGTATTGCCAACAAACTCAGGACTACCCTTGGCAAGCCACAGGATACATTCACTAATATTGAAGGTATGTATTTATGTATGTATATACTCAAGCACATACCCCATAGCTGGGGGTGGCTGACTCGAGACAGAGCCCGAACAGGGACAACACAACACAATATAAAAAACAAAATATAAATTCACACACATCTAGGTCGCCCAGGAGAAGAACCAGAGACCAATGATCACTAGGGGCCCCCAGCATTCCCCCGGACCCCGACCTCCCGGGTAGATATATATTTTACCTTTTTAAGTTTCAGATGATATTGCAGTACCGTACCTGTAGCTAGTTTAGTTAATTTCATATGATCATACCACAGGTAACAGTTTTGTATATTATTGACCAAGTATAATACAAAATTTGAGTAAATATACCAGTAGTTTTCTTGATATCTTATGCTAATGCCATCACAATGTTACCTCGGTATATTCCATTCCAGGTGTAATAAAGAGCAGAGCCAAAGAAGTGAGAGAATGTGACCAGGATGCCGATAAATCCCACCCGAGCAATTCTTCCGAGGATGAGAAAACAGGAAGCAAGAGTGACGGGGACAAGCCTTCAGACGGAGACAAAGGCAGCCTAAAGGATCACTCCCTGGCAGTGATGCTGTTGGTTGAGTTTGTGGAGAGTTTGGAGAAAGCCATGTTTAACGCCAGCGACGGATGTGCTGTTGCTGTGCCCCCTCCAAATAAAGTATGTATAGTTCAGTTATCCTTGTACGGTTGCCCACACAGGTTCTGTTCTTCATCATAATCGTATATATGAAATTAAATTGTAAAATTTGCAAAATATACAAACCAAAACTGAAACGACACAGTATAAAGACAAAAGAACTTATCTGCTCCTCATTGTGATCTTGTGTTTAAAAGTAAAATTAGTATGAATGAATTACGAGTGTGGTTTCATTTAATTATCATTTGACTAGTCAGATGAGTTAACCACTCGTAATTCAGTCATGCACATTATAGTTCCATTTACAGCATAAGATCACAGAGAGAAACAGTACTTATATGGGCAACTGCACATAAAGCTAAAGAAATAGTAAATACGATGGTCCTGTATTTTAAAGCACTTACTGCTCCCTCGATATAGATCCTTGAGGTGCTGGAACAACAGCTTTAAAGGTTATGTTATTTTGTGTTTTCAGAGTGTGCGTGCCTTCTTCCGTACCAACCGGCAGACGTGCACTGAGTGGCTGAGTCGCATCCGAGCCGCTGTTATTGTGGTGGCCATTAATACCGGACGACCCGAGGTGGCTGCTAGGCACTCTTATAAGTTACTCCAGGAACTCAAAGATAATAATAATACACAAGTAGGTATTTTGGGAGTTAGGTATTTTGTTATCGTAGTTTAACCAGACCACCGAGTTACAAAACGAAACTCTTATAGAGCTGGCAGGTATTTAGGTAAAGAAATATATTGTACTGATTAAAATGTAAAACTTGCAAACTAAACAAACCAAAATTGGGACAAGGACAATATAAAGTCAAATTAAATTATCAAAATCGCTATGTGGAAACAACGTACTGTATAATAATATAACGTAATATAATAAATCAAATAATAGATATGAATATATGGTAATACATAGATATATAAGTATGATAATATAATGATAATAATAAACTAGTAGTTATTTATGTAGACAAATATATTTGTTTGTATAACAGAGTGCAAATTTGATGGTGTCAGAATTTTAGAATCTATTCTAGCATCCTAAGTTTTTAAGATTCTGCACAATTTGATCGTGTCAGACTTTAAGAACCAAATTTACCACCTTGAGTCTTCTTACTACCGTACTGCAGAGGAAGGGGATAAGAGAATTACCTGAAGCCCCCTCAAGATCAAGACTTTAAGAATGAAGACAAGCATGTGACTACTGTATAGTAATCTCCTTTTCAAGTTTCAAGGTACTAATGTAATGTTGTGTAACTTGTGTGTTGTGCAGGGTTGTGACTTTGAGCGAGCGGTGTGCTACTGTGCGAGGGCTCTGGTGGCTGGGGGTAGTGAGGAGGGGGTGGCGGGACTCTACAACTGGTGCCGACAGAATATTGCCAGGCGCTTCGGTTGGCTCAAACCCGCCTCTCACGCTGCTGCCAACAAGTACATTTATATATTTATTTATTTATTTATACAGTATATTTATTTAAGATTGATATTTGAATGACAGATAATTGCATAATCTTAATTCATTATTGTTCTTAGCATCAATTACCCCTAAATTAAATTAATGAAAGCATGTGACGTCAACTTTTCGTACAGATTTGAGAAGGCTCTGCGAGGCTACATGTTGTATTTAGAAGGTATAGACGAAGCAGAAGACTCGGAGAAGGAGAGCAAAGCCAAGGATGACACGGACTCCACTGACCAGGGTTCCAACGTCTCCGATATCAAACAGTTGGACCCTCTTGTTCTGGAGTTTATACATTCTCAGGTATGACATTATTTACTACTTCAGTAGTCGGTAGTATGCTGTACAATAATTTTGTATAAGGGACTGAGGATGTTTCCATATTTGAGGATATTTATGACAAAGTATCATATGTTTGTATTTATGTATATACTCAGCCACATACCCCATAGCTGGAGGTGGCTGACTTGAAACTTTTATTTAATACATCATTGCTCCTTAGTACAAAGTGCCTCTTTCTGATCCATTATGACGATAATAGCATTGTACTGAAGGCGATAATTAATTTTTCCTTAACCATTTCCAGATAGCGGAGTGTTACAGTAAGTTGAGTCAGTGGGGGGAGCTGCAGAAGTGGATGGTGCAGGTTCACAGCACCCAGAAGGACACGGAGGGTACCAACGCCTCACCTTCAGGACTTCTTAATAACTTCAAGAACCTGGCTCATGTCCAGTGAGTAGTGTGTTTTATTATTTCATAGTATTGTTTTGCTGAATTTATACTGTAAAACTTGCAAAATAAACAAACCTAAACAGGGATGACACAATATAAAGACAAAAGAACTTATCAAAATCAATCTTCAATGCGTTATTTCCACACAGTGATTCTCGGAGTCGGACGGACCTTAAATTAAGTGGTCAATCCTGTAAGTCCTTCAGTAAACTGGCATGGGTTGTCCCTCTTACAGGGGATAGGTCTGCTTGGGGACATTTTGTGTAGGGCCACCCCCATTAAGGGTAGTAAGGCATCCGGCAATAGATAGATAGATAGATTCTGATAAGTTCTTCTGTTTCTATATATTGTGGGGTTCCTGTTTTAGTTCTTAGTTTTTTATAAGATATATGTTTTAATTAATAACCTTTTGTCCTTGATCAGAGCCCTGGCCCACTTTGACTCCGCCAACCCCGTGGGAGTGACCAGCAGCCTGAGCAGCTCTGTGGAGGCGGTGGACTGGTCACGCGGACACAACTGGGTCATGTGGAAGAGACTACAGGATATATACACGGTTCTCCTACATTCCTTCACATCCACCGTATATCCTCAGCCGGGCACATCCAGGTATTGTTGAATTATCTAATTTTATTAATTTTACTCCCAGCACCAAACATCTAATGAAATTAATGAAATCATGCGATCCACCGGGATTTGAACCTGGGCTACCACACACAGATTTTAAACACTCTAACCATTACACCATCAAGACAGTTATTTCACTCCAACACCAAACACCTCCCTACAAAATTAATGAAAGCATGTGATCCACCAGGATTCGAACCTGGGCTACCACACATCCAGGTACCTTTGTTATTGATGTATTATATTAGTCTTTATTATGATCATCTTTCTCCTACACTCAGTCTTTAAATATATACAGTAGGCTATATATATGTATGGTGGGCGGGCTTGTGGTGGTGGCTTCGCTGCATGTCTGTCTGCTGAGACCGTAACTTCTCTGGGAGGTCGAGGGCCGGGGGAGTGCTGGAGGGACCTTGGTGACCCTGGTCTTCGGGTCTTCTGGGTGACCTAGATGTGTGTGAATTTGCGTTTGTTTTTGTGTGTTCATTATTTTTCTTTTGTGTTATGTTGTCCCTGTTCGGGCTCTGTCTCGAGTCGACACCCCCAGATAAAAAAATTAAGAAAAATACAAAATGGGGAATGTGCCTGAATAAATAGATAAATAGATACCGGTAGATGTGTATGGCAAACTATTGATTTTGACAGTACCTCGTAACCTTTCCCCAGAGAGTCCATAGTGAAGGTTGTGAGTGAGTGTGAGGGAGAGTTGTCATGGCTGCTACAATTATCAACACTCTCCGCACACAACAACCTCCATCTCCAACTACTGCTCTTCCACCAAGTATTGCACGAGGTATAGTAAACCAAAACACTTTGTAAAATCTTGAAGATTGTAAAGACATTACGGTAGTTAAACCCCCACAGCTGCAGAATATCTACTGAGTAAGAGTATTTGAGCAACATTTTAGGACCTTTTAGGTACCAAAATTCCAATAAAAGTTTAATTTAATACCTACCAGATCAGAAAATAGATGTCATTGTATTACTACTCATAATACCGTATAAATATTAGTTCAAGTTTTTATTACCGGCACAGTTGGCCTCATTAGTTTTGTATCCACACCATGATTTTATATATGGAAGGAAACATAGTGTAATTAACTATGAGATTAATTTGCAATAAAGTTGTTAATTGGTCATACTATGTAACTATTACATAAGAAAATACACTTCTAATTCAATCATACTATAGGTACAGTCACAGGCTGTAGCGCGATTGGTAGAGCGTTTGCCTGCTAACCGTGAGGTTGGCGGTTCGAGCCTCGGGCCAGCCAGTGTGTTATTGGCAGACGTCAGTGCTGTTGGTGAACGGTGCGGTCTAGCAATCTGTGGCAACTATTTACTAAGTCCCTGATTCATCAGGGCACCCACCCTAGCCTTGCTATTCAGCAGGGAGTGTATGGTGGTAAAAACTGCATCATCATCATCATCAGTAGTGCCAACGAACTTGACAATAATCTTGATCCCTGACCTCTCTGTAACTCAAAAGGACCTAGAGCAAACTGGCTGTAAATATCCACACCTATTTCCTGGTGGACTCTTCCCAAATTATAGAAACGTCAGCCCGATTGCTTGCATTAATTTTGAGTTGTACGAAGTTAAGGGGTCAAGATTATTGTCAAGTTCGCTGGCACTACCTATATTATAATGTAAAGCTTGCAAAATAAACATACCAAGACTTTGACAAACACAGTAAAAAGACAAAATAACTAATCAAAATCGCTATGTGGAAACAACGCTTAAGTAAAATAATGATTTATAAATAAAAGAACACAATCCACCACATAGGGTGTACATTACTACATGCGCAAGTTAATTCCCAAGCATACTAAACGCACTGTAGTCACGTTCAAGGAATTAGTCAATTTGGGAAGTCGGGGACGTTCTGATAATTTGTTTCTTCCATTTTGATTAGTTCTTTTGGCGTTATATTGTGCCGTTCCTGTTTTGGTTTGTTTATATGGCAAGTTTTACATTATAATACATAAAACCATGGAGTGTATGCAAATTAATGTGGTCAACTGTACCTTGTAATAGCTCAGACTTGACGCCTTCTGTACCGGTGATGTACTTTCCATTACATTCTGGCAACTATTAGATTATTATTTTTTTCAACATAGGAAGAACGTCTACCTATTCAAAGGCTACATACAGACTCTCTCAATTAACCCTTTTAGCTACTATATATCTTTCATAAGCTTCATAAAATCATCTAAATGTAGCTGAAATCAAATAAAAAAGACGTCGCCGATACAGAAGGGGTTAAAGGTTTGAATTCTCCACAGCTCCAGTGTATCCTGAACGAAGGTAAAGGTCCAGGTCGACTACATGAGGGCTGGGAGAACACCAACCTCAATAGTCTACCAGCCGACCTCATCCCTCACGTCTCTCGCTGGGCTAAACTCATCGCCAGGCTCAACCCCACCGTCACTCTCAGTACGTCATTGTGTGTATTTAGGGGGAGTATAGTGTTTGGACCCCCTTCTCCCTCACGTTTAGCCCCATTAGTTTTCAGATTTTGAGATGTTTGCCCTTGTGTGTATTAATCCCTTCAGGGCAGTATATTCTGACAATTATTAGGCAATTGTATATATAATCAATTGTAGTAAAATTATGCAAATAGATTTGAGTAAGATCTATCTATCTATCCATCTATCTATTACCAGACACCATCATCCCAGAAAGGGTGGCCACGAATGAATTGCTTCCAAGCACCTCTGTCCCCTGTCAGGCTATGCCCTTCCTCCCAACCAAGACCACTTTCTCTCATATGCCTCTCAATGCCATCCTCTAGCTGGGAAAGTTTTCTACTGAAAAATATACAAATATATCTCAAACGGGGGTCTTGGGATTTTTTTTTTAAACAGTGGTGACATTAATATTAATGTGATCAACATTATATAACTTGATCTCTTCCTTCCAGCTTCTATCACCAAACTCGACCTGCTATCGGCCAAACAAGCCCGGAAGCAGGAGAATCTGGAGTTTGCTGAGAACACCTTGATTGGTCTGTTGGGCAGTGTGAGCTCCAGTCTGGCCGAGGCGGTCTTGGTCCCCACCCCGGCTAACGAGTTCAACACGCTGCATGCCAAACTGCACAGGGAGTCGGCTAAGATATTGGCTTGGTTAGTTTTTTACCGGTGATATGCTTTTCATTGTACAGTATTCTGACAACTATTTGACAATTTTGTTCGGCTTTCCCCACCCCGGCTAACGATTTCAACACGCTGCACGCCAAACTGCACTGATAGTACAGTAATAAACCTTACAGCAAGGGACACATTGGTGACGGGTGTAATGTCCTGGCTGGCATAGTGTCTGATAGTGTTTTAATGTCATATTGGTGATAGTTACAATGTTCTAGCTGGCATAGTTTCTGATAGTGTTTAACATTACAGCAAGGGACAGATTGGTGACGGTTGTAACGTCCTGGCTGGCATAGTATCTGGTCTGAACCCCAGCCTGGCGACCCTGGCGGCCACAGACCCTGCACTACTGACCCTGCCACCCAACGAGGCGGGCCATCTGTGTGCCCGGTCCGTCATCACCCTGTACAAGTGGTGGGCCCAGGACGACAGACGGCTCCTCATGTTGTCAGGGGAGTCACCAGCATCAGCACCCTGGATGGACACACTAATTACAGGTAGCGTCAATGGCCAATGTTCCATCCCACCTTTTGAAGGTATCTTTTTATAATTTCATGTAAAGTGACAAGTACAGTACATCCTCATAGTACAGTACTGTACACGGTTATATGGGCGACACCTGATGCCATGTATGTGTACTATGAACAATATGTTTATATGTTTTAAGGTACTTATGATCGACACCTCTCCCAATTATTATTTCTTTAGATCAATATCACTGATATGTGAAAGTGTAGGAAAACAAGACCACTTGTATGGCAACGTACATTAGGCCTAACAAGCTCAGCATCTGACAGAAAGATGAAGGAAGAAATTTGATTGACTCTTATGTAATTTTTTTTATTTATATGTTAGTAGACTAATACTTCTGTCAATTCCATCGCATTAGAAGTTAATCACAGATTAAATACAAACCAAAGAGCAATTATCTTTGCTCATTAATTAATAAGGGAGATACTGTACATATGATTCAATCGATACCGATATATAAGTACTGTACAGTATTGGCTCATTATTTTCAGTGTACCACGAAATGAAGAGGTATGCCCCTGAAGAGTTGCAGCCGCTGTCCGATGCCAACCACGCCCCCCTGCCGGCCTCTGAGAGTAAGATTGGTCTGATTCTGACCTTGGGCGCTACACAGTGTCCCACGCTACCCAAGGCCTGGTTCCATGTGGCATCATGGTGCTTCAGGTAAGATTATAAGTTATTTTTTATATGCTTCGAGGTAAAGATCCTGATTTTAGTGGCTTATTCTTTCAGTATGATCAGTTTAATTTAATTTAATTCAGCTTAATACTGTACTAGAAAAATTAATTCAATCCAGGAACAAGTTAGAGAAAGATTTATTATTTTTATTTTTTATAAGTACAGTAGTTTTACCAGACCATCGTGTCACAAAATGAGACCCTTAACAGGCTGGCAACTTAGAGAAACTAAAAGCGTTGCAATATTTTTTTTAGGTGGGGTCGAAGGATTCTAGAGCACGCCACAGCAAGTGACGGCCAATTATCCGAGAGTGACCAGAAGGAAGTAGAAGACATACTCAAGCCGGTGGTCGGAGCCGAGTCCCCGGAACTCTACAACAAGGTGGAGGAAATAGCCTCTCTCCTCGCTAACTGGAAGATCAATACTAAAGAGACAGAAGAGGAGGAGGAGGAAGATCTCAGACTGGAGGAGGTTCAGGGGGCACATCAGGTACAATTTGCGAGCTTTATATATACAGTTCTCCCTCGCTATGTGATTGACAAAATCAAGCACTCTAGCATTTTGCACAAAATATAATTTGTAGCATTTGAATGGGCTCCTGCTGTAATGAAGTTCCAGTAAACAGATGATGAATAAAATTGGTATTATTCTGTTTGCAAGGTAGATGATGAAGAAAACTTATTTGTTTTTACTTCATAATATTGTTTTGCTAAATCTTCAATGCGTTATTTCCACAGTGATATTGATAAGTTCTTTTGTCATGATACGGTACTGTGCAATTCATGTTTTGGTTTGTTTAGCAAGTTTTACATTTTGATTATTCTGTGTTTGCAAGGTAGGGAATTAATATAAACTTATATTATTGTGTGTTTACAAGGTTGGTGTAGAGGTGACGGCAGCCTTACAGTCGTGGGGTGTTGACAGCAGCAGTGCCGGGGAGATCACCAGCCGTCTGCTAGAGCTTCATGCTAACATACAACACCGGCACTACACTGTACTAACGGCTGCTGCTACGTCATACTTCAAGTTCCTCAAGATCAGTCATGGGGTACGTTCATATAAATTTGTCTTGGCTATTTAAGTTACTAAACCTTTTCAGCATTCTAGGAAGTATTTTCTTTTTATTCTGGCTAATATATCAGTCATGAGATATGTACTAGCAGGCTTGGATGGTTTGGACATAATGAAGAGGATGTATGAACTAAATTGGGTGAAAAGATACAAGTCCGTGAATGGGGGAGGAGCTGCACCAAGGGGCAGACCAAGAAAGACGTTGGATCATACCTTACGGTCTGATCTTGAATTGAAAAACCTGACAAGTGTGGCAGCTCTGTATAGGGCTGCCTGGAGCACCGCCAGTAGGACGTGGGACCGGAACTGCACTTTGTGTGAATCGCTCTGTCTTTTAATTGATGTATGTATGTAATATTGTGCAATATAAAAACACATAACCACTTCACCCTGTATTCTTGGCATTGTTGTTATTTCATTCATTTGTGTGTGTTTTTCAGTCGTCTGTGAGCCAGGTAGACCAATGTACAGTGGCGACCCTGAGACTGCTGAGACTGATGGTGAAGCACGCGGCTGAACTGAGGACCGTGTTGGAGAAAGGTCTGGCAGAAACACCCACACACCCTTGGAAGTCCATCATTCCACAGGTTAGAGGCACTGTTGCACTACATTAGTATTTTTTTCTAGTTGAGGGTAAATTGAATCCTTGGCAGCTGATTTTTTTATATGTAGAGGAAAGACAAAGTACTTTGTCTCTGCATCATATATATTATATATATGTTTGCACCTATTCCCTGACTGATCCTTCCTAAATAGTACAAATATTAGCTTGATTACTTGATTACTCTAATAGTTTTTTTAGTTATAGAGGTTAATGTTCAAGAGTTTTGGACTAGTTATTTGGAACAGGGAACAGGATATAGTATCGATATATTCCTCCCACAGTTATTTGCCCGACTGAACCACCCTGAGCACTACGTCCGAGGCAGTATATCAGAACTGCTGTGTCGACTGGCTGGAGACTTCCCCCATCTGATTGTCTTCCCAGCAGTGGTGGGCTCGGCTGGGGGTAATGTGGCGGGGAACCAGGCCTCTCTCACAGGTAAATAAATGTATAAAACTTGAAAGCTTAACTAAAATGTATGTTTAACACAGCAAACAAAACATTAAGTAAAGTCTCAATACAAAAAATAACAAAACAGAATCGCAATACTGTTCTGTACATGAAAAATTACAATGTGTTAAGCAAAAATAAAAAAAATCAAGCTTCATTAATTATTAAAATCGAATTCAGTAGCACTCACATTGCATAGCTATTGAAAGATGCTAAAGTATATAGTCTTCATACAAAACAAACTCCACAATACAGTATCTAGCATAAATATTGCTTATTTCCTTAACTCGCATAGTGATTTTGATTAGTGATTTTGTCTGTATATTGAGTCGTCACTGTTTTGGTTTGTTTATTTTGCAAGTTTTACATTATAACTCACTTAAATATGGTATAATTTTCAGATATGCTTGCCAAATACTTACACAAAGGCCAGGAGAGAAGAAAGATGAAGCAGGTCCTTGGTGATGAAGAGGAGGAGGAAGAAGAAGAGGAGGAGGAGGAAGAGTATGACCAAGTAGAAGAAGAGGAGGAGGAGGAAGAGGAGGAGTTGATCTCAGAGTCCACAGAAGAGCAGGAACGGAGGACGCTAATGAGGGACTGCTTCTCTGCTCTTGTTGATACTCTAACCAAGCAGGCAAGGGATTTGTTCAGTATATATTTTTTTTTCTTATTTCATTTATTGGCAAGGGATTTATTTCTTATTTTCTTATTTAATTTATTTGTTTATTTTCTTTGTAACTGAACTAGTTTTGTTTTAATCCTTTCAATATATGAAGGCATTTTACCTTAAATCAGTACTATTTAGGCTACCATTAGATGAATGTATTCAGTTTAAGAAGGATCCCTAAGAATCAAAGGGGGTACAAAAACTCAATTAAACCTTTTGACACCTGCATATTCTTCCTAAGCTGAATATAATCCTCTGATGAGAGCGAACATTGTACAAAATAACAACAACAACCATCATCACAGATTGTACGCCCATTATTGATAGAATTATCTAAATATATACTGTATAATATTAGATGCTTGATTTTGGCAGATAGGGTCGGTTATCAGCGAAGTAAAATTGCAGGTACAAGTCTCCCTCGATTACGACTGGGTTATGTTTTGCAAGTTTTACATTATAACCAATAATGAATTGAAAAATTGTATAGCAAACCCACACACACACAAACACCTAAAAACCTATAATGATATTGTAAATCGGGGCATCGGATAGTGAGGGAGACCTGTACATGAACTGCATCACATTATTATTGTTTTTCTTATTATTTGCTTTATTTGGAAACAGATTGGTTCAAGTATCAGCGAAGTCCAGATGTTGGTCCATGAACTGCGACGCATCACCGTGCTGTGGGATGAGCTGTGGTTGGGTACTCTGGCCCAGCACTACAGCGACATGTCCCGCAAGTGTCATCAACTCACCGCAGAGATTGCACGCCTCAACAACAACTCTTCCCTAACACAGCCGGAAAAAGTACAGCTCATTAAGAAGAAATATGACATCATCTTTAAACCGGTAAGACTGTTTTCACTTCAGTTAAGAGTAGGGTAAATCGGGGTAATATCGCCGTGAATAGCGTTTTTTGCTCAATAAAACCTGTCCTATATGGAATATTTTTGTTTTGTTTTCTTTTTTTTTGGTAGCCTCGCCTTCCACTAAGTAGCAATTTTTGTTATAATTTAGTCCAGACTGCTTGGGAGGGGCCACAAGGTCTGTGCAGTCTGTGTACTGTAGTGTGTATCTATGCAAGACTCTGGACAAAATTGTCTCTAAACCTTTTGTATGTATTTGATGTAAAGAGACCTGTTGTTATTGTTGTTGTTGTTGTTGTTGTTCCCCAAGCTGCCTGGCCGAACAGCCCCAAGGCCCCGAGCAAGGCCAAGGCCATAACTGAGCGCCCCCACAGAACCCTCCCCGCCGACCACAATAAAGCCTGGGTGACCGAAGCCACTCCATGGCGGGGAGCTTGAGGAGGGTGCGGAAACGCCCGGGAAACCAAAGCCCCACCCAGGGCCCTGTGCCCCTCAGCAATTATGAAGAGAAATTTGAGGGGCAAGGGAAAAATGTGACGCTTTGGCTTCCAATCTTGGTAGATTGGGAGGTCAATCCACGTTAGAGACGCCGTCACTTGAGATCTAGAAAATATATAAGTAAAAGGAACAGTCAGAGTAAGCTATGGGTATGGCAGAGATTGCTCAGTTCTCACTCTGATAGACCAGCCCATCACCACATGACTAGAACCCAATCCTCTCAGCATCAGCTAGGAAAGGCCCTAGAAAGCCGCCTTTGGCGGGGGGATAGCTCCCCTATTTCAACCCTTTTCGGGGTTGGGCACCCGCCAAATCGAATGGCACCAAGTAGAATTCCCTAGGACTTATAGTTTGGGCTACAGAGGACTGGGACCTGTACTCTATTTTACTATTGTTCTTCCTCAGTTGTTGTTTGTATTGGAACAACTGGCAGACATCACCTCCACCCCACCGGAGACGCCTCACGAGCGCCACTTCCACGAGACCTACGGCACGCACATCTCCACCGCCCTCGCCTCCCTCCGACAACCTGAGAGCTACTTTGATCCTCAGTCCGCTCTCTCGGGGCTCAAACAACTGCATCAGGTGGGTGAATCAGGGTTTACCAACATTTCGTTCATAATAAAATATAAGTATTATCTCCTTACTTTGTCTCGAGTCGGCCACCCCCAGCCAAAAAAAATAAAATAAAATAATAAATAAAAAATAAATAAATAAATAAATATATAAAAAATGGGATATGGCCTGAGTTTATAGATAGATCTCGTTACTGTGGCTAAATATGTTCTGCCTTCCACGCCATTTGTCCCAGTTTCATGTCTTGGCAACTGTACAGTCTTTTTGTATTTCATAATATTGTTTTGCGTTATTTCCACATGGTGATTTTTGTAAGTTGTCTATATATTATGCGGTTCCTATTTTGGTTTGTTCGTTTTGCAAGTTTTACAATATAATTTTACATTAAAAAATATGGTGTTCTGTATTTTAACAGATGCTGCAACAGCGAGCCCATCGCAGAACATCCTCAACTCTCAAAATGATGGACATCTCTCCCAAGTTGGCTAATCTCTCTACTACCAAGATCGCCATGCCAGGAGTTGTATCAGCATCACAGCAGGTCAGTTACTCTCAATTTCCTTCTTTTTCTCTAGTCCCCCAGACGTAGGTTTTGCATTATAATATGTCCGGTTCCGGTTACGGTTTGTTTATTTTGCAAGTTCTACATTATAATTTCCTTGCAGGTTGTGACTGTGGCCTCTGTAGACGGTCATATATCCATCCTTCCCACCAAAACCAAACCTAAAAAGCTGAGCTTCCAGGGATCTGATGGCAAAAAGTGAGTACAGATGATTGATTAACTTTGTAATGTAATAAGCATAAGTACGGTATTTCATTTCCATTGATTAACTTTGTAATGTAATAAGCATAAGTACGGTATTTCATTTCCATTGATTAACTTTGTAATGTAATAAGCATAAGTACGGTATTTCATTTCCATTGATTAACTTTGTAATGTAATAAGCATAAGTACGGTATTTCATTTCCATTGATTAACTTTGTAATGTAATAAGCATAAGTACGGTATTTCATTTCCATTAGAATTTGATATATGTGTTACAATAAGAAACTACATTAACCCGTTCAGTACCAGTGACGTCCTTGTTATTAACTGTGTTGGTGGTGTAAATGGTTTAGATGCTTATGTTCTGTGTGTGGTGTCCCGAGTTCGAATCCCAGGAGGACCATATGCTTTTATTATTTATTCAAGTGCACTACTACACAATTTTCACGGTGTTTTGTGCCGGCCATGGTTGACTTGTGGAATAAGTTGCCAAATGAGCTAGTCAATTCAGCTAATATCTCCATTTTTAAGTCTAGAGTTAATGCTTTTTTGCAGCATTAATTCTAATTTTTAAACTGATTTTATTCTATTTTATTGTATTATATTTATACTTGATATCCTCCACTGTATAATATGTTATCTGTGTTTAATATGTGTATATGTACAGTACAGTATACAGTATATGTTTTTATTTTTTCCTAAGTTGCCGTAGTCTCTCTCCAGTGCCTCCGGGTGTTTTGTGTGGATTGATCTTGATGGTGTTTCTGCACCCTGGTTGGAGACTTCGACATCTCATATAATAATAATAATAATAATTGGAGTTTGTATTTGATGATTAATGTTAAGAACAGGGTGTTACTTAATCATATGCTGGCAACTATTAGACGATGTTATTTAGCTCTAATTAATTTGATTATTACTTATATTCGTTCATTTTTTCAGATACACGTATCTCTTCAAGGGGCTGGAAGATTTGCACTTGGATGAGAGAATCATGCAGTTCCTGGAAATTGTCAACACAATGTTAGCCAAAAATCAGAGGTAAGTGAAACTAAGATGATACGGTATAAATATTTTCATTGTGTTTTTTGTATTTTTTGTGGTTTCACTGTTCTGCTAACCATGGTATATGTTAAGCCCCAGAGCCATCGTTTCCTCCTTCGCGACCTGACCGTGTTCACCTAACGCTTTTGGAATTTGGCAGGCATTTCTGTTAAGTTGTCGAGTTACTATAATTTATTACTCTCTACGTCTGGCATCACACAAACGCTTTTGTTGTCAATTTTCGATAGTCAGCATCTTTCCGCCAACATTTCTGGGATCTTTTGATCTGTTATTCAAAACTACACTGATGATAAATTAACTTAGCATAACATTTTTTTGAATTACTTATTTTATAGGCTGCCAAACCAGTGTTGGTGATAACAGTTTTGGGAATAAGCAATTGTGTGATACCAACTTTAGTCTTATTGCATTTCTGAGAGTAGCAGATTAAAGCCATCAATTTTTCTCTTACTTTGTGTTCAGAGGTAAGAACTGCGTCTACCGAGCCCGCTACTACTCGGTGGTTCCCCTTGGGCCTCGGTCGGGGCTGATCCAGTGGGTGGGTAATGCTACACCACTCTTTGGGCTCTACAAACGCTGGCAGCAACGGGAGGCTCATGCTCTCCTCACCAAGACTCACTCCTCGGCTGTGTCGGTTCATCCACAAGGTACTCATAAACTCACTGTATTTTATTTCATAGTATTGTTTTTTGCTAAATCTTCAATACGTTATTTCCACATAGTGACTATGATAAGTTCTTTTATTTTTATATTATGCAGTTCCTATTTTATTTTTATTTTTTTAATCCCGGGTGGATCATATGCATTCATTAATTTCATTGAGAGGTGTTTGGTGTTGAAAGTGAAATAAATAAATTAGATTATGCAAGTTCTACATGTTAATTTAAAGTGTAATCGACGGGATCTTCTTTTGCAGCTCCTCCCCAAGTTCCGCGGCCCTCTGAGTTGTTCTACAGTAAGTTGACTCCCCGACTGAGAGAGGCTGGCATTAGTATAGACAACCGCAAGGAGTGGCCCCTCGCCGTCATGAGAGATGTGTTGAAGGAACTCATCAAGGAGACACCATCAAACCTACTGTCAAGGTATAATAAACCCTTCAATACAGCAGTACCATGGCGGCTTAACTCTTTCACGCACGTGTGGATGCAGGGGTTGCTGATTAGCAAATCAGAAATAGAGTTCTCTCAATCTTATAATTACCTCTCCAAACTTAGTTTTCTGCCCACAGCTAACTCAAAGACAACTGCAGAGGTTGAAGTAAATAAACTAAGGCTCTCCCCTTAAACTTGATATTAACAGGGTTGCCTGGAACGCCCCCATTAGGACAAGAGACTGAAACTGCACTTATATGTGGAGCACCCAATCTTAAAATTTTATGTATGTATGTATATACGGTAGGTTAATACTTACTAAGCTACCTGTACTATATCTGTGTTTGTCTTGTAGGGAGCTATGGATGTGTAGCGTCAGTGCTGGTGACTGGTGGCATCTGACCCAGACTTACTCCATCTCTACGGCTGTTATGTCCATGATTGGTTACATCATCGGTCTCGGTGACAGACATCTGGACAACGTACTGGTTAACCTCACGTCGGGGGAGGTCAGTTCATGTTTATGTTTTTATGTTATAGTGATATTTTGCTAAATCTTCAATGCATTATTTCCACATAGTGATTTTGATAAGCTCTTTTGTCTATATATTGTGCGGTTTCTGTTTTGGTTTGTTTGTTTTTCAAGTTTTACATTTTTGTTTTAGATACTAATGTTCAGTACATAAAAAGTGTTTGTTTTACATTGTCATAGCTGTATTACACCTTCGAGGATCACGGCGTCAGGCAATAGATAGATAGATAGATCTGTATTACACCTTCGAGGATCACGGCGTCAGGCAATAGATAGATAGATAGATAGAGCTGTATTACCGTATCTTGTTTTTAAATTTGTTTTGTCAAATTGTGTTATGATATAATGCGAATGCTTACATTTCAGGTTGTTCATATTGACTACAATGTGTGCTTTGAAAAAGGCAAGAATCTGCGTGTTCCTGAGAAAGTGCCGTACAGGATGACCCAGAATATAGAGGCAGCGTTGGGAGTCACTGGCACTGAGGTAAGATAGGTATAGATCATAGATAGATAGACAGATAGACAGAATTAAGAAATATTTGTCATGAATTATTTGTTTTTCCCATTGTAAGAACAGTTAACCTTTTAAATGTTAATGCATTGTCGTAATTTATTTTTCAATGATCTCATAAATACTTTATTTCATCTTCATTCTTTTTACTCCAATTTACCGTTGCCAATAAGGGATCTCTCCTTCCACAATAAGGGGTAGATGTATACTGCATGTCTTAAGCCGGTATCACACGAGCGCTTTTTCACTCAACATTTATCCTCAACACTGGTCTGGCAGCTTATGTGGTCAACATATATAATATTTTGGTTGCCTAAGTTAATCTATCATCAATCTAGTTTCTGATACCAGTGCAAGACATTCAACAAATGTTGCCAGATAAATGTTGATCATCGAATGTTGACTATAAGAGCTCTTGTGTGATACCGGCTTTAGAAGTGGGCTGCTTATGGTAGTGAGATGTAAGCAGTCAAAGAGAAAGATCAGTGTTTTATCTTTGTTGTAGGGTGTGTTTCGCAGCGCTTGTGAGCAGGTGTTGCGAACCATGCGTCGAGGGAGAGAGACACTACTCACGCTCCTGGAGGCCTTTATCTACGACCCCTTGGTGGACTGGACACCCGACAGTGAATCGGGATATGCTGGTAACATATAATTCTCTTGAGTGTTTTGTTTTTGTGTTTTCATAATTTTGTTTTGCTAAATCTTCAATACGTTATTTGCACATGGTGATTTTCTTTATATTGTGCGATTCCTGTTTTTGTTTATTTTGCAACTTTTACATTTTAATTTATGTTATAGTAGATATACTAGGTAAGAATTTTTTTATTACTATGGGTTTGGATAAAAAATATCCGAGTATCAATTTCAAATCGGAATGATCAGACTTGTCAATAGTAAATAAATGCCCTACGTATCTGTTCTGACTGAGGAAATATACCGGTACTTTAAGACTACTTGAATATGACATTCTTTTAGTAAGCGTTGTTTCCGCATAGCGATTTTGATAAGTTAATTTGACTTTATATTGTCTTTGTCCGAGTTTTGGTATGTTTAGTTTGCAAGTTTTACATTTTAAAAATAAATTATCCCCTCCACAATATATTGCAACACATCTTGCTGGCTTGATCACCAGGTGCCGTGTATGGTGGAGACCAGGCGCTGGTGTCGGGAGCACGCCAGAGTCGGCAGCAGCTGGAACGCGGACTCACGCTCAGTATGTTTGCCGTCAGGATGGCTGAAATGAAAGCGGACTGGATTGCTAACAAGTTAGTTGCCACGTTGCCTATTACTCTACCTTCATTTGATGTCCATTGGATTATGCTTTACTAGAATTTACCAGAACGTCCTGAACTTCCCAATTGGCTAATTCCTTGAATATGACGAGAGTACGTTAATATATGTCCGATTAATTTGCCTGAGAACCAAATTCACTTACTCATACAGATATGTACATTCTATGTGGGGATTTTGTGTTCTTTTATTTCAAAATTACTGTATATTTTGCTAAATTGTTAATTCCACATAATCTGTAGTTCTTTTGTCTTCGTATTTTGTCGTTCCTGATTTGGTTTGCATATTTTGCACATTTTATGTTATATTCTGGCAATTATTAGGACTGGAGGATTTAGGATTAATTGTATCAAAATATGGTGTTCTGAATTGTGCCTAACATTACTTTTCAGAGTGGAGGTAGTGGATGGTGTGGGAGTGGTTGAGAGTGGACTATTGGACTGGGTGGAGACTAATGAGGCCCTGGCAGCAGCCCAGGCCAACCTACAGGACGGACATCACCTCATGGCTATGCTTAAAGTACGTTACAATTCATATTTTTTTCACCAACCAACTTTACTTCTAAACTCAATTAATGAAATCATCAAATACATGTGGCACTCCAAGGACTCGAACCTAGGATACTCACACTGAAATTACGCACATTTATGCATTACGCTATCAAGCCATTATTTTTTATATATTTTTCTGTTCTTTTTTTTTCAGTTTCAGTCTCTTGTCTCATGTCCATATTTTCTTATTTGTTATTATTATTCTCATGTAGTAATGTACACCCTATGTGGTGGATTGTGTTCTTTTATTTCAGTAAGCGTTGTTTCCACATAGCGATTTTGATTAGTTGTTTTGCATTTATATTGTCTTTGTCCCAGTTTTGATTTGTTTAGTTTGCAAGTTTTACATTTTAATTTATGTTTTTGTTGTCAGGAAGCAGAAGCCAACCAGCACCACAGCCTGTACAGTCTGCGGCCGCGATATGAAGAGTTCTCGGTGGTAAAGAAATCCATCAGTCATGCCAAGGATCTGGCTAACGCCCGCATCATGGAAATAAAGCAGTGGCATAACTTGTATATGGTAAGGAAACTTCTTGGTGCTTGAGGCAGTGTCAGATGAGCACTTTTTCTGTCAATTTTTACGAGCAATTGTAGTCTGGCAGCTTCAAAATTTAAGTTTCATAAGAATTATACTACAGTACTTAATAATCTACCATCGATCTAGTTTCCGATTCAAATGTGAAAGAGTTTAGAAATTCATTAGTACGAGGACAAAATTGCTCATCAAAAATTACCGAACAAAGTGCTCATGTGACACTGGGGTTTGTAATTGATGATTAATGTTAAGAATGGGGTGTTACTTATGAATATGAATTGTTTAATAAAAGTACAGAAGTTAGTCCATTTTACGGTACTAATACTCTCTCTGGATTGTGTACAGACTGCCTCGCGAGTGTTTGAGAGTGGTGAGGCTAACGAGTGGCGTGGTAAGGTTAGCAACATGCCCAGCCTACAGCCCAGCGTGGCACCCGTCAAGGAGTTCCTCACCAAGGCCGGGCAGGGGCAGTTGGCCACTCAGTGCGAACATACCCACGGTTAGTACGGCATTATCTTGGCTAATTCCTTGAACTTAACGATAGTGCGTTGTTATGTGTGCGATTAGTTTACTTGGGAAACAGATTAACTTGCTCATGTAGTAATGTACACCCTATGTGGTGGATTGTGTTCTTTTATTTCATAAACTTTATTTTAGTAAGCGTTGTTTCCACATAGCGATTTTGATTAGTTATTTTGCCTTTATATTGTCTTTGTCCCAGTTTTGGTTTGTTTAGTTTGCAAGTTTTACATTTTAATTTGTATGTAGTAATTCCTCACTTACAGTTGTAGGACATCACCGGTACTTTTTGTTTATTTATTTTTTTCCCCAGACGCCATAATTCCCGAGAAGGGGTGGCCATGAATATTGGGCGTTTGTCATAAATTGCTTGGTCAAGTTGCCCGGGCTTGACATTTACCAATAACTTCTTGACAGTGCAGCCTCAATCCGCCGACCCTTTGATTAACAGCCAACACTCGACTGACTATGCCACGGTTTGCTGACTGAATAGGTTAAAAAAAATAATTGGATTTACAATGTTCACTAATATTTGTTGTTGTATTCCCCCAGTTGAGGTAGTGAAGGTGGTGGGTCAGGTGCAGGCAGTATTGTTGAACATCCTGGACCAGTTGATTAAGTACGGTGGTGTGTGGGTTAACTATCCTCCCGACCATCTAGCACAACATCGCCTCTCACAACACCTCAACACCCTCACCGCCCTCACCCAACACTTCTCTCTCAACAAGTAAGTTACAACACCCGCTTCTCTCAATACTCTCATAACACTTCTCTCACAACACCCTCACCGCCCTCACCTAACACTTCTCTCTCAACAAGTAAGTTACTGTACAACACCTGCTTCTCTCAACACTCTCATAACACTTCTCTCACAACACCCTCACCGCCCTCACCCAACACTTTTCTCTCAACAAGTAAGTTACAACACCCGCTTCTCTCAACACTTCTCTCTCAACACTTGAACCCCCTTGCCACTCTCACACAACACTTCTCTCTCAACAAGTAATTCACTCTCATGGTTCTCAGTGCAATAGTGAACCATTTCAACCAGTGCCATGGTCAATTAACCCTTTCACGCACAGGACGCGATTTGCGCCCTTTCTGGGATACTTAACAACAAAAACAAATGCTTTCATTATTTCATTGGTTGGTGTTTGGTGTTGTGCGTGAAATTAAATAATTAGATTATTGATATATGATTTAACGCTAAGTGAGTATTAATCATTCTATTTACGTTACAGTGTCCAAATGTTGATCAACAAGAGTCATGTGGACCCTGCCGACGCAGCAACAGCCAGCCACCTGTGTAGCATTGATATGGAACTGCATAACAAATCATTACAGATCACTTCACAAATACAAAAGGTTAGTGCTATTAGAAACTATTGTATATTTCAACCTTTTTTCTTTATAGATTTGTTTGCAATTTCATAAATTATATCTTATGAAATGATACATAAAGTGTGATTGAATTTAGTGTGTTTGTCAACCTTAGTGATAAATGTATACACAAAGTTAATATCTATTAGCATGTTTTGGAACATCACTTTGGAATGAACACAAATTCTGTTTGTATGTCTTTATTCCACTTAAACCGTCTTAAAGGTTTATTAGTTTTTGTTTAACAACAGGCCACAGGCCGTAAACAGCCTGCATACTGAGAGTTGGAGGTTTTGAGGCTCAATAGCCATTGTGTGTTATTGGCAGACAAAAGTGCTGAGGTAGACGGCGCGGTCTAGCAATCTATGGCAACTGTCCACTGAATTCCCTGAAGCATCAGGGCACCCACCCTAGCTCTACTCTTGAGCAGAGAGTACATGGTGGTAAAAAAAGGCATCAAATGAAAGTAATATATATTTTTTCTTTTATACCCATGCTAATAATATCCGTCTTGATGGTGTAATAGTTAGAGTATGTAAGTTCTGTATGTGATATCCTGGGTTTGAATCCTGGGAGAATCACATGCTTTAATTAATTTCATTTAGGGTGTTCTTGGTGTTACGAACGATGTTAACAATATTTCCAAAATGCTCTGTAAGTAAGTAGCGTTGTAACCCATTAACTTTACTCTTTCTTTGTAGGTGTACGAGCGTTTAAGAAGCGAGGGTTTGAGTGAGCGCGGTGGTGTGGTGGGTCGGGTACAGGAGACCATGATGACCATCTCTGTCCTGGTGTCTGATCATAGGATGGCTGGGGTGGCTGCCATCACTTGTGCTCTGCTCAACTCACTCACCCAGATCACTAGTGCAAGGTGGGTTCTATAATAACCTACAATTAATTTCAGCTTTTGCAACTCATATACAGATTAATAATGTCATGGTTTAAATCCTCTACAGTCCCTGCTTGGTCATGGGTATGTCGAGAGTATGGTTGCATTTGGAAGTTATTGTCATGCCTGGATGTGAAGTGGGCGGGCATTGTGGTGGTGAGCTTCGCTGCGTGTCTGCCTGCTGAGATCGGAACCTCTCCGGGAGATCTGGGACCTGGGAGTCTTTTGCTGGAGACACCAAATGGGCCTACTGCCTAGGTCTCTGGGTCTTCTCCTGGGTGGCCTAGATGTGTAAATATTTGTATTTAGTTTTATATGTTATGTTTTGATATATACATACATACATACATTATCATTGTTGTACTGCAGACTCCGAGCGGACAAGACAGCGGCAGGAACCATGGAGGGCTTGGTAGACCTGACCATTGGGGGACTGTGGTGGTTGAGGGAGAGTATGGTTACCTTGGGTGTGATGGTAGAACTGGTCACCCTCCTTACCACGCACTCCCCACCCACCTTCCCTCAGGAGACACCCGTTATACAGGCCATCTCTGCGCTCCATGATGTCTTCTCTTCCTTGCATGTGAGTTATTCTGCTATATTTGTTGTCATCATGTGAGTTATACTGTTATATTTGTTGTTATTATGTGAGACATGGGTAGTTGAAAAGATGAATCTTAAAGGTTTCAGCCTACTGAAATGTGTATGGTGAGATGTATGTGTTATGTGAGAGGGACAAATGAGAGCAACATTTCATTGATAATACATTACTATTACGGCCACAGGCTGTAGCGCGGTTGGTAGAACATTCGCCTGCAAACCGCGAGGTCGAGGGTTGGAGTCTTGGGCCAGCCAATGTGCTATTGGCAGACACCAGTGCTGTGGTGGACAGTGCGGTCTAGCAATCTGTGGCAAGTGTTCACTGAAGTCCCTGATCATCAGGGCACTTACCTTTGCCCAGCTATTGAGCAGGGAGTGCATGGTGGTAAAAAACTGCATCAAACTGCATCAAAAACTAAGCTTGTACAGTCTTCTAAACGACTGTTTTCATGAGGCTGGAACTGAATAATATAATTATTTAATCACACATTTTCATTAATTTAATTTGGGGTGTTATTGGTTTTAACACCTTACGAGCGGGCCCGTCAGTTTTTTTCCACTACGCGCCCAGCGTTTTTTTTTTACCCTAAATGGCCTTGTTTCCGTGCTCTTTTTCATGCATAAACAAGAGCCAGAGCGTAATACAATTATGTATCCCTGAAAGGGCGTAAATTGCGCTTTCCAATGACACCAGAACCATCCTTCTACGACCACGCGTTCTCTTGCAACGATCGTGCAACACGAGTACAAAAACCCTAAAATATGGTAATTTCCTTATATAATTCCCTGTGTGGCGAGGTAGGGAGGGTGGAGTAGTGTGGAGTGGATGTCAGTAGGCGCGCGGGGTCTGTGCCGAGCGGTCATGAGGCAACCTATGCTTCTCCCGTCGCTCGTCTCTCTCTCAGAGACATTCTTGCTCAAAAATTGCACACAGACTTAAGTCGGGCCCCGCCACATAGTCCAGGTTTTCAGATACAGAGTTAAGTCGGGCCCCGCTACAAATGGGTTAAGAACAATGTTAATAATAATTTAAGGATATTTTTTGTATAGGACTAATACATGTTTACTCTGGTTGTATAGGAGTTAGTATTGAACACGAGCGGGATTATCATCGTGGAAGGAGTGCGACTCTTCTGGCGTGGTGAGGCTTCTGTGGTGAACCTGGCCACAGAGTTAGAGTGTGTGGTGATGGCCGCACCAACACCACCACAAACACTGTGTCACCAACTCACCACACATCTCAGGCTTCTTATACTCATGATGCCGGTAAGTTGCTTGTCTTCGCTCTTTGATAGATATATTTTTTATTTTTACTGCTCCCCCTATCCAGAAACACATGCCAAATTAGGTGACACAGACTATGTCCATCACTGAATCTTAATGAGTTAAGCCTTATTAGTGTAATGTTTGTCTATCTATCTATCTATCTATATAGTGTAATGTTTGTAGGTAGTAGAACATTTATTTTGTTTTGCTCCGCAGCCTCAGCATGAAAACGCCGTACAAGAAGCCAACGCCCTTCACCAACAACTACTGGAGGTTATAGAAAGGTTAACATCAGGCGGCCAGAGTAGCAGCAGTGGTGGCTCCTCTAGTGATATGAGTCAGGGGCAGATGTTACTGATGGGCTTCCACTTGTTGTTTGAAGCGGTGGAGACACAGTTGGATCAGCTTATGGATGCCATCACCTACGCTCCATTACCTCAACCATGGCCCAGAGTTGATACTGCCAGAGAGGCGGCTGAAATAATGGTATGTGCTGTCTTGATAGCCTAATGCATTATGTGCGGAATTTCGGTGTGAGTATCCTAGGTTCGAGTCCTTGGAGTATCACGTGTATTCATTACTTTCATTGATTTCACTAGTTAGGTTTATTTGTAAATTAATTGGTGGGTTGGTGAAAACAAATATGAATGTATAGTGGCAGAGTGGACGGTTCGTAACTTAGTCTTTGTAATAATTTCTATTCCAAATGTTAAAATAACTTTGAAAAGTTGACGGAAATAATATAAACACCATATGAGGAGGAGCACTTTATTGGCCTATCTCCAAAATAATATAAACACCATATGAGGAGGAGCACTTTATTGGCTATCTCCAAAATAATATAAACACCATATGAGGAGGAGCACTTTATTGGCCTATCTCCAAAATAATATAAACACCATATGAGGAGGAGCACTTTATTGGCCTATCTCCAAAATAATATAAACACCATATGAGGAGGAGCACTTTATTGGCCTATCTCCAAAATAATATAAACACCATATGAGGAGGAGCACTTTATTGGCTATCTCCAAAATAATATAAACACCATATGAGGAGGAGCACTTTATTGGCCTATCTCCAAAATAATATAAACACCATATGAGGAGGAGCACTTTATTGGCCTATCTCCAAAATATATAAACACCATATGAGGAGGAGCACTTTATTGGCCTATCTCCAAAATAATATAAACACCATATGAGGAGGAGCACTTTATTGGCTATCTCCAAAATAATATAAACACCATATGAGGAGGAGCACTTTATTGGCTATCTCCAAAATAATATAAACACCATATGAGGAGGAGCACTTTATTGGCCTATCTCCAAAATAATATAAACACCATATGAGGAGGAGCACTTTATTGGCCTATCTCCAAAATAATATAAACACCATATGAGGAGGAGCACTTTATTGGCCTATCTCCAAAATAATATAAACACCATATGAGGAGGAGCACTTTATTGGCCTATCTCCAAAATAATATAAACACCATATGAGGAGGAGCACTTTATTGGCTATCTCCAAAATAATATAAACACCATATGAGGAGGAGCACTTTATTGGCCTATCTCCAAAATAATATAAACACCATATGAGGAGGAGCACTTTATTGGCTATCTCCAAAATAATATAAACACCATATGAGGAGGAGCACTTTATTGGCCTATCTCCAAAATAATATAAACACCATATGAGGAGGAGCACTTTATTGGCTATCTCCAAAATAATATAAACACCATATGAGGAGGAGCACTTTATTGGCTATCTCCAAAATAATATAAACACCATATGAGGAGGAGCACTTTATTGGCCTATCTCCAAAATAATATAAACACCATATGAGGAGGAGCACTTTATTGGCCTATCTCCAAAATAATATAAACACCATATGAGGAGGAGCACTTTATTGGCCTATCTCCAAAATAATATAAACACCATATGAGGAGGAGCACTTTATTGGCTATCTCCAAAACGTTGTCAATAAAGTGCTCCTCCTCATACGGTGTTTATATTCTATTCCAAACATCAAGAAAGTGCAAATTTGCTCAAAAGGGTGTTTATTAATACTGTATATGTTTGATGTTCGCAGGCTCCTCTCCAGGATGTGGCACTGCGACAAGTCCTCCGCTCACTGCTCAAAGTCAAGAAGGTTCAGACCATCGTGGAGTTCTTCACCACAGCTTATCACTCCTCTCCAGCCTTCAAGAAGGATGAACCCCCTGGTACTGTCTTGAAGGGCTTTGGTAGTAGTAGTAGTAGGGATTTATATAAGTTTGTCTATATATTGTGTGGTTTCTGGTTTTGATTTGTTTGTTTTGGAAGTTTTACATTTAAATAGTTATTATAATAAGAACCCAACAAACTCTCCACATTACAGGCAGTCGAGGGCACAGCGGTAAACAGTGTGACAAGGGCAAAATTGTGCTTCGGTATATTTGGCCTACTTATACCGAATAGATTTTTTAATGTGAATGAGGGAGGCAAAAGGCATAACTGCCTGCAACGAGTGCCTCCCCCAGATTTCAAAGAGTGACAGGGCCGAAATCAAGGGACGGTCGAGCTAAAATGCCGGGACACACAGAGTTTGAAGCAATTTAAGTCATCGGAAGAGGGAAAGACTGATTCTGGGAGAGAGTTCCAGAGCTCAGCAGTTGAATAGAAGAAAGTCTGAGAATAGCGTTTCACTCTTGGGTTGGAAGTTGCACAGAGTAGGGGTGGGATTGTGTTGCAAGGCGTGTACTACGTATAACAACGCAATAATCTTTCCACATTACAGGCAATCGTGGTCGCAGCGGTAACCAGTGTGACGAGGAGCGACTACAGAAGATCGTGCGTCGGTATGCCAGTGACTGCGTGTCTCTGCTACTCTTGGGGCTACCTTCCCACCTGGCCACACACCTACTACTACTACACTGTCAGAAGCTGGGGATTAATGTGACAGGTACGGTACATACTATTTTATGGAAGAGGGGTTGGGGAGGGGATTCTAAACCATTTTTTCCCTCATGTCTGGCCCCATTAGTTTTGAGTGTTAAGTTCTTTTGTCTATACTGTACGATTGTACGGTTACTGTTTTGGTTTGTTTGTTTTGCAAGTTTTGCATTTAATTTTAAGACATTCGTCCCATTAGTTAGGCGATTTTAAGACCTTTCGCTCGGTCTCAGCAGGCAGACACACTGCAGATCTTACCACCACCAATGCCCACCTGCCTTACTTCCAGGCATGGCCCATCACCAGATAGGCTGGCTCCTTGGGTCAGGCGCCTGAAGGACTATTATCTAGTCCAACTGACACCTGGCATTCTCCCTATTTTTATCTGTTCTTGCAGCTATCGGTAGCTTGATTTAATTTATATTCTATACAGTTTTCTTGATAAGTTATTTTGCCTTTATATTGTGTCGTCCCTGTTTTGGTTTGTTTATTTTGCAAGTTTTACATTATAAACTCTACTTTTATCATCTACAGGTTACATTGAGGCGCGTGATGTTGGTACTGAGGGTCGAGTGCACATGGAGGGTATTGTCCAGGAGGCTCTGGAGTCTTGTATCACCCAACACGGCCTAGACCCAGCCCTCCCTGCTGCGGCCGCCACCACTCTCAATCATCACATCACAGCCATCCGCAACAAACTGCTCCTAAGGTTAGTAATCTTCATTCATCTTTCACTTTCTATATATCACATCACAGCTACACACTATGCACATCCACATCATGTATTTTTAGCTTATCGAGTTGTCTTTCTTTATATAAGCTGTTAATTATTATTATTATTATAATTTTAACATGACACACACTTTCTATGCATCACATCACAGCCATCCGCAACAAACTGCTCCTAAGGTCAGTAGTCTTCACTTACCTTTACACACTTTGCACATCCAAATCACATTCTATCCTAACATTCTTAGGCTAATGATTTTTTGTTTTTTTTAAAGTTTAGGTGTACAGTGGAGCACTGAACTTCACGCCATACATACATACATGCAAGTTTAAAGACCGCTTCATCCACAGAGAGTGTGGTTTTCATCTCTTTACTGTAGTACAGTACAATAAAGACTTGCCACACCACAGCCCCATCATGTCATCACAGTGGCCGATGTTGGTATAGGGCTAAGCCGCTAACAGTGTATTTAGCAAAGCTGCAAGACTCAACAAAGTCCCTCTGTGGTGCTTTACCAATCAACCATCTGGGTGGTCGGTATAACGTCTGCTCCAAGGGAGGCTGGAAGCAGCACACTGCTGTGGTGTTGGCTCCCAGTCAGATGCTTAACCAATGTTGCCACTACAGTATTAAGTATGGAAACTAAATGTGCTTGTCACATTATACAAAGCTGCTCTGATTTACAGGGTAACTAATGTAAATGTTGAGCTGTAACTGTTGGGTGAGTTAATATTGTGCTATTGTACAGTATATGTATATTTCAGGCACTGGGAGGGAGAGGTTGATGGTCTGCGTACCAGTCAACAACGTGTGGCCTCACAACACCTGGGTCATCAGTGGTTCAACGAGGATGTTCTCAAACAACGCTCTCTAGCACCACCTCTGCTACCCAGTACGTTCATTACAGTGTACTATTTTAGACATTTATGAATTATTGATTTATATTTCAGGTACTTTTAACAATAAATGTTTCTATCCAAGATTATATGAAGTATTTGCACAGGTTATTTCTAACAGTTATCATATCTTTAGTAACATTTGAAGGGTACAATTGATTTTTGTGGTGCTTATTTCAAGACAGGTGACACTTTTACCACAGTTGTGACTTTGGTATTACTCAACACCTAAAGGTTGGTAGATTGGAATTTTAAGGGCCCCCTGAATGGGCAGTTTCACGATTTTTCTCCTTTTTCAACTCGTTCTAGCCCTATCAAACAAAAGGTTAAGGTAGATTCACTAAATTCTCAGTTAGTTTATATTTTCTTATTATATATATATACTGTATGTTTACATGTACGATATTATGCCAATAACACAAGCGGACCGCAGTGGGAGCTTGGCTGGGGTCAACGAACTTATTGGTTGTTCCACTGTGGGGTGGAGTGATTGGACGAGGCCAGAGTGTTTGCACACACGTAAGTGCACTTCAATGGTTTGTGGGTGACTGAGTGGAAGCGGGGCATCACCCTGGCCATGTCCTAGTAACCTAGGCAACCACCAGGCACCACCACATGTCTCCCCAGATCCATGCTTTCAGGGGGGGTAATGCAAACCATCTCGAGAGTGCTGCAGGAACGTCTCCGTATGTTACTCGACCTTTAGGGGTTAAGGTAAGCTTTCATGGGTGTTAAACTTTCTGTGATGTTAAACTTTCAGTGTTACAGTGTTAAACTTTCAGTGTTACAGTATTAAAGTTTTCATTTGCATTAAGCTTTCCTTGAAGTTAAGCTTTCATTAACATTAAGATTTAATTCATCCTAGACCGAGGTGCATTGCTGGGAGACCTGCGGAGTAACCTGAGCAAGTTGTTAGCCCTTCACCAGAATGTGGCAGAGTACAAGGAGAAGTACACCACCATCACTGCTAATGTTGAACAGCGCCTCAAGTGGGCCGCCGGCTCTAACCCGGCCATTGCCAAGGTTTGATTGTTCGTCTGTTGCAATATTTATCCTTTCCATAACCACCCCTCTTTGATGTCTTGTTTGTTGCCAGATACTTCAATCCCCGAGCGGTTGACTGCAAATGAATTTAAGGTCTATATAAACTAGAAAAGGCTATGAAAATAGCCTTAAAACATTATATAATAGATATTGAAAGCAAATATTACCAATACATACTACAGTGTGTATTTTATTTGCAATAATTCTAGTTAATAAATAAATTACCTACCGGTAGATGCAGAATGTTAATATGATGTACCCTTTATTTGCAGGCCCTGGAGGACTGGAGGGGGTGTGTTGATGTGTGTGTCAGCAGTATAGGTGAGGTGTTACAGCGAGGAGAGGAGGTGGGGTCCCTCTGTAATGCTGTCCTGCACTACGAGGCTTTGCGAACACACACCGTCGATGCCATTAATTGGGACGCATCATTCACATCCGTATGTACAGGCATCATAAATAATATATCTTCACTTTAAAATTTTATTTTTTACCATGTTTCAAAGCTGTTCATCTAAATATATATCCTGTCTCTGTCTGCAGTAAATTATCCTCTGAGTGATGTGTGATACAATGGATTAAATTGTAAAACTTGCAAAATAAAGTCTTGGTGTCCCTCTGTTTCAAGTACTCTTAATGTCAGCAGCACCAAAGTCACCAATTCATTGAAGTCACTACTTGCCTTGTAAATTGCCGGTCAAAATTTTATAATTTCTAAGCAACAATGAACACATGTCTCCCATCTTCCTTACCCAAAAATTGATAATCGCATTATCGTTGTCTCTCTTCCTGACCCAAAAATTGATGATCGCATCATCGTCTGCACTCTTCCTTACCCTAGAATTGATGATCTTATTTTCCTGACCAGGTACTAAACACGTGCCAGGAGAGTTGCCTGTTACTGGAGCGTTATCAGAGTAAAGTGACGCCCCAGGAGGAAGTGTTGGTATCCTTGTGTCCTCTCCCGGCAGATGTCAGCGCTCAGTGGATCCAACGGGCCTCCCTGGCTGTTTCAGGTACTACACTATATTTTCATTATTGATATATCATTTATTGAACATCTTGGTACAAGTTACTTCAAATTAATATTCAGTAGTACTTAAACATCTTGTGAATATGTTCTTTTGTAGGATTTTACCCACTATGCATTAATGATGATAACAATAATCAGGATACCCTTATTTCTCTTTAACCACAATATATAGTGACAATATACTATAATTTGACGTAAATACAAATTGAGTGATAAACATTTTAACTAAAAGCTAATATGATTTTTTGATTGTTTTGAACAGACCACATTGAACTGTTGACGAAGCTTGTGGGAGAGCACAGTGGCAAGCTAAGGAAGTCTACGGAGAACGTCGGGTTGTCCGTGGTGGGCCTGAGGGTACATCTGGTAACTCACCATAAGTTCATGTCAGACGTTCGGGTGCTACTCAAGACTATGGCTAAGGTGGGTGTTTATAATTAATTGTATTTAGTATTTAGAACCAGATTAACTTACTAATGTAGTGATGTAGTATTATCTCTAGTATTATCACTTTCAGAAATATATTTATTGTCGTTACAGTTTGAAGTGGACGGAGGGTTGTCAGGCGTGGAGGATTACTTGTCTCTGTACCGCAACTATTCCGAGACAATATCCAGCCTGATCCGACAGATGCACCACGACCCTCTAACACCAGACAAAGTGGCCACATACCTACACAAACTCAAGGAGGTCACGGTACAAACAGGTTAGTCATGTCTTAGGGTAGGCCTACTGTATTTGTAAATCTAGGAAGTGCGATAGGCCTTATGGAAGGCACGGTATTTAAACGTGTAAAAAGAACCTTCAAATACCGCCAGTGCCGGGAAATGTCTCAAAATTGGATGACACATAGAAAGTAGTATTATCTCCCTATACAACATCCTCCACTCTTCTTAATATGCTCTAATTAAATAACTAACTCCCTTTATACCCCCTCCCCCCTCCCTCCCTTAACTTGACCTTATATTTTGTCCTTTTATTAGCAGTCCATGGGTTAATTTTGTTTTATTTCAGATATCATCTATGATCGGCTGGTGGAGTTTGGCCAGCAGTGTGTGGTGGAGGAATGTGATGGAGAGGGTGGTGGTGGTGGTGGTGAGGGTGGAGATAATCCTTCCGTTACCATGGATGAATGCCGTCGTCCGCCCCTCCTGAGACAGTCCAGTGTTATAATGTCCCCAGCCAAGACCTCCACCCCGGATGCCCGCACCCGCATCAAGCGACACCCGGTCACTGGCAAAGGTGGGTGGTTGGGGCGGTCTTGAGACTCATCTGGCCGCTGATGGGTAGCCGAAGCGCCTCTAGGTGTAGTGGAGATTATGGTGTAGTGTAAAGGAGGTGAGGGTGGTATCAGGAGAGAGTGAAGGGATAGTAGAGGTGCTCTCTATGGAACTTTGCACCTGCCAGGTGGTGGCCTGAGTTGTTTATTTAGATTTGTTTTAAGAAGATTTATTATTTTTGTGCTTAACAAATTGTAATTTTTCATGTACAGTATTGCGATTCTGTTTTGCAATTTTTTTGTGTTGAGATTTTGGTTAATATTTTGTTTGCTGTGTTGAGCATGCATATCAGTTGAGTTGTCGAGTTTCATATATTTTATACAGGAAAATTTGTTTGAAGTTTCAATGTTTGGGCCATTAATTCACTTCAAGGAGTATAATGGAATCTACAGAGCATTCATAGATATCCTTTCCTCTTTTCATTATACTGTACAGTATAACGAAGGTAATTGGGCAAGGAAAGCTAATAGCATGAGTGTGTAAGGTAGCCCACCTTGCAGGTTTGTGGAATCTGTAGAAAGGTTAAGCCTTTGCTATGACATGAATTTGTCTTTTAACTTTTTGAAGATTATGACGCATTTTTGACAGTTTATTCTAGCTATATTTAGATTTTTTTTAGTTTAGGAAGGATCTGTGGAAACTATATGGGCAATGTCTATCTCAATCCCCTGCCTTCCATATACCCTTCCTAAGCTGATTGTCTAATAATTTGTCATTACTGTATATTGTGTCGTTCTTGTTTTGGTTTGTTCGTTTTGCAAGTTTTATATATTAATTTATCGCCAGAAGACAGAAAAGAAATGCGTAATTAGATCTTGAAAAGGTTAATGTGTATATATGTTTCAGCGGTACAAGAGCACAACGCGTACGCCCTGAATGTGTGGCGGCGGGTCAAGGTCAAGTTGGAGGGTCGAGATTTGGAGACCACGAGAAGAGCCACCGTCACTGAGCAGGTCAGTCACACACGTACCTAGTATGGTGACCGGACAACTCAACCAGTAGAGTCTGAGTAGACCATTTCAACCAGTAGCTCTCAACCAGTACCAAATCAACCAATACGGTTAGGTTAGGTTAGTACAGTACTATATTTTGGCACTGGTTTGGTTGGTCTTGGTTGATTTCGCACTGGTTGAGAGCTACTGGTTGAAATGGTCTACTGGTTGAGATGTCCGGGAACCACCCAGTATAGTCAAAATCAATAGTCCCCAATAATCTTGCTTATAAACTGCATCTATCTATCTACTGTATCTATTGCCTGACGTCGTGATCCCCGAAGGGGTGGCCACGAACGAACCGCCCCCATGCAACTCTGTCCCCAGTCAGTCGACGCCCCTCCTCCCAACCAGCACTGCCTTCATTCATAATTTACTTCCTCACTCCATCCTTCCACCTCGCTCTCGTACACCCTCTTAGTCAATCTCTCGCTTTCCATACGTTCCATATGGCCGAACCATCTCAAGTTGTTCCTTTTCACACTTTCCAGCACATCTACCTCCACACCACACCTCCTTCTTACTTCCTCATTCGTCTGTCTATCCCTCCATGTAACTCCGCATGCACTTCTCAAGTAACTCATTTCCACTGCTCTCACTCTTGGTCTGAGTCTCTTCCCGAACGTCCATGCTTCGCTTCCATAAGTTAGTGTCGGGATTACCACATTGTCATGCATGGACTTCTTCACTTCCATACTGACCACTCTATTTCTTGTTACTGCTTTCTACATTCCTACAACTCTCTTCCCCTGTTGCACCCTCTCCCGCACTTCTTCATCCATAGTCCCATCTTTACTCAACACACTGCCCAGATACTTAAAAGAGCTGACAATCTCCATAGCCTGGCCGTTCAACTTCACCTCACACTCTGTGACTTCACCCCTTTCGAAGACCATAACCTTGCTCTTCCCTGCATTTACCTTCAAATTCCGTTTTTCGCACACTGTTCCAAACTCATTTACCAGACCCTGCAGCTCCCATTCATTATCGCTCATCAGAACTGTATCATCCACAAACAGCAGTATACTGGCTTAACCTAATAACAAAAAATCTTCTTCCAGGTTGATTACACCATCCAAGAAGCAACAAACCTAGATAACTTGGCAACATTGTACGAAGGTTGGACTTCATGGGTGTAGTTGTGGCCGAGGGGTTTAGTATCTATTACATTATGTGATTGTAACTATTGAATTAATGAATTTACATTTATATTTGTAATGTAATTATATATTTATGTTCTGTGATGTTATTAAAATAAGTCCTCCGAGTTTCATTAGTTTTATTATTACAGTATCTATAGTATTACATGATTCTAAATTAAAGTTGGTATAAGATTAAGGTGTGCACTTGTAGGCCTACTTTAGGTAAGGATGTAGTACAGTATTTACTATTTGGGTATTTTGTTTACATTACTCGTATGCTCCCAATCAGGTTCACGTCTATTTTGACTGCTGTGGGATACATTAACCCTCTCCGACATATGACGCAATTTTGAGCCTATTAGGGATACTTTAAAGCCTTTATTACCATCAGGGGTATTTACAAACCTTTAGTTTAGTTACTTCAACCTCTGCAGTTGTCTTTGAGTTTGCTGTGGGCAGAAGACTAATTTTGGAGAGGTAATTATAAGAGTGAGAGAACTCTATTTCTTATTGCAAATCTGGCAACCTCTGCGTCATATGAGTCTGAAGGAGTTAACAACTCTACGTCTTAGTTTGCTTGGGAAACAGATTAACTTGCTCATGTAGTAATGTACACCCTATGTGGTGGATTGTGTTCTTTTATTTAATAATTTTCATTTTAGTAAGCGTTGTTTCCACATAGCGATTTTGATAATTTAATTTGACTTTATATTGTCCTTGTCCCAATTTTGGTTTGTTTAGTTTGCAAGTTTTACATTTTGATTAAATTAAAATGTAAAACTTGCAAACAAAGCAAACCAAAACTGGGACAAAGACAATATAAAGTCAAATTAACTTATCAAAATCGCTATGTGGAAACAACGCTTACCAAAATAAAATTTATGAAATAAAAGAACACAATCCACCACATATATAAAATACACATTAGCGTACAGGTAATATGTTTGAAAGAGTTAACCCCTTGAGGATCATGATACATTTTAGCAGATTATTTTGACTGTGTTTTGATATTTTTGTATTGCTTAGGAAAGATATGTGGGAGTTTAAAGGGTAAAGACTAGCCCAATACATTTTCTGACTTCCATATATCCTTCCTACTCTAAATAAAATTGTCTAATTATAATGTAAAACTTGCAAAACAAACAAACCAAAACATGAATGACACAATATAATTCATATTTTTTCACCAACCAACTTTACTTCTAAACTCAATTATTGAAATCAACAAATTATACATGTGGCATTCCAAGGACTCGAACCTAGGATACTCGCACCGAAATTCCGCGCATTTATTTAATAAGTAACACCCCGTTCTTTAACATTAATATCAAATACAAACCCCAGTGTACTTGAATAAACTAATGAAAGCATATGGCCCTCCCGGGATTCGAACTCGGGACACCACACCCAGAACATAAGCATCTAAACCATTACACCACCAACACAGCCAGAATAAACTCAAAATGCGTCATAATCCTCAAAGGGTTAACGAATGCTAAAGCTTGGTAAATGGAGTCAGGTGTCTGCGAGGTATCCAGTGAGATTATACTCAAACATGAGGAAGTCCAGCTTGTATCTTTGGTAGAGTTCTAACGTCAGGTTGCGGGGCAGGTTCTGGGGAGGAAAAATAATAGTGTTTAGATGCTTCGTGGAATATTAATTAAAATGTAAAACTGGCAAAAGAAACAAACTAAGACAGGAACTGAACAATATTTAGACGAAAGAACTTATCAAAATCATTATGTGGAAATTGAAGATTTAGTAAAACACTTAGGAAATATAATACAAAACCACAATCTCCACTGACTGTAGTCTATTCATTGATATGATGGGCACTCTATCAGAGGTCTTCTCCAGGTCTACAAACACAAGATGCAGATCCCTATTTTTATGTAGATATCTTTTCTGCAGCTGCCTTACTATTAAGATAGCATTGTTTGGACTATGTCCTGGTATGAAACCGAACTGTATATCGTCAATAGAAATGCTTCCCCTAATCATTCTTACAAAGACTCAAAGCCTTTCATGACTTGATGAAGCATTTCAGGCCCTTATAATTGCCCTTATCTAAAGAATCCCACTTACACTTATATTTATTTACTACTTTTAATTAATTCAGTAGTTATCCTCTTTCACTGGGTGGAGGTTGGGGAAAGAGGTAGGTGGGATGCATGTAAGAGTGGGTCCTCGTCCCGCATCCTGGTAACATGGAACATTGAAGGGATTTTATCCATTCAATTTTCCATGGCTGAACTCTTACAATACAATTTGATAATAAAGAGACACATAGAAAATACTAGATACATTATAGTACAGGAAGAGTTAGTAGTTTCTATATTCCTAGCGAGGTGCGTATATCATGCCAGGTGTTCACGATTATTAAGAAAAAGAAACACAAATCCTAATATTAACAATAACCAAGCAACACAAAATGTATATATAAAGTAAAATGAATTGATTGATCAATTCATTTGACTTAATTTATACATTTATTATTTATTTGACTACTTCCTTTAACGTGACGATAGTGCGTTGTTATATGTGCGATTGGTTTGCTTGGGAAACAGATTAACTTGCTCATGTAGTGATGTACACCCTATGTGGTGGATTGTGTTCTTTTATTTAATAATTTTCATTTTAGTAAGCGTTGTTTCCACATAGCGATTTTGATAATTTAATTTGACTTTATATTGTCCTTGTCCCAATTTTGGTTTGTTTAGTTTGCAAGTTTTACATTTTAATACAATAACCTTACAGCACACAAAATTTATAAATTAACAAAATTAATTGATCAATCAATTAATTTTACTTAATATATACATTTTGTGTGTTTTAGGGTTATTATTAATATTAGGATTTGTGTTCCATATTCTTAATAATCATGTACACCTGGCATGCACCTCGCTAGGGAATGTAGAAACTACTAACTCTTCCTGTAGCCTACTATAATGTATCTAGTATGTTTTAAGTGTCTCTTCATTATCAAATAAATAATTAGTTAGAGCATTATAAGCTATGTACAGTACTTAGAACCAATTTTCTGAATATATTAATTACCATGCACTGATCTCTAATCATCACCTATGTTTTTCTTTTTCTTCCACATTATTTCACCATTTTAACTTTGACCTAGTTGTCATATATGTATGATGTACTGCCAATATTCATATTTTGGCACTCTGACCACTAGGAAATCCCTTCATAGGGAACTTTCCTGCTCGTCATCAAGAACCAAATACTGTACTTCATCATAGACGGCACGATTAATTACCAATGGAACGTCATGAATCGGATGCCACTTTGAAAATAAAATATAAGGTACTGTAATATGAGAAATATTGAGCTTGGTGTTGCGCTTCTCATCCCGTGCTCGTCTCTTCGCCGCTCACGGCGTCGCTCTGCTCTGAGTGTGCTTCCTTGACGAGTGTTTGCAGAGTCAACATTCTGCATGGTAGTACTCACCTAATTGTACTCACCTAAGTGACCCTTATCCTGTGTTGGTCCAGTCCACTCGCTTTGTTCCTGCAACCCGTGTAGGAATAGGTTTTTACACCATACCCGAAAGAGGATTTATGGAGCTCCGATCTTACTCTCAACCATCTTAGCAATTTTACCAACACACCTAAACTTCGCTAGATGCTGAAATAGCCTCCCGAAAATATGCCAGGGACTGGGATTGAACCCGGGACCCTTAGGCTATGAGGCAGACACTCTACCGGTTAGACCAAGAAAGATATCTCACTTGGCCTGGTCGGCTCAAGTTATTTCCGCATCTGGTTCTGTTTTTTGTTTTTTTTAATTTTTACTGACTTTAGACCCGTATGCCACGCTGGTTTCTAGGTTGGGCTGCTTGTTTTATTTATGGGGAAATATGTGCCGTTTCTGGATGTCTCTTTTACTGTCTTACTTTTCCTTGTGAGGGCAAGAAGCTAGCGAGAGGGTAGGAATCCTCCTCCCCATGTAGACTTCACCTACTGGATGAGACAGAGAAAGGGGTGAGGGAACGCGAACGTGGCCCCGAACCCTAAGAATTAAAACTTTAAATGATGTTTCAGTTCGGTCTCTGTCTCGAGTCGGCCACTCCCATCTATGCATATGTGCCTTAGTACATACATACATACATACATACATACATACATACATTCATTCATACATACATACTGTACATACTGTACATACAAACATACAGGAATAAGCTGCCCAAGTTTAAAGTGTTGTTGTTGTTGTTGTTGTTGTTCCCTAAGCTGCCTGGCCGAACAGCCCCGAGTCCCTGAGGAAGGCCATGGCCACGATCGGGCTTTCCCACAGAGCTCTCATTGAGTGTAGATTGTGTTGTTGTTGTTGTTGTTGTTTTTCCTCAAGCTGCCTGGCCGAACAGCCCCAAGGCCCCGAGCAAGGCCAAGGCCGTAACCGAGCGCCCCCACAGAACCCTCCCTGCCGACCACAATAAAGCCTGGGTGACCGAAGCCACTCCATGGCGGGGAGCTGAGGAGGGTGCGGAAACGCCCGGAAACCAAAGCCCCACCCAGGGCCCTGTGCCCCTCAGCAATTATGAAGAGAAAGTTGAGGGGCAAAGGAAAGATGTGACGCTTTGGCTTCCAATCTTGGTAGATTAGGAGGTCAATCCACGCAAGAGACGCCGTCACTTGAGATCTAGAAAATATATAAGTAAAAGGAACAGTCAGAGTAAGCTATGGGTATGGCAGAGATCGCTCAGTTCTCACTCTGATAGACCAGCCCATCACCACAGATTGTGTTGTTGACTGCATTTCACACAACCACTTACGCCAACAGCCAAGATTGTGTTGTTGGCGTAAGTGGTTGTGTGAAATGCAGTCTTCTATGATGTGTTTAATGGTATGGGGTGCTGTGTTACATCCCGGGCAGGCGTCGACAACGGAGTCATCCAGTCTCTTCTGATAGCTCAGGAGAGCTGGATGGTGTCCGCATCTCAGCCTGGCCAGGTGGACTCTGTCCTCGCGAGGGAGGGAGGATTCGGCAGGATGGATTTCGGGAGGTCGTGCATACAGCTGCGTGTTGTCTGTGAGTGAGTGGATGGATCGGCGAGAGATATGAGTATGGATGTGCTTCTGGAAATTGGTTCGGGGTGGGCAGGGAGGGAGAGAGGACAATAATTGTGTGTGATACCGTGTGCTGGGTGTTGTTTTGATATTTCTTGGTGTCTGTGGATGTGTTGCCATGTAGTTTAGTGGGTGGTCTTGGTTCGTGGAGGCTGCTGCCAGGAATTGAGTGCCTCTCATGTCCAGATGGTCTTTGACTTTGAGGATTTTGGTTTCTTGATGTAGGTGATCTGTGGGTGCAGTAGCTGTGCAGCCTGTAATGATCTTCAGGGCTTTGTTTTAATAGTCTGTAAGGTCTTATGATGTGTTCAGCTAGGTTAGAAGCCCAGGCTGGGCTTGCGTATTCCATCACTGATCTTATGTATTGTTTATATACTGTGGTGGTAGTTTCTTTGTTGTGTCCAAATTTTGTGTGAGCAAGTGACCTGAGGGCGTTAAGTCTGGGTGTCAGTTTCTTTTTAATGTTTGTGGTGTGCTGTTTGAATGTCATATGAGTATCATATGTTACTCCTAGGATTTTGGGTGTGTGTATGTGTTAGGGGTGTGTCGTTTATGGTGAGTTGAGGGATGTATTCGTGTTTTCCTGTCCACCTTGTGAGCAGGGTTGCGGTGGATTTGGCTGTTTGTAGTGCACCAGCCATGTAGTGTGTTGAGATAGGGTTGAAGGAGATCTGTTGCTCTTTTTGGGTCATGGTGTGTGCATGTGAGTGTTATGTCATCTGCATAGGAGGCTAAGTTTATTTGGGGCGTATTGGGTGTAGTTATATCGTGCATATACAGATTGAAGAGTGCGGGCGATAGGACGGATCCTTGTGGGACACCGTTTGGAAAGTTTCTGATTTTAGATGACTGACCGGCAAAAGATACGTGTGCACATCTGCCTGCTAGGAAGTTGGCCAGCCACCTTTTTGTGTTGTGCACGTTTGTGTTGTAGATTTTGTTTGTTAGGTTGTGGCGGTGGATGGCATCGAAGGCTTTACTAATGTCGAATGTGGCTAATAGTGATCTGTGTGGTGGTCTAGCTGAGTTGATGCCGTAAAAAGCTCTGTGTAAGGTCTGTAAGAAGAGTGTTTGTGGAGTGCAGTGGCCTAAAGCCATGTTGTGTTGGAGCTAGGGGTAGGTCGGGTGTAATTAGTTGTAATACTAGGCGTTCCATGACTTTGGAGGGGGAGCAAAGGAGTGTGATGGGGCGGTGCGAGGAGGGTAGCGTGGGGTCTTTGTTGGGTTTGGGGAATGTGATGATGATACCATGCTTCCAAATGTCTGGTATTGTGGTTGTTGTTGTTGTTGTTGTTCCCCAGGCTGCCTGGCCGAACAGCCCCAAGGTCCCGAGCAAGGCCAAGGCCATAAAGCGCCCCCACAAAACCCTCCCTGCTTACCACTAACAAAACCCAGGTGACCGAAGCCACTCTAAGGCAGGGAGCTGAGGAGGGCGCGGAAACGCCCGAGAAACCAAAGCCCCACCCAAGGCCCTGTGCCCCTCAGCAATTATGAAGGGAAAGTTGAGGGGCAAGGGAAAATGTGACGCTTTGGCTCCCAATCTGCCAACTTTTAGGTTGGCAGTAGGGAGGTCGATCCACGGAAAAGACGCCGTCACTTGAGATCTAGAAGATATATAAGTAAAAGGAACAGTCAGAGTAAGCTATGGGTATGGCAGAGATCGCTCAGCTCTCACTCTGATAGACCAGCCCATCACCACATGACTAGAACCCAATCCTCTCAGCATCAGCTAGGAAAGGCCCTAGAAAGCCGCCTTTGGCGGGGGGATAGCTCCCCTACTTCAACTCCTTTCGGAGTTGGGCACCCGCCATCTGGTATTGTGTTGTGTGAATAGCTGTAGTTGTTGTTGTTGTTGTTCCCTAAGCTGCCTGGCCGAACAGCCCCGAGTCCCTGAGAAAGGCCATGGCCACGATCGGGCTTTCCCACAGAGCTCTCATTGAGTGTAGATTGTGTTGTTGGCATAAGTGGTTGTGTGAAATGCAGTCTTCTATGATGTGTTTAATGGTATGGGGTGCTGTGTTACATCCCGGGCAGGCGTCGACAACGGAGTCATCCAGTCTCTTCTGATAGCTCAGGAGAGCTGGATGGTGTCCGCATCTCAGCCTGGCCAGGTGGACTCTGTCCTCGCGAGGAAGGGAGGATTCGGAAGGATGGATTTCGGGAGGTCGTGCATGCAGCTGCGTGTTGTCTGTGAGTGAGTGGATGGATCGGTGAGAGATATGAGTATGGATGTGCTTCTGGAAGTTGGTTCGGGGTGGGCAGGGAAGGAGAGAGGACAATAATTGTGTGTGATACCGTGTGCTGGGTGTTGTTTTGATATTTCTTGGTGTCTGTGGGTGTGTTGCCATGTAGTTTAGTGGGTGGTCTTGGTTCGTGGAGGCTGCTGCCAGGAATTGAGTGCCTCTCATGTCCAGATGGTCTTTGACTTTGAGGATTTTGGTTTCTTGATGTACAGTAGGTGATCTGTGGGTGCAGTAGCTGTGCAGCCTGTAATGATCTTCAGGGCTTTGTTTTGAATAGTCTGTAAGGTCTTATGATGTGTTTCAGCTAGGTTAGAAGCCCAGGCTGGGCTTGCGTATTCCATCACTGATCTTATGTATTGTTTATATACTGTGGTGGTAGTTTCTTTGTTGTGTCCAAATTTTGTGTGAGCAAGTGACCTGAGGGCGTTAAGTCTGGGTGTCAGTTTCTTTTTAATGTTTGTGGTGTGCTGTTTGAATGTCATATGAGTATCATATGTTACTCCTAGGATTTTGGGTGTGTGTGTATGTGTTAGGGGTGTGTTGTTTATGGTGAGTTGAGGGATGTATTCGTGTTCTCCTGTCCAACTTGTGAGCAGTGGATTTGGCTGGGGCTAGATTAAGTCTGTTTGTAGTGCACCAGCCATGTAGTGTGTTGAGATAGGGTTGAAGGAGATCTGTTGCTCTTTTTGGGTCATGGTGTGTGCATGTGAGTGTTATGTCATCTGCATAGGAGGCTAAGTTTATTTGGGGCGTATTGGGTGTAGTTATATCGTGCATGTACAGATTGAAGAGTGCGGGCGATAGGACGGATCCTTGTGGGACTCCGTTTGGAAAGTTTCTGATTTTAGATGACTGACCGGCAAAAGATACGTGTGCACATCTGCCTGCTAGGAAGTTGGCCAGCCACCTTTTTGTGTTGTTGTGCATGTTTGTGTTGTAGATTTTGTTTGTTAGGTTGTGGCGGGGGATGGCATCGAAGGCTTTACTAATGTCGAGTGTGGCTAATAGTGATCTGTGTGGTGGTCTAGCTGAGTTGATGCCGTCGAAAGCTCTTTGTGTAAGGTCTGTGAGAAGAGTGTTTGTGGAGTGCAGTGGCCTAAAGCCATGTGTTGGAGCTAGGGGTAGGTCAGGTGTAATTAGTTGTAATACTAGGCGTTCCAATGACTTTGGAGGGGGAGCAAAGGAGTGTGATGGGGCGGTGCGAGGAGGGTAGCGTGGGGTCTTTGTTGGGTTTGGGGAATGTGATGATGATACCATGCTTCCAAATGTCTGGTATTGTGTTGTGTGAATAGCTGTAGTTTGATATGTTAGTGAGTGCTTGTATGCCTTGTGGTCCCAGGTGTCTGAGGTGTATGTTGCTTATGTTGTCTAGGCCACAGGCGGGTGAGTGCTTGAGATTGTTGATGATATGCTTTGTCTGGTGATTGGTGAAGGGTATATCGTCAGGGTCTGTGGGGAATTGTCTCTTACGTCGGATGACACGTCGGTCGTTTTTGTGAGGTTTTAGGTGGCTGACATGTGAGAAGTGATTGATGAGAGTGTTTGCTTGTTGTTTACATGAAGGAGTAGAGTCTGTTGTTGTGATTGCAGCATGTGATTGTGTTGTGTTGCTGTTGGAAAGTGTGATGCTGTTTAGTGTTTTGTAGAGTTTTTTGGGGTTTGTTTTGTGATCAAGTGTTTGTAGGAAGTTATTCCAATTTAGTTTTTGTTGTTCTTGTATTTTGTTGTTAGTTTGGGTGTTGAGTGCTTGAATTTGTTGTGTGATGTCTTGTGTGTGGGGTGCTGGGGAGTGTTTCAGTATGTCGCGTTGTCTGATGAGGTTTTGAATTTCTGGTGTGAAGTTGGGGTTGTGTCTTTTTCTGTTACCTCTTGGAATGTGTTTCTTGTCAGCGTTTTGGATAGTTTTATTGAGTATGTGTACAGCATTGTTGATGTTAGTGATGGGTGTACTGTTTAGAGTTGTGAAGTGTTGTTCTGTCTCATTTGTGAATGCTTCCTAGTTAGCTCTTTTATAATTGGTGTGTGTGTGTTTGTGGCTAGCTGGGGTGAGTCTGGTTTTGGTGGTGATAATGATCGGGAGGTGGTCAGAGCCTAAGGTTCTACACCCTCCAGGATGTTGTGGGGGCGGCGAGTTCTGGGGAGCAAAAGGTGATGTCTGGAGATGATGGGTTATAGAGGGCTTAGTGAGGAATATGGGTATGTTGATGGATGTCGTTAAGGATGATGAGGTTATCTGTTTGGTTTTGTAGTACCAGCCCTCTGTCTGTGTCGGGATTGTCGACAAACCAGGCCGACGTCTTGGCGTTGAAGTCACCACCCAGGATGATGTGTGGGGTGTTTGTGATGTGTTGTAAGTGTGGTCTGTATTCATTTGGTACTGTAGGGGATGTTTGGGGAGGGATGTATATGTTTATGATGGTTATGTTGGAGTTGTTGCCAGTGCGTATTTTAATTGATTGTATTTCTGTTGTGTTATCATTTGGGGGGATTTGGTTTGTACACTGGTTACTATGTATGACATTTCTTTGTGTACCAGGGTGATGAGTCCACCGCCCCCGCCGACAGCCCGGTCTTGTCTGATGGTGGTGAAATTATGAAATGTGGGTGTTTTTTGTGTTGTGCGGAGTTTTGTTTCTTGTAAGATGGCAATGTGTATGTTGTGTTGTTTGATGAAGTGTGAGAGTTCGTGTTTCTTTGTGTTGATGCCATCTATGTTCAATTGGAGAATGTTAATGTTATGTGCACGATGTATGTTGGGTGCTGCTGCACGAGGATGGGGTGGGGGTGAGGGAGGGGCTGGGGGTTGGGATGGGTGAGGTCGGGGTGGGGATTGGGGAGCAGTAGATGGGGGTTGGAATGGATTAGGATGGGGTGTGGTGTGTCGAGTTGAAGATGTGGATGGTATGGGAAGGTTAGGTGGGTTAGGGAGGAGAAGTGGACGGGTTTTAGGGGGGCGAGTGGATGATATGGGAAGGCTAGGTGGGTTGGGGAGGAGAGGTGGACGGGTTTTAGGCGAGGGATTTGACTGGGAGAGGGAGGGGCATGAGGAACAGGTCCAGGTGTTCGTGTAGTGTTTCTTGGAGGCAAGTGTTGTACAGGTGAAGTGGGTCCAGTTCCTGCATGAATTGCAGAGAACTGAACCCTTAGTGTGGCAAATCGAAGTGATGGGTTTTGAGCAAGTTGGACATATGTATGTGTACGTGGGTCCTGGGTTGCTCTCAATGTCTCCGGCTAGAAGAAGTCTTCGAGAAATGACAGCCGGAGAGTCATTTCTCAGTGTAGGAAAAACTGTGTGATGTGTGTGTGGTGTGAGAGGTGTGGAAATTCCCGGCGCGACCGAAGCCGCTCCAAGGACCCGTGCCCCCAGGGAGGTGGCAGGGGATGGTTGTGACGGTTTGGCTCCCGAAACTGCTCCCCGCGGCCGGCATCCGGTTGTCCTCCACTGGTCGTTGATCTTGTCTCCGGCCGTGAAGGGTCAGCAGCCATCCGCGGTTGGCAGCTCCGGGAGGTGGTCCTACGGCGTAGACGCCGCCACATCAGGACCAGTTTAAACATCAGTTTAAAGTGTTACTGTCAATTGAGAGGGTTATTCCTAAGCTGAGTAATACCGTATCATCTAATGTTAGGCAGAATACGAGGGGTTAAAGTTTACCTTGAAAACAGAAAGCGCCATATCCTCGGAGGACTTGGACGCCTTGCGGTGATTATTCCACACTGTGTCCGAGAGACCCAGCTTGTACTTCTTCATTATGTATCTGGAACATAGCCATGTATTCGTTAAAGATACATGTACTCTTTGAGGATTATGACGCGTTTTAGCAGTTTCTTTTGGCTATTGTTAGATTATTTTATACAGCTTGGGAAAGACCTCTAACAATCCACTTTTTCAACTTTGAACGGGTCCTGTACCTTAAGGTTTGGGCTCAAATTTATTTTATCTTCTATCAATGGACTTCCCATGGCCTAAGGATTCCTAATTTTACTTCTAGTTTAGTTGTGTGCATTGTCAATTTGGCACAACCAAAAGTATTTTTCCAAATTTACCTGGCCTATAGCCTTGTCAAACTTTGTTAACTATATGGGTCACTGGATTTTTACATTTTTATGAGTATATTTGTATTCTTCACAGCGCTGCTATTCCAACAGTATATGGCATTCGTATTTTGGGACATTTTTTGTGCCCTTTGCAGCTGTTCAAAGATTTTGTTACAACTTGCATATCTGCTATGAACCTAACCTAACCTAACCCAGGGGTGGGTGCCCAACCCCGAAAGGAGTTGAAATAGGGGAGCTATCCCCCCGCCAAAGGCGGCTTTCTAGGGCCTTTCCTAGCTGATGCTGAGAGGATTGAGTTCTAGTCATGTGGTAATGGGCTGGTCTATCCGAGTGAGAACTGAGCGATCTCTGCCATACCCATAGCTTACTCTGACTGTTCCTTTTACTTATATATCTTCTAGATCTCAAGTGGCGGCGTCTTTTCCGTGGATTGACCTCCCTACTGCCAACCTAGAAGTTGGCAGATTGGGAGCCAAAGCGTCACATTTTTCCCTTGCCACTCAAATTTCCCTTCATAATTGCTGAGGGGCACAGGGCCTTGGGTGGGGCTTTGGTTTCCCGGGCATTTCCGCACCTTCCTCAGCTCCCTGCCTTGGAGTGGCTTCGGTCACCCGGGCTTTGTTAGTGGTAAGCAGGGAGGATTTTGTGGGGGCGCTCGTTTATGGCCTTGGCCTTGCTAGAGACCTTGGGGCTGTTCGGCCAGACAGCCTGGGGAACAACAACAACAACAACAACAACAACAACAACAACCACCTAACCCAGGAAACAATGTATGGACCCAGCTCAACTATTTTTCCCAAGTACACTACAACCCCCTGGATCCATTAGTAGCTGCATAATTGAAATTGGGCCATTATTGTGTTAAATGGTTTTCTAGCTACCCCTGAAAACAGGTTGATTTATCCACTTTTATAACTTTGAGGGTCCTGTACCTTAAGGTATGGGCTCAAATTAATTTGATCTTATATCAATGGACTCCCAATGTCCTAAGTATTCCACACATACAAACAATACTCGATGCATGTTCACACCGTGCCCCTGTACAGGGCAAGAAGCTCTGTGGGGATGACGAACCCATGGAGATGGTTGAGGTGTGAGCACACCTAACTTCTGGGAAGCTGTTTTAGCAAGAGTGGTAATATGATATTTCCAAGAAAGGTCAGAAGAAAGAGAAGCACCGAGAATATTGTGGGTAGATATATGGAGAAATCGGGCTTTGGAAACATTGAAAGTAACTAGATAATCTCTGTCCCAATCTGAAATAGTTGATAGATCAGAAGCTAGGTGTGCTATGGCCCCATTACGTGAGTTTTGGAGTAATTTTTGTAGTGGGTCATTGTGGAAAACTAGTTGAATATTGTAAGGTAGAGTCGTCAGCATATGAGTGGATAGGACTAGAGGTACAGTTGAGAAGATAATTAGTGAATATAAACGAGAACTGGTGACAGGACAGAACCCTGAGGAACACCGGAGTTGATAGGATGAGGAAGTGAGCAATGCCCTTCCACAACCGCAGCTATGGAACGGCCAGAAAGGAAATTAGAGACAAAGACACAGACGGAGGGATACAAACCGAAGGAGGCTAGTATAGAAATTGGAGAGTTGTGCCAGACTCTATCGAAGGCTTTCAATATGTCTAGTGCAATGGCATATCTCTCACCTATTATAATTGTCTAATAATAGACAGAAAACAAAAAATAAATGCATCAAAGGATCCTGAGAGGATTAAGGGCGAAGTAGTTGCTTTTTGTGGACGCCCTTCTTCTTTATGTTTAGCGCCATTAGCTTTGAGATATCAAGACGTTCGTTCCATTAGTTTAGAGATTTTGACGCCTTTGACGCCTTTTCTTTGTCAATATTAGGACCTTTCTTGTTATTTAAGGGTCAATATATTCCTGGCGGGCGAAAACGAGCCTGTAATTTTGGAGGAACCGGTCTTCAGTCGAAACATTTTTCTACCGAAAAAATGTACATATACAGTACATCTTGAAAGGGGGTCTTGGGGGTGTGTTTTTGTTTTCAAAGTTGATGGAGGTCTAGGGAGGAAACTAATAAATATATAAAAAGGATACTTATATGAGCAAATAAATACGCCCATTTGTTATTGTCTATGTATTACCTGGTATCCTCGTGAATAGTCTCCATCTTGGCTATAACATCGTAGGATATATCACACGGGGCACAGTTGGCGTAGTATTGGAACCAGTGGCGGTCCGTGCGGTGGTCTCTCTTGGCCCGAATGTCGTCCGTCCGCGGCGTGGACTCTACCAGGAATCTCACAAACTCCTCAAAGGTCGGTTGTTGGGAGTTGAGTGGGGAGGTGGGTGGACGGTATCGTTGGATGATGTACTTGCACAACCTAAAAAATAACGATGTTTACGGTATGTTTGAAATTGTTAACTCCTGTACCGGCGACGTCTCTTTAAGTTTATTCTAGCTATATTTAGACGGTTTTGTGCAGTTTAAAAAGGATCTGTGGTAGTAAAAATGGTTAAGTGTGATAGTTCGAAGCCCGAATGTCGTCCCCCTATGGCGTGAACTCTACCAGGAACCTCACAAAATCCTCAAAGGTCGGTTGTCGGGTGTTGAGGGGAGAGGAGGGGGGGACGGTATCTCTGGATGATGATGTACTTACGAGTACACAACCTGCAAGTTTTTATGACGTTTGGTCCATTAGTTTGGCGATTTTAAGACCTTTCGTCTAATTTCTTTGTTAACATTTAGACTTTTTGTGTTATTTAGGTGTCGATTTTTTCATGGCGAGCGAAAGCGAGCCTGTAATTTAAGAGGAAATTTTTTCTATCGAAAACTGTACAAATTTATCTTGAAGGAGGATCTTGGACGGACGTTTTTATTAGGTTAATGGAGGTCTACGGAAGAAACTAAAACAAAGATTAAAATATATATAAATGAACAAATAAATAACGCCCATCCCTCCTTAAAAATTGTTACCACTACGAATAATTTCAGTTTATGCCGACTGTTTTTAATTTTGGCCCTGATATAAGGAAAAGGGTTGCTATAAGTCCTTAGAGTTTCTAAGGACTTGTAGGTATATTGTTGATTAATAAAACATGAAAAGGGTTGTTCTCGCTCCTTAGACTTTCTGCATCCACTTGATATACTTCCTATGGGTCTTAATTATAGCTTACATAAAAAAAGAAACAAAATAACAGCCAAACAAATAGGGGTCGGCCACTAACATCTTTGGATAGCTGTACCTACTTTGCGAACCTTCCTACGTCCTCCGTGGAAAATTGTGCTTCCTCTAACTAAAACACGCGGGATCCATGATATAAATTGACAAGTCTGTCTATATGTCCGACCTCTAACTCCCATTGAGGGTGGCCATACACAAAATGCCCCAAGTGAACCTATTCTGCATGAGGTTAATCCGTTCCAGTTTATGAAGGACTTGCTGGACTGAACAATCAACTTGGGGACCGTCCGACTCTGAGGTCTACATATTTTTAGCAAAATATTTTATGGTGGTGAGCGGCTAGTTCATCCACCAACCTGCTTCACCCTTTGGTAAGCAGTAAGGATTTATTTAAGGTTGTCTCCCTTAGATAGGTTGCCGACCAAAGCTGACGAGTCCCATCCACCCGGATTTGTATAAGTTTGTCTTCCCTAGCTGGGTTGCCGACCAAGGCCGACGAGTCCCATCTACCCAGAAAAGTGGCAGTACAGTACCTACAGTATATTATCCGAACCTTCCTTTTGTCTTCAGTGGAAACCCCATTCTCCCTCGTGTTTGGCCTCATTAAGTTTGATATTTTAAGACGTTTGCCCAATTAGTTTGGTGATTTTAAGACCTTTCCCCCCATTTCTGTCAATTTTAAGACCTTTCGTGACATTTCGGTGTCGGGTTATTCCTGGCGATTGACAATTTAGCCTGAAATTTTGGAGGGATTGACCTATGGCCGGGACATATTTCTACTGAATAATGTACATATTTATCTCGAAGGGGGGTCTTGGGGGGGGGGGGTATATTATTAAAGCTTGATGGATGTCTAATGAGTAAACTAAAAGCCTCCCCTTACGTCTGTATATTTCGTTTGCCATTTCTCTATAATATCCTAAATAAAAGAAGCCCTTGCAGTTGGCTAAATTAGTCGTGTCTCTGCTGTCTTTACGTTTTGCTCGCTGCATGCTATATTAAAGTCTGTCAGATGTTGAATAGGGTGTGCAAAGATAGGAACATGTTTGTATATCTCACTTGAAATGATGAAATAACGCTTAGATAGTGCCGATGCCAATTATTGATTGAAATATACTTGGTACCGCGACACCACTTATTTGACCGACAGTACCTACTTTCCGAATCTCCTCGTTGCCACTTTGTCCAGGAAGGCTGACATGATGCGAGCGAAGGGGTGTCTGACGAGCATCACCTTCCGGAACTTTCCCAGCAGTGCCTCGGACTCCTCACTTGGGGGACAATAAATACGTCAGGTTAGGTATAAGGGATTAGCTTGCCATAGTCGTGTTTCTAAAGTAAAGTCAGTCAGTCAGTAGCCAGCCCCACAAGGGGTAGGGAGGATCAGCAAGAGACTCGAGAAAGGAAAATGAGGTGACAGGAGAAGAACACGTAAAAGTTCGCCCACAAAAAACAAGCACACAAGCATTCAGAAGCAGTCCAATCTGTAATACAAATTTGACGTAATTACTATTATTATGTTCTATCCAACAACCAACCTTACTCCTAAAATCGATTAATGCAATATTTCAACCTTTCCTGGTGCCTGGTGCGGGGCTCGAACCTCTGAAGGGAGTTTAACCCTCCTAAAAACCCACAGGTTTTGAGATGCCTTGGGTGGGGTTCGAACCCTGGTTAGTGACCATGGCCCCCATAGGTCAACCAGGCCTACGCGCTAACCCACTGTACTACCACGGACGTACAAAAGTATAGTAACCTTCGTCCTCTTTGTAAGAACCAGGTGATAGTCTCGTGGTGATTCACATGATGAGTTTATTAGACTTCCCATCAACGACTATTTTACACTATACCAGACGTCAACTCGGGTAGTACATTATTGGGGTTGCCGGATATTTTCGAGGGCATTACATTTATGTATTTACATATTCATTTTAGTTTCCTCCCTAGGCCTTCATTAAGCTTTAAAAATGATTCCAAGACCATCTTCGAGATATATTTGTAAACGTTGTGGTATAAATTGTAGTTTGTCTATTTTAAGACATTTCGCCCCATTTCTTTCTCAATTTTTAGATTAGACGTGCCATTTAGGTGTCGATTACTTCCTGGCAAGCGATAGCGAGCCTGCATTCTAGGATGAATCGACAATCGGTCAGGGCATTTGTCTATTGAATAATGCACAAATATACATATATATATATATATATATATATATATAGTATATATATATATACTGTATACATACATATTTAGGTTTGATGAAGGGCTAGGGAGGAAACTAAAACAATAAATAAATAAATAAATACAAATAGAATAACAAAATCCATCAATCAATAAAACAATAAATAAATAAAAACCTCCCCTTAGCGCGAATCCTACCTATAACGTTTACCGAAAAATGTACAAATTAATCTCGAAGGGGGGGGGGGGTCTTGAGGATATTTATATTAAGCTTGATTGAGGCCTAGGGAGAACACTATAATAATAATAATAATACATACATGAATACATACATAAAGAGATAAATTAATAATTAATATAGAAATAAGGCCAATCATAAATATAAACATATATAAATTAACAAATTCACCCCTTAAAGGGAGACTGACCGTTTGTTTGGTCTATTAATTAATTTATTCATATATATTTTTTTTCAGTTTCCTCCCTAGACCTCTATCAAGGTTAGAAGAAAAAAAACCTGGACCCCCCTTCAAGATAAATGTGTACATTTATCGGTAGAAAAATGTCCCGACCAAAAGTCGGTTCCTCTTAAAATTGCAGGTTTGCTATCGCTCGCCAGGAAATAATCGACACCTAAGTGACACGAAAGGTCTTAAAATTTACAACGAAATGGGGCGAAAGGTGTTAAAATCGCCAAACTAATGGGCCGAACGTCTTATAATCTCAAAACTAGTGGGGCTAAACATTAAGGAGAAGGGGGTCCAGTAAAACGGTCAGCCTCCCCTTAAATTAAATCCTACCTATATCGTTTATGAGGAGGTTTGAGTATCTTCTGAGCCGTGTAGTGCCATTTGGAGGTGTTTTTTAGTAGGCCAGGCTGGGCTACCTCCAGAAGATATTGGGTCCAAGTTGATGTGCCCACCTGGTTACAGAGCGAGATTAATATATATACCAATTCTTAACCCCTTGAGGATTATGACACGATTTGACGGTGTATTCAGGCTATCATTAGACGATTTTATTCAGTTTAGGAAGGATATGTGGGTATTAAAAGGGTAAAGTCTATCTAAATTAACCCTCTGACTTCCACATACCCTTCCTAATCTGTATAAAATTGTCTAATGATAACCGAAATATATTGTCAAAATGTGTCATAGTCCTCAAGGGGTTAGCACCGTTAGCTATTTATTACTATAGTCTAACCTCTGTAAATCAAAAAGGGCTAGAATAAATTATTTGTAAATTTCCATACCCATTCCCTGGCTGTCTTTTCCCAAAAGGTAGAAGTATTAACTCGATTACTGTAGTTGTGTTTACTTATAGAGGTTAGTGGTCAAGATTTTTGGCTACTCTACAACACGCACCCAACTAAGGGATATTGTTAAAACTGTTCTTCCCTTATAGCTGAAACATGGGTAGTGTTTCCGTAGATTTTCAGTACTTAATTAAAATTTAAAACTTGCAAACTAAACAAACTAAAATGGGGACGATACAAGATAAAGGTAAAATAACTTATCAAAATCGCTATGTGGAAAAACGCTTACTAAAATAATATTTATGAAATAAAAGAACACAATCCACCACATAGGGTGTACATCATTACTACATGAGCAAGTTAATCTGTTTCCCAAGCAAACTAATCGCACACATAACAACGCACTATCGTCACGTTCAAGGAATTAGTCAAGTTTCGCTGCAATGACATCCAATTTGAATGCTATAGTCCTACGTGTCACCTTCGTAGTACTTACTTTAGACAACAAAATAGTTATTCGTGCCCTTCTGTTTTAAATTTATACCACAAGTGCACTTTGACACGCTGAATCGAATGGCGCAAACAGAATTGAAATCGGACAATTAGTTTAGGATTTCGTATTAGACTTGACCTTCCAGAAGGGCCCAAATGACCAGTTTTTGGACTTTAAAAGTCCTCTGTAACCCAAACTATAAGTCCTAGGGAATTCTAGGGAATCCCTGCCCAGGAAATTGTTTGCACTTGGCGGGCGACTTTCGAATTTCGAGTTTTCATGGGTATATATGGATTCGTCTCGTCGTTGCGATTCTAACGGTACATAAATGTTTGGATTTAGACCATTTTGTAGGTCCAATAGGCCTATTTTAAAGTTTAAAAACCACTGTCCCCTACATGGTGGCTGTCTAATTCAGAGAAGAAGCTGTTGGAGTGGCTTTGTTGTGTGTTATTAGTTAGAGAAGGATATATAATCAAAGCTCTTTCCTGTGTCTTCCTTCCACCCAAATTACCCATTTGTTATAATGGAGCAGCCACGTAAGTGATAATATGGCATGTTCAAATAGTATTGTTAGCCATACAATATTGAAGACGGATAGTTTTCTTTCAACAATCTTTACAGAAAACGATAGTTATGAATAAGTAACTATTATATTTTATTAGAAATCGAGGTAGGCCTACAGTATCAGTACTTTCCGTTGTTATCTATGTATGGTTTTTGTTCAAATTTTAACCATAAGTTCATTTTGACACGCTGAATCGAATGGCGCAAACAGATTTGAAATCGGACAAATAGTTTAGGATTTCGTATTAGACTTGACCTCCCAGAAGGGCCCAAATGACCAGTTTTTGGACTTTAAAAGTCCTCTGTAGCCCAAACTATAAGTCCTAGGGAATTATATTTGGTGCCATTCGATTTTTCTCGACGAGCAGCTTCTATACATGGTCGTGGATTGCATTTTCGACCAGCCATTCGCCCAAAATCTAAAATATTTGTTTCCAAAATCCCTGCCCCTGCCCCTGCCCAGGAATTTGTTTGCACTTGGTGGGCGACTTTCGAATTTCGAGTTTTCATGGGTATATATGGATTCGTCTCGTCGTTGCGATTCCAACGGTATATAAATGTTTGGATTTAGACCATTTTGTAGGCCCAATAGGCCTAATTTTTATTTTTATTTAGAACATTTCTAAATCACCCATAGACGAGTTATCTATGTATGGATTTTGTTCAAATTTTAACCATAAGTTCACTTTGACACGCTGAATCGAATGGCGCAAACATAATTGCAATCGGACAATTAGTTTAGGATTTCGTAATAGACTTGACCTCCCAGAAGGGCCCAAGTCCTCTAAAAGTCCTCTGTAGCCCAAACTATAAGTCCTAGGGAATTCTACTTGGTGCCATTCGATTTTTCTCGACGAGCAGCTAATATACATGGTCGTAGATTGCAATTTTGACCAGCCATTCTCCCACAATCAAATATATTTTTTCCAAAATCCCTGGGTAAAAAGACAGCCAGGGAATGGGTGTGGAAATTTACAGCTCATTTGCTCTAGCCATTTTGGAGTTATAATATGGTTGCCTCTGACCTTAGCATTGAAGCACATGACCAGGTTGCGAGACACCAGCCACCGTAGTCTGTGTAGCGGAGCGGATTTTAGGGACCCGTAGGTGGCCGCCCGTCCAGCTCTATGACACACTCTATCCACTACGCTCCTCCTCTCATGGTAGATCTGTAGGGAGGAGGGATAAATATATGACCATTATCGGTATTATTATCGGCTATTATTATTATTATTATTATTATTATTATTATTATTATTATTATTATTATTATTTTTCTCAGATGTGAGAGAGTGGGAGTGTGGAATGGGTGTGTGTGCTGGAGTGAGTGAAGGAACAGCGAGAGAAGGTGCATGTTTGTTTGTAAGTAGCAAATGGAAGGAATGTGTAAGAGAGTATGGGTCTGTGGGTTCAAGGATTGTGTGGGTGAGAATGAAAGTAGGAATACAAACGTGGGTGATTGTATGCATGTATGCCCCGACAGAGGATATACTTGAAAGAAAGAAAGAGGCGTTCTGGATGAATGTGGAGGCGTGCCTGGAGAAGTTTGACAAGAACGAAAGAATATTTCTGATTGGGGATATGAATGGTAAGGTGGGTGATAGGAAAGTTGAGGGAGTGGTGGGAGGGTGGGGGGTACCATCAGAGGTGAATGGGAATGGTAGTGCACTTGTGGACGTATGTGTGGGGAGGAGGCTGTGGATAGCCAACACCTTCTTCCGACAAAGAATGATCCACAGGTACACGTGGAAACGGATGTTGACGATAAAGGATAAGACAGTGGTGGAACGAAAGTCATTGATTGATTATGTATGTGTGGATGAACGAATGAAGAAATCTGTGATGGATGCTAGGGTGTATAGGGGTATTGGAGGGGGTCTGTCTGATCATTATGTAGTGGTAGCTAAGGTTAGGATACAAAAGAATTGGGTGAGGAGAGTTGGAGGGAGGCGAGAGGAGGGTGGAATGGTGAGGAGGGGGGAGAGGTTGCAGGAGGAGGAAGTCAGGGAGGAGTACAGGAGAGCAGTGGAAAGACGACTAGGTGGGTTCGACCTGTAAGTTATGGAGGAAGTGGAGGAGATGAGCAAGGTGTTTAAGGATGAGATCTGTGCAGCATGTGAGGAGGTGTGTGGAGTGAGGAGAAGAGGGAGGGGAGTGAAAGGTACAGCATGGTGGACAGAAGAGGTAAGAATAGCTGTGGAAGAAAAGAAGAAAGCATATAGGGAGTGGTTGGGTAGTAGAGGAAATGAAGATTTCGAGAGACAGAAACGAGCGAGGTACGTGGAGAGTAAGAGGGTGGTGAAGAGAGTAGTGAAGGAAAGTAAGAGAAGAGTAGATGAGGAATTTGGAAGGAATCCGAGTGTAAAATGGAGGGAGAGTAAGAAACTGTTCTGGAAAGAAGTCAAGAAAGTTAGGGAAGGTAGCAAGGGAAACAGTAAGGGTGTGAAAGATAAGAATGGGAGAATGCTAGCCGAGAAGCAAGAGAGAGTCGAAAGATGGAGGGAGTACTTCAGTGAGTTGCTAAATGTAAGGAATGAAGAGCCAGCAAACATAGCTGGATATGGTATGGGAGGGAGAAGAAGAGAAGTAGTGGAGGAGGAGGTGGGGATCAGGAGGTCAGAAGTGTGGGAAGCCATGAAAAGAGTGAAGTTGGGGAAAGCACCAGGAACAGATGGAGTGTGTGGGGAAATGTTGAGGTATGGTGGTGAGATAGTGATAGAATGGGTATGGAAAATGTGCAAACTAGCATGGGAGAAGGGGAGTGCACCCGATGACTGGAAGACTGGCATAATAGTCCCCCTATATAAGGGCAAAGGGGAAAGAGGAGTGTGTGGTAACCACCGAGGAATATGTCTTCTAAGCGTAGTAGGGAAGGTATACAGTAGGGTAGTGATTGAGAGAGTGAGAGTGAGAACGGAGAAATGGATAGGCGACGAGCAGGGAGGTTTTAGGAAGGGAAGAGGATGTGTAGATCAGATTTTTACCCTGAATTGTGTTGTGGAGAAGTATCTGGAGAAGAAACAAAAGGTGCATGCTGCCTTTATGGACTTGGAGAAGGCCTATGTCAGAGTGGATAGAGAAGGTTTGTGGAAAGTACTTAGAATATACGGAGTAGAGGGCAAGTTGCTGAAAGCAGTGAAGAGCATGTATGAGGGTGCAAAGGCGGCAGTACGTGTGGAGAGTGAGCAGAGCGAGTTCTTTGACCTGAATGTTGGTTTGAAACAGGGGTGTATGATGTCCCTGTGGTTGTTTACTGTATATATGGATGGAGTCATGAAAGAAATACTATCAAGAGCAGTGGATGTTGGTGTATCGCTGAAAAGGGAGGGAATTGAGTGGAAGCTACCTATACTGCTGTTTGTGGATGATACAGTTCTGGTGAGTGATAATGAATGGGAGTTGCAGGGTCTGGTAAATGAGTTTGGAACAGTGTGCGAAAAACGGAATTTGAAGGTAAATGCGGGGAAGAGCAAGGTTATGGTCTTCGAAAGGGGTGAAGTCACAGAGTGTGAGGTGAAGCTGAACGGTCAGGCTATGGAGATCGTCAACCCTTTTAAGTATCTGGGCAGTGTGTTGAGTAAAGATGGGACTATGGATGAAGAAGTGCGGGAGAGGGTACAACAGGAGAAGAGGGTTGTAGAAACGCTAAAAGCAGTAACAAGAAATAGGGTGGTCAGTATGGAAGTGAAGAGGTCCTTGCATGACAGTGTGGTAATCCCGACACTGACTTACGGAAGCGAAGCATGGACGTTGGTTGAGAGACTCAGACCAAGAGTGAGAGCAGTGGAAATAAATTACTTAAGGAGTGCGTGCGGAGTTACATGGAGGGATAGACAGACTAATGAGGAAGTAAGAAGGAGGTGTGGTGTGGAGGTAGATGTGCTGGAAAGTGTGAAAAGGAACAACTTGAGATGGTTCGGCCATATGGAACGTATGGAAAGCGAGAGAATGACTAAGAGGGTGTACGAGAGCGAGGTGGAGGGACAGAGAGGGAGAGGTAGACCGAATGAGAGGTGGAAGGATGGAGTGAGGAAGTACATGAACGAAGGCAGTGCTGGTTGGGGGGAGGGGCGTCGACTGACTGGGGACAGAGGTGCATGGGGGTGGTTCGTTCGTGGCCACCCCTTCGGGGATCACGGCGTCAGGCAATAGATAGATAGATAGATAGATTATTTTTGTTTTTTGTTTTTTATTTGGGGGGGAGGGGGTTATGTGTATAAAAAAAGACAAAAGGTAAAAGTCTTTGTAATAAATGGCTTTCCTCCTCTTATGATAAATCTTTTTAAGAGAAGCGAATCTTACCTTTTCTCTCTCTGCGAAAAACATGCCATTGGTGTCCCCGCGTTCATCTTGGCTTTTTTGGTCTATTTTATCCACTAATCGGCCATCTTTCTCCTCTTTAATCGCATTTTGTGGCCGAAAATCTTGTGGATCGGGTTCCTTATCGTATTCTATGTCCTCGTCTGGGAAACCCTTGCCGTCTTCTTTAGTTACCCTTACATGAACTAGGTTTTCTTTGTCGTCTCGTTTTTTATGAGAAAATGGGTATTCCTTTAGTTTAGGGATAACTAATTCATCTGGTTCCTTTTGTTCAGTTTGTTCTTCTTCCTCGTTTACTGCAAGCTCCTGAAATGTACAGTCGTGGGTTTTAATTCCTTGACGATTATGATGCATGTTTGCAGTTTATTCTGGCTCTAAGTTGACGATTTTATACAGCTTAGGAAGGAGCTGTTGGAGTTAGGAAGGTAAAGTATCTCTCAATTAACCCTCTGTCTCCAATATGCACTTCCTAATCTGAATAAATTCATGTAATAATAGCCAGAATAAGCTGTCAAAATACGTTGTAATTCTCATTGGGTTAATTACTTAATTCTGAGACTGAGTAAACTGAGTAGACGAACCTCCGGAATGTAATTATCTAGTAAAGACTTAAGGGGAGATTTCCACTAAAGGGATTTTTTTCTGGACCACTTTCTCCCTCATGTTTAGCCTTTGAAATTTTAAGATGTTCGCCCTACTAATTTGGCGATGTTAAGAACTTTCGCTCCATTTGTCAATTTTAGACCTTTCGTGCCATTTAGGTGTCGATATTTTTTTCCTGGCGAGCGATAGCTAGCCTATAATTTAAGAGGAACCGGCCATTTTTTCTACCGACAAAATGTAATAATTTATCTTGAAAGGGGTTCTAGGGGGTGTGATATTAAGCTTGATGGAGCTCTATGGAACAAACTAAAAATCTCCCCTTAATAAAGAGATTGAATTCAGCCCGAGATAGCTTTAAACATTTATGAATCAGTATCAACAACCGAGAATGTACAGTTGGCAACATAAATTTTGTTCCTCGTTGTGATCTTATGCATGAAAGTAAAATAATATATATAGTAGGTAGAGTGCACATATGATTTACAGTGTATTAAAATATTCTGTTCCCGGAGATGTCTTTTTAATTTTACTCTACCTATATTTAGACGATTTTGTCCAGTTTACGAAGGATCTGTGGTAGTAAAAATTATTAATAGAGAGGTGAGATCGGTCCTCATGGTATTAGTGAGTTGGGCCTATAATTAGGCCTTGTAATTGGGGTTGGGTGTGACAGGGATCTGCCTTGTGTGGGCCGATCAGCTTTCTGCAGACTCCCATTTGCTTATGTTATAGATAGTTCGAAGGCTGTTCGAAGGTGGAGGACCTTTTTAAACTGAATAAAATCGTCTAAGAGTAGCCAGCATAAAGTTAAAAAGACGTCGCCGGTACAGAGGGGGTTTAAGATGCTTACCACCGTAATCTTGAAGAGGTATAGTACAACGATGATGTGCAGGCAACGCCTTAAATGTTTCTTAAATAACCCGCGCATGTTTCCCGTCTGAGAGTTGTGGTGGGTTCGAGCTTGGGTTAGAGCGCATTCATCAATATACTATTGGCTGTTTCTTTTCAACTGACGGTAAATTACAAAGTTCCCATCATCATTTCTCAGTTATTTTTAAGATTTTGTAGTGAAATATGGTGCTCATTATATAAACTTGGTCTTATTATGATGCAGATAAATAACAGTTTCATATTTTGCCACTAAGTATCGATAAATTAGCTGCTAAGAGATTCAATTTATCATCAGCTGAAAAGAAACCGGCTATAGCACAATATACTTGGCACAATCAATCACTATTTACACAATGATGAATTAGATGAGTTGGATATAAGAGTTTTCTATATAGTGAGTTGGAAGATTGAGATAAATGTTATCTGGAGTAGGTTATCGGGTGGTTTTCTAAATCTTAACCCCTTCAGCACCATGACGCCTTTTTACCTTTGATCCTGGCTAAAATTAGATGATTTCATGCAGTTCAAAAAGGAACTATGTTACTAAGAGGGTTTAGTGAGGTCGTATTTGAGTCGTATAGGTAGATTACAAGCTAAAGAAAATCGTCTAATGGTAACCAGAATTTGATGAAAATTACGTAATGGTGGTGAAGGGACTAAGGAACATATGATCTGGAGTAGGTTTTCAAGTTTTGTTTCTCGAAGATTTAAATAACACGTGATCTCGAGAGTGTTTTCGTTTTCTATGTCTTGAGAAAAACGTGATCTGGGGTAGTTTTTCAGGGGATTTTCTAAGTTCTTGTTAGTTTGTTCATTATATTTTCTAATATATGTGATTATTATGGAATATATTGAGGGTGTCACAGTTCATATCGTTTCCTAGACTACAGTTCCTCTTCAAGGGCAATGCTGTTGAGCATGCTAGGTCAGGTGAAGGTATTGAGGGATAAGCCTTTACAACCGCACCTCGTATCTACATTCTACTTTTTCCCATTTTTCTGAAGAGTGTAGAGAGGGGAGAAGGGGTGTTGGAGAGAGAGGAAGCTGTTGGAGTGGCTTCGTTATGTGTGTTATTAGTCTGTATACATATCTGCTTGAAGTATTCTCGGATGCCATAACCTCTACAGTAACCCACTCATAAGAATGTGTGGACCTCCTCTATGTACTTCTAAAGGCAACATTCATATAATACACTTTTTACTCCCTTTGTATCTTATTTATTTAGGTGATTAATCTTTTTAGTTTTTCTCTCACTTTCCAAAATGTATTAATGTGGTTGAGCTTTTTAGTTTTTCTCTCACTTTCCAAAAAATTATTAATGTGGTTAAGATTTTATTGTTTTCTCTCACTTTCCAAGAAATTATTAATATGGTTTTGCTTCTTAATTTCTCTCACTTTCCCCCCCAAAAAAAAAAATAGTAATGTAGTTGAGCTTTCAAGTCTTTCTCCCACTTTCCAAAATTCACATAAAACACTTTTGACTTCTTCAGTATATTTGGCGTGCGAGGGAACAGGTGTACTGGTTCGGCCCGTAGCTCTCCTCTCACTAACTAATTGAACATTCAGTCTACAAGGTTACCAAATCAAGTTCGCTAGATAGTAAATATATACCGAAAATCGCTAGAATAAGGCCACAATCATTATACAGTATCGCTCTTAAATGACTCAAAATTTCCAGAATAGCGCTAGCATTCATGTCGCTAAATGTCAAAATGTTGCTAGATTAAAGTAAATACCTCTAGATCTAGCAGAAAAGTAGCTAAATTGGCAACACTGCATTCAGAATCTATTACTTCACTGTATATAATGAACTCATAGTCACACGAGCGCTTTTTTCCGGTCAATTTTCGAGAACAAGTTTTTATCGTGATATTTTAACCCTCTGCTGATTGTGACGCTTTATGACAGTTTGGCTATCATTGAACGATTTTATATAGTTTAGGAAGGATCTGTGGGCATTATAAGGGTAAAGCCTATCTCAATTAACCATGTGACTTCCATATACCCTTCCTAATCTGAAAACAGTGTCATACGGGCGCCTTTTCCTGAATTTTCGATGAGCCGGTTTTTCTCGCAACATTGTGAGGGTAGGGAAAGGGGTTCTCGAAAAGAGGCTCCAGTCCTGACGCTATTCTTGACTTACAGTGTGCTGGCTTAATAATCCAGGAGGGTTGATAGCCTCCGAAGTCCTTTGTTTTGTTTTAACTAACTAACTAATTGTGAGGCTTTTTCACATCGGAATCTGGACAGGTGGTTGACTTGCAACACACCTACATACACCAGCACACACACATACCAACACCCACACACACACACACACCCACACCAACACACACACCTACACCTACACACATACACCTACACACCTACACACACACACATACACACACTTGCCGCACTTGTCAGGATAATTTAAGGCCTCCATCGGGATATCAGATGTTCGCGACATATTATATCGAGTTAATCCATTCCGTACCAGGGACGTCCTCTTCATTATATTCTGCCAATTATTAGACGCTTTTATTCAGCCTGGGAAGGACCTCTAACAATAATAAGGCCTCAAACCATCTCAACCAACCCTTTTTACCTACCACAGATCCTTCCTAGGCTACATAATATCGTCTAAATAAAGCCATACAAATATATAACACACATTAGTATTGCATTTATCTTTATAATCGATGTTCACGGCTCCAACTTCCTTATAGACTGAAACTCGCAAGTGGCCAATTAAGCACATAAGTAACAAATGTGCTTTTTATTACGTTCGAAAATAGCAGCTCCAATCAGATTAATTCAATATTCTTATAAAACCAAGAGCGTTTACCATAAATATGCTTTAACTAATATTTGCCCATTCAGTACCGGTGACGTCCTTATCAACATATTCTGGCAACTATTAGACGATTTTATGCAGCTTAAGGGGAGACGGACCGTTTGCTTGGTTTATAAATTAATGTATTCATATATTTGTTTTTTAGTTTCCTCCCTAGACCTCCATCAAGCTTAGAAAAAAAAAAAAAAAAAAAAAGCTCCCCCCCCCCCTTTTCAAGATAAATTTGCACATTTTTCGGTAGAAAAATTTCCCGGCCGAAGGCCGATTCCTCTTAAAATTGCAGGCTCGCTATCGCTTGCCAGGAAATAATCGACACCTAAATGGCACGAAAGGTCTTAACATTGACAACGAAATGGGGCGAAAGGTGTTAATATCGTCAAACTAATGAGCTGAACGTCTTATAATCTCAAAACTAGTGGGGCGAAACATTAGGGAGAAGGGGGTGCAGAAAAACGGTCTTCCTCCCCTTACATTTTAAAGCTGCCAGACTATACAACTGCCCATAAAAATTGCCGGAAGAATCGCTCGTGTGACACCATTTTAAGTTGAATAAATTTGTATTACTGCAAGGTAGAATAAAAAAAAAAAAATATATATAAAAAGCCATAATTTATCTGAAAGGGCAAAGCGGTTACAGGTGCATGAAAGGTAGGTATGAACAGGGTAATTGACCCCTTGCGAGTTTCAGGCTATAAGGAAGTTGGAGCCGTGAACATTGATATTAAACAGAAATGCAATAATAATGTACATTTCTGATGGATAAATGGTATGTTGAATTTGTTTTTTTGTGTTTATATATGTACTACGACCGTATTGTAGCTGTACAGTCTGTTAAATATCGTTGTCTACAGCTCCAACTTCCTTATAGAACGGAACTCGCAAGTCGGCAATTTACCACCTGCGATTAAATGGTATATACTGGTAGTAACAAAAACAAAAAATAAATAAATATCGAGCTTCTGTAACATAACGATAAAAAGGTAACGACATTTTGTTATCGACAAATTTAATCTATCCTGAAAGAGGATGGGAGGGGGGGGGGGGGGGCGGTCCTAGGGAGTGTTTTTAAGCTTGATGAAGGTCTAGCGAGGAAACTAAAAAGTAAATTAATATATATATATATATATATATATATATATATATATATATATATATATATAGAGAGAGAGAGAGAGACCCCCCAAAATAACCTCTGTCCCCTGCACAAAATCGTCTAAATATAGCAAGAATAACATTTAGAAAACGGCAACGTACATTAATGGTGACTTATGACTTGCAAATTGCCTTCACATTAGCAGGTGTCTTGGTACTCTGAAATTGACTGGTGCCTCGCAGGTGTGAGTGTGATTGTGTGGTGTGTGTGTGTGAGTGCGTGTGTGACATTCGACAATACTGGTACAGGATATGTAGTTTTGTTTTTGGACCTAATTCTACATGACCAACTCATTCCCTTCTGTAGCGGCCACGTCTTTATACAAGTTAATCTGGCTACTATTAGACGATTTTATTCAGTTTCAAAAGGGCCTCCAGAAATTAAAAGACTTCGAATGATCTCACTTAACCCTTTTTACTACCACAGCTCCTTCTTAAACTGCACAAAAGCTTCTAAATATGGCTAAATTAAAAATTAAGGGGCACTCGTTGGCCGCCTACGCTTGCTTAGTCACAAAATATACTTGTGATTGCACAACTATGAAACGAGTGTGATGTATGATCCGGATCGCCTCCTAAGCTGAATAACTTCCTCCTTGATGCATATCCAATTTGCCCACCAAATTTCGTGAATATCGGTTCATAATGTTGTGAGCCGCCTCCGCTGGCCGAGGTATGCGCTCTACCGATCTCCTCCTAAATTGACCACTTGCGAGTTTCGTTCTATAAGGAAGTTGGAGCTATAGATATCGATAATTAACAGAATTATCACCTAAATTGCGGTTGTAATGCTTATATAGATACACAAGCCCCAATTCAACATGCTTATTATCTATCAGAAACCTACATTATTATTGCATTTCTGTTTAATATCGATGTTTACGGCTCCAACTTCCTTATAGCCTGAACCTCGCAAGTGGTCAATTGAATCCCTTCTTCCTTGGCTCATATTCTATCTGCCCAACAAATTTCGTGAAAATCGGTTCATAACTTTACGTTAGGGAGCCGGGGCGAAGAGAATGCTGTACGAAATAACCAAGGTAGCATATCCTAGACTTTATCAGCCAAATTAATAACCTACCTGAACCCCCCAGGAGAGGGCCCTGCCAGAAAAAAAATCCTCACGTCGGAAAAAAATACACAAGAAAATATTCTCTGGTGAAATATTTGTCAGGGCGAACTGACATTGCTGATTATCACCTCCTCCTTTAATTTTAAAATTTTAATTAAATCAGAGTTGTTTTTCTGTCTTAGAGCCAAACTCAAACAGAGAGAGAGAGGGAGCGAAAAAAAAAAATCTTGGTTCAGGAGAATTCTTGTTCCCGGATGTCTCCCAGCAACATATGAAAATGATCTTTTAATCAACTTTTTAATTCCGTTGCCACATTTTTATATCCTTTTGTTCTGCTTGGCGCCTGGGCCGGGGTAATTGTACGCGGGCGCCGTGTTCGTTCGCGGCGGTCTCTCCATTCGCGGTGTCGGTCGGTCGGGAAGCTAATGATATATGAGTATATTTCCATTTATATACAGTATACTAGAGGAGGAGGTTCTCTTATCGATATAATTCCATCTGGGGTTAGACGGTGATCGGGAAACGGAATCGAGAAGGGTAGAAAAAAAAATGTGTGTTGGTAGTTATCGTGCATCTGGCGACTTAGGTAATACGCTGGGGGGTTATCGTAGGGAGAGAGAGAGAGAGAGAGAGAGAGAGAGAGAGAGAGAGATAGAGAGAATACAAAAGGGTAAGGAAACAGAGATGTGGAATGGAAAGAATGAAAGTAGATAGTAAGTGAAGATTAACTAGGCCTATATCTAAAAAATACACGTGAGCACATGTTTGTATACTCTCAGGAGGGCTCGAACCACCGACAGTTAGGACGTGGGTTAAAGTATGGTCAAACGTATAGAATAAACGTGATGACAGTTCCGGAAGAGATTGTAAGAGTGTCATCAAGGAAATTGACATAATATATTAAATGTTGAGTCACTCTGATAAGTCTTGTACGATATCCTTAAGGGGTTGTGTTTGTTTTTGTGTCCATATATTACTGTATTTTATTTGTTTTTTAGTTTCCTTGCTAGACCTCCATCAGGCTTAGAAAAACACCCTCTAGACAAATTTGTACATTTTTCGCCGGTTCCTTCTAAAATTAAAGGCTCGCTATCGCTTCCCAGGAAAAATCGACACCTAAAGGGCACGAAAGGTCTTAATATTGACGACAAAATGAGGCGAAAGGTCTCAAAATCGCCAAACTAACTTAACGAACATCTCAAAAACCTCAAAATTAATATTCTAAACACTGAGGGAGAAGGGGGTCCAGAAAAAGCGAGTACTACCCCCTTAACTCCTTCTGTACCGGCGACGTCTTTTATCATTTATATTCTTGCTATATCTAGACGATTTTGTACAGATTAAGAAGGATCTGTGGTAGTAAAAATGGTTGGGTGAGATAGTTCCTTCTAAAATGGTTGGGTGAGATACTTCCTTCTAAAATGGTTAGGTGAGATAGTTCCTTCTAAAATGGTTAGGTGAGATAGTTCCTTCTAAAATGGTTAGGTGAGATAGTTCCTTCTAAAATGGTTAGGTGAGATAGTTCCTTCTAAAATGGTTAGGTGAGATAGTTCCTTCTAAAATGGTTAGGTGAGATAGTTCCTTCTAAAATGGTTAGGTGAGATAGTTCCTTCTAAAATGGTTAGGTGAGATAGTTCCTTCTAAAATGGTTAGGTGAGATAGTTCCTTCTAAAATGGTTAGGTGAGATAGTTCCTTCTAAAATGGTTGGGTGAGATAGTTCCTTCTAAAATGGTTAGGTGAGATAGTTCCTTCTAAAATGGTTGGGTGAGATAGTTCCTTCTAAAATGGTTAGGTGAGATAGTTCCTTCTAAAATGGTTAGGTGAGATAGTTCCTTCTAAAATGGTTAGGTGAGATAGTTCCTTCTAAAATGGTTAGGTGAGATAGTTCCTTCTAAAATGGTTGGGTGAGATAGTTCCTTCTAAAATGGTTAGGTGAGATAGTTCCTTCTAAAATGGTTGGGTGAGATAGTTCCTTCTAAAATGGTTAGGTGAGATAGTTCCTTCTAAAATGGTTAGGTGAGATAGTTCCTTCTAAAATGGTTAGGTGAGATAGTTCCTTCTAAAATGGTTAGGTGAGATAGTTCCTTCTAAAATGGTTAGGTGAGATAGTTCCTTCTAAAATGGTTAGGTGAGATAGTTCCTTCTAAAATGGTTGGGTGAGATAGTTCCTTCTAAAATGGTTAGGTGAGATAGTTCCTTCTAAAATGGTTAGGTGAGATAGTTCCTTCTAAAATGGTTAGGTGAGATAGTTCCTTCTAAAATGGTTAGGTGAGATAGTTCCTTCTAAAATGGTTAGGTGAGATAGTTCCTTCTAAAATGGTTGGGTGAGATAGTTCCTTCTAAAATGGTTAGGTGAGATAGTTCCTTCTAAAATGGTTGGGTGAGATAGTTCCTTCTAAAATGGTTAGGTGAGATAGTTCCTTCTAAAATGGTTAGGTGAGATAGTTCCTTCTAAAATGGTTAGGTGAGATAGTTCCTTCTAAAATGGTTAGGTGAGATAGTTCCTTCTAAAATGGTTGGGTGAGATAGTTCCTTCTAAAATGGTTAGGTGAGATAGTTCCTTCTAAAATGGTTGGGTGAGATAGTTCCTTCTAAAATGGTTAGGTGAGATAGTTCCTTCTAAAATGGTTAGGTGAGATAGTTCCTTCTAGAATTACAGGCTCTGTATCGCTCGCCAGGAAAAAAATCGACACCTAAATGACACGACAACTATTAATATTGACAACCAATGGGGCAAACGGTCTTAAAAACGCCAACCTGTTAAACCTGTTAAGTGCTGGAGGCCCTTCTTAAACTAAATAAAATTGTAAAATAGTAGCCATGATAAAACTAAAAAAACATCGTCGGTATAGAAGGGGTTAAGGGGAGGTAGTTGGTTTGATGATCCCCTTTCTTCCTCGTGCTTAGCCCCATTAGTTTTTTAGATTTTAAGAGGTTCGGCCTATTAGTTTTGAGTTTTAATACCTTTCGCTCCATTTCGTTGTCAATCTTAAGACATTTCGTGCCATTTAGGTGTTGATGTTTTTCCTGGCGAGCGATAGCAAGCCTGTACTTTAAGAGAAACAAATGTTTCTATCGAAAAATGTACAAATTAATCTTAAAGGAGGGTCTTGTTTTTTGTTGTGTGTTTTTTTTTAAAGCTTGATGGAGGTCTAGGGAGGAAACTAAACAAATTATAAAAAAAATACACATATGAGGAACTATCGACTTCCATCCCCCCATAAGCAGCCACCATAAATTACACCTTGAGTAAAAGATATCTTCAGGCGGTTCTTAAGCCGGGAAATAACGTGCGTATTCTGTTGTGGTGTAACTCCGGATATTAGTCAACTCGGTAACATTACATTATCATAATATATACATATATATATATATATATATACACACACACACACACCTCACTCTCTCTCTCTCTCTCTCAGCCATCGATTAATTTGTAGGTCGGCCGGAATGGTGATAATCAATAATCTGGTTGTTGGTGGTTATAGCTTTTTATTGACTCGAGGTGTACAGTCGGTCAAATAAGTGATGTCTCGGCACCAAGTATGTTTTGGTCTATAATTAGTATCAGGAACATCTAAACTGGATTTTGTTCAGTTCGAGTGAGATATACACACATGTTTTGTACACTTACCCAACCTATTCAACATCTGGCAGACATTAATACAGCATAGAGCGAGCCATACGTAACAGCTGAGACATGACCTATTAGCGCTACCGTACACTCTGACACTATAATTATGGATGTTTTGGTCTCTCGAACTTCTTAAGGGGGTAATGCTTGTTTTGATCTGTATATTTATGTATTATTTTTGTTTTTTCCTCGCTAGACCTCCATTAAACTTTAAATAAACGCCTCCTAGACCCCCTTCAAGATAAATTTGTACACTTTCTCTGTAGATAAATGTCCCGTCCTAAAATTACAGGCTTGCTATCGCTCGCCAGGAACAAAATCGACACCTAAATGACGCGAAAGGTCTTAATATTGACAAAGAAATGAGTCGAAACGTCTCCAAATCGCCAAACTAACAGAACGAACGTCTTAACTATCCAGGCAACAAATATGCACAACATGAGGGAGAAGGGGGTTCAGAATAAATCAACCATCCCCCTTTAAATAATCTTTCTAAATTCCTAGCTCTCATAACTCAAAAAGGACTTCAGCCGCGCTACCGTACAGTGGCGCTATTAAGGGGAGGTTTTTAGTTTGGTCTCTAGATATCCATCAAGCTTAAGATTACACCCCCTTGAGCCCCTTTCAAGATAAATTTGTACATTTTGAAAAATGTCCCGGCTGAAAGCCGGTTCCTCTTAAATTACAGGCTCGCTATCGCTCGCCAGGATAAAATCGACACCTAAATGACACGAAAGGTCTTAAAATTGACAGAAATGGGTCGAAATTTCTTAAAATCGTCAAAATAATGGGGCGAACGTCTTAAAATTAGAAAAGCAATGGGGCTAAACATGAGGGAGAAAGGAGTCAAGAAAAAAGTCCCTCAAGTGGATATCTCCCCTTAAGTCAAGTCTTAGCTGTCATCAAGTTTGGCTCGCTCTGGGCTGTATTAATGTCTGTCAAATGTAGATTAGGGTGGATAAGTATAGGAACGTGTTTGTATATCTCACTTGAAACGAATAAATCAAGATTTATATATTGTTGATACCAATTATTGATCAAAACATACTTGGTGCCGAGACATCACTTATTAGGCCGACTGTACTGAAACCAATTACAGCACAAAATACATCCCAATAATATCTTCTCATTAGCACACTGGGGTTTGAACCCGTGACCTTAAGATTATCAGTCCAGTCGGGGGATTGGGGAGATTGTAGACACCAATCTAACAGGGCAATACTCAGGGGAGGCCTCCAAGGCATGTGTTTAAGGAGTTGCTGGAACCCCTGTTTTATTTGTCTGGCCTCCCTCACTGTTTCTGTGTGTATCTCACCTACACAAAGAGTAAACCAGCTAGCTCTCACAAACACCTTATCCTTTTCATTTCACTACACTAAACAAGCTCACCATACTTCTTTCCAATACACACACAAATAAAATAAAATAATAATAACAAAAAAAGCTGACTACTAACCGCCCTTAGTTTGGCGCTGCCACTCTTTCAACATTGGGGGAGACACTTGTTACAGGCAGCTTTGCCTTGTGTCTCCCTCATACACATAGGAAAACATATAAAGTAGCTTGACCACTCCACCACGCCTCTCGTTTATGTGTGTGTTTGTGTGTGTGTGTGTGTGTGTGTGTGTGTGTGTGTAATGTAAAGGCTGTTCGTGTACACACATACATGTATGAAGGCGTGACAATAATATATTATTACTGTAGAGTAGGCGTGTTCGGGCGAGGAGGTGCAAGTCAAGATGCGCGAGTAGCTGCGTAAGTACGGTGGAAAATGCGCAAGTGGCGATTGGGTGCCGCGCAAGGAGGAAGAAGAAATAAGAGGTGCACGTCACTTACATCACTATAAAAAGAAGAAGACGAAGAAGAAGAAGAAGAAGAAGAAGAAGAAGAAGAAGAACCTTTTGATTAATTTTCGGGGTCTAAAAACTTCTCGGCAAATTTTGTATCTCAAGCTATGTCGGAATTTAGCCACTTGTAAAATATAAAGGAAAACAAAATATAGGAAATCAAAACAGTTAGCATCAAACGGGCTTCAAAATAGCCTAAACGCCGCCAGAATCGGGATGCAGATCAAGATATATTATGTGCCGGGGGAAAAAAAATGTAAGGTGCGAGTCCTCCTTATTCTTCTCGTTATCTGTCGTGAACAACATCATTAATTCTACGCCATCGGACAACGCCAAACAAAAAAGATCAATAATACTCAACGTTCCCCTACCAATATTCTTTTATATATAAATAGAGAGAGAGAGAGATAATTCTATAATTTATTGTTCGGGACAAAGGGTGTTAAGAGGGTATTGGAGGTATCGCACGAGTCATTTTCCACCAACTTTTAGCGGCAATTCTAGTCTGGCTTCCTTGTCCCCTTCAGGATATCTATAAGACGCTCTTGTACATTATATCTTGGTTATCATTAGACGATTTTATGCAATGGTAGGGTTGGCTGGTGGCTGATAACGACCGTGTTTGATGGTAAAGCAATAATGGTTTGGTGGTTTACACAGGTACGTCACTGTAGCCTCGTCCGTTTCACAGGTACGTCACTGTAGCCTTGTCCGTTTCCTTGTCATTCAGGTGTGACTTTAACCTCATGACACAGGGACAAGTGGCTTAATTCTCCACTTTTGGTAATGCACAATATTGACGAAAATTAGGGGACGGTGTGAAACAAGCTCTGGCAAAATATGATACTGTTATTCCCGAAAAACGATGCAACACGGCCGCTGTAACCCATAGTAGGTGTCAATTTTTACCTGGCGAGCGAAAGCGAGCCTGTAATTTTAGAAGGAACCGGGCTTCGGCCGGGATATTTTTCTACCGAAAAATGTACAAATATATCTTGAAAGGGGGTCTAGGGGGTGTTTTTTTTAAGCTTGATGGAGGTTATTAGTAGATAAATAAATAGACTAAAACCAAGCACTACCCCCTTAAAGAGAAATAATTCATGTCCTAATAAGCTCTTATTTATATATATATATATATATATATATATATATATATACTGTATATATATATATATATATATATATATATATATATATATATATATATGTGTGTGTGTGTGTGGCACTGGAGGGCATGGGGGGGGGGGGGGTGAATATAATAGACCTGCGATCAGCCTCGCATCATTAAGGGGAAGGAGGTAGTCGCTTTTTATGGACCCCCTTCTCCCTCATGTTTAGCATATTAGTTTTGAGGTTTTAAGGCTTTCGTTCCATTAGTTTGGCGATTTTAAGACCTTGCGCCCCATTTCATTGTCAATATTAAGACTTTTCGTGTCATTTAGGTGTCTATTTTTCCTGGCGAGCGATAGCGATCTTGTAGTTATAGAAGGAACCGGCCTCTACCGAAAAATGTAAATATTCATCTTGAAAGGGGGTCTAGGGGACTTATTTTTAAGCTTGATGTAGGTCTAGGGAGGAAACACCAAAATAAATAAATCAATAAATACATGACCAAAAAAACAAAAACAACAATCCCTACCCTATTAAGGGGAGGTTTTTAGTGTGGTCCCTAGATATCCTTCAAGCCTAAAAAAAAAAAAAAAAAAAAAAAAATAAGACCCTCCTTTAAGATGAATTTGTACATTTTTGATAGACAAATGTCCCGGTCGAAGGCCAGTTCCTCTTGAAATACAGACTTGCTATCGCTCGACAGGAACAAATCGACACCTTAATGACACGAACAGTCTTAATATTGACAAAGACATGGGGCTAAAGGCCTTAAAATCGCCAAACTAATGGGCCGAACGTCATAAAATCTGAAAACTAATGGGGCTAAACATGAGGAAGAAAGGGGACCAGAAAAACGTCCCAACTCCCCTTAACCCTTTCAAGATGTGACGACGCATTTCTATTCTGTTGTCTGGTTATTAGTCGACGAGTTTATTCAGATTAGGAAGGGTGTGTGGACATCAGAGGGTCAATGGAGATAGGCTTTTTACCCTTATAATTCCCACAGATCCTTCCGAAGTTGAATAAAATCGACAGAATAAACTGTCAAAAGGCGTCGTAATCTTCAAAGGGTTTAAGAGAAATCATTATGCGGTACGTCGTCGCTTTTTCCGGACCACCTTTCTCCCTCATGTTTAGCATATTTTGTTTTGAGATTTTAAGACGTTTGTTCCATTAGTTTGACGATTTCGAGACCTTGCGTCACATTTCTTTGTACATTTTTAGACTTTTCGTGCCATTTAGGTGTCGATGTTTCCTTCCGAGCGATAGCGAGCCTGTAATTTTAGAAGGAACCGGCCTTTGGTCGGGAAATGTACACATTTATCTTGAAAGTGGGTCTAGGGAGTGTATTTTTAAGCTTGATGGAGGTCTAGGGAGGAAACTAAAAAATAAAATAATAATAATAATAGTAAAAAGATACATAAATGATCCAATAAATAGGCCCACCCCCCTTAATGATCCAATAAATAGGCCCATCCCCCTTAATGATCCAATAAATAGGCCCATCCTCCCTTAATGATCCAATAAATAGGGCCATCCCCCCTTAATGATCCAATAAATAGGGCCATCCCCCCTTAATGATCCAATAAATAGGGCCATCCCCCCTTAATGATCCAATAAATAGGGCCATCCCCCCTTAATGATCCAATAAATAGGGCCATCCCCCCTTAATGATCCAATAAATAGGCCCATCCTCCCTTAATGATCCAATAAATAGGGCCATCCCCCCTTAATGATCCAATAAATAGGGCCATCCTCCCTTAATGATCCAATAAATAGGCCATCCCCCCTTAATGATCCAATAAATAGGGCCATCCTCCCTTAATGATCCAATAAATAGGCCATCCCCCCTTAATGATCCAATAAATAGGGCCACCCCCCTTAATGTGCTAATAAGCTTTGATATATCTGGTACTGGAGGGCATGTCTTATAAGAGGCTAGTGGCTGTTTTCTTTGGTCTATTAATATTCATATAGTTTTTAGTTTCCTCCCTAGACCTCCCTCAAACTTAGAAAAACACCTCCTAGACCTCCCCTCAAGATAAATGTGTAAATTTGTCCGTTTTGGTTTCGCTATCACTCGCCAGGAATAAATCGACACCCAAATGGCACGATAGGTCTTAAAATTGACAACGAAATGGAGCTAAAGGTGTTAAAATCGCCAAACGTTTTAAAATGTGGGGCTAAACCTGAGGAAGAAGGTGAACCAGACAAACGACACATCTCCCCTTGATAATAGCCCCTGTGTTCACCCTCACCTCATTAACTTATTAGCTTCAGCCCCTTTCAATAGATCATAATGCCTTTCAACCTTTTATCTGGGAATATTATTGGATGAGATTATTCGTATGTGTGTGTGTGTGTGTGTGTGTGTGTGTGTGTGTGTGTGTGTGTGTGTTTATCTAATTATATTTACCTAATTGTAGTATACAGGAGTTGAGCTGTTTAGGCTCGTATTGTCCCGCTTCCTGAGTTACAATTATCTAACTTTGCCTTGAAAAATGTGTGTGTGTGTGTGTGTGTGTGTGTGTGTGTGTGTGTGTGTGTGTGTGTGAGAATAAATTTGCCGAATGTATTACACAACTAAATTAATTTAATCGATATCAAGTCTTCGATCAGTTTTTAAGCCAGGTAGTTAGAAGAGTTTCGTTCTATAAGGAAGTTTGAGCTGTAGACATCGACATTTATCAGACTTGCCACCTATAATACGATTGTAGTTCAAATAATTATAAACACATCAACTAAATTATTTATATTCTATGCAAAAGAAACCTACATTATTTTTGCATTAATGTTTAATATCGATGTATACATCTCCAACTTCCTTATAGCCTGAAACTCGGAAGTGGTCAATTCGGGACACCCTTCTCCCTCATGTTTAGCCCCATTAGTTTTCACATTTTAAGACGTTCGTTCTATTAAGTTGGTGATTTCTAGTCCTTTCGCTCAATTTATTTTTTGTATTTATTTGTTGCATTTATTATTATTGTTGTTGTTGCTAACACTATGTTATTGTATTCAACCTAGGAAGGAGCTCTTGCAATCGAAAGGCTAATGTCCATCTTGATTATCTCTCCCATACGTAGGGTGGGGGCACCCGTCTTTCAACACACTCCCACCCCTATTCTGTCCAACTCTCTATCCCAAAAGTGAACCTTATTCACGTATTCTTGTATTCATCTCAACAGGTGTATTTTATTTAACAGGTCGCCAGTAACTCACATCATTAGTTATTATTTTCGCAGAGAGGCAGTCTAAGGTGAATGAATATATATGATTCCCATTACAAAACACTCAAAGGGAAAAACGAAAACAAAAAAACGAAACAAATGAAAACAATATAAAAATGAATATATAATTATGCTCCCCATTAAAAAACAAGGTGTCATTATTTATCCTATTGTGTTTTATCTCTGGAGCGAACAATGGTAGCTTGACTCTTATTACCTCTCTCGCTCGCTCTCTTGCTTTCGCTCTTGCTCTCTCGCTCTCGCTCTCGCTCTCTCGCTCTCGCTCTCTCGCTCTCGTTCTCTCTCTCTCTCTCGCTCTCTCTCTCTCTCTCTCTCTCTCTCTCTCTCTCTCTCTCTCTCTCTCTTTTATTTAAATATTATGATACATATTATGCCTGTCAAAGTGCAAAAACTGAATTATAGAATATCACTATCTACAGACCAGCTTATGTTCTCTCTCTCTCTCTCTCTCTCTCTCTCTCTCTCTCTCTCTCTCTCTCTCTCTCTCTCTCTCTCTCTCTCTCTCCTTCTTCTTCTTCTTCTTCTACGAGAAAAAACTTGCTCATCGAAAATTGCCGAAAAATGCGTTCGTGTGATACAGTCGTCATCCCGAACAAAACGATGTTTCATTAATTTCCGTCTAACATCAGGCTACTTTATTCCGGTTTTAAGCCGGTGTCACACTAGCATTTCTTCCGGCAATATGTTGGAGCAATTCTCGTCTGGTAAAGGCAACGTGGCGTAAATAAAGGGGGGGGGGCGAGGTGGAGACTTCAAAGGGGTTGAGACATAACGGGAGGGAAGGAGGGGGAGGGGGGTGAACTATAGGGAGGGAAGGAGGGGGAGGGGGGTGAACTATAGGGAGGGAAGGAGGGGGAGGGGGGTGAACTATAGGGAGGGAAGGAGGGGGGTGAACTATAGGGAGGGAAGGAGGGGGTGAACTATAGGGAGGGAAGGGGGGGTGAACTATAGGGAGGGAAGGAGGGGGTGAACTAAAGGGAGGGATGGTGGTTGGTGAACTAGAAGGAAGGAGGGGGAGAGAACTATAGGGAGGGAAGGAGGGGGGAGGGGGGTTTACTATAGGGAGGGAAGGAGGGGGGTGAACTATAGGGAGGGATGGAGGGGGTGAACTAGAAGGGAGGGAGTGAACTATAGGGAGGGAGGAGGGGAGTGAACTATAGGGAGGGAAGGAGGGGGAGTGAACTATAGGGAGGGAAGGAGGGGGAGTGAACTATAGGGAGGGAAGGAGGGGGGTGAACTATAGGGAGGGAAGGAGGGGGTGAACTAAAGGGAGGGATGGAGGTTGGTGAACTAGAAGGAAGGAGGGGGAGTGAACTATAGGGAGGGAAGGAGGGGGAGTGAACTATAGGGAGGGAAGGAGGGGGAGTGAACTATAGGGAGGGAAGGAGGGGGAGTGAAACTATAGGGAGGGAAAGGAGGTTGGTGAACTAGAGGGAAGGAGGGGGAGTGAACTATAGGGAGGGAAGGAGGGGGGGTGAACTATAGGGAGGGAAGGAGGGAGGTGAACTATAGGGAGGGAAGGAGGGGGAGTGAACTATAGGGAGGGAAGGAGGGGGGGTTGAACTATAGGGAGGGAAGGAGGGAGGTGAACTATAGGGAGGGAAGGAGGGGGAGTGAACTATAGGGAGGGAAGGAGGGGGGGGGTGAACTATAGGGAGGGAAGGAGGGAGGTGAACTATAGGGAGGGAAGGAGGTTGGTGAACTAGAAGGAAGGAGGGGGAGTGAACTATAGGGAGGGAAGGAGGGGGAGTGAACTATAGGGAGGGAAGGAGGGGGGGTGAACTATAGGGAGGGAAGGAGGGAGGTGAACTAAAGGGAGGGATGGAGGTTGGTGAACTAGAAGGAAGGAGGGGGAGGGAAGTAGAGGGAGGGAAGGGGGGGGAGAGAACTAGAGGGAGGGAAGGAGGGGGGTGAACTATAGGGAGGGAAGGAGGGGGTGAACTAAAGGGAGGGATGGAGGTTGGTGAACTAGAAGGAAGGAGGGGGAGTGAACTATAGGGAGGGAAGGAGGGGGAGTGAACTATAGGGAGGGATGGAGGGGGTGAACTATAGGGAGGGAAGGAGGGGGGTGAACTAAAGGGAGGGAAGGGGGGAGGTGAACTAAAGCGAGGGATGGAGGGGGAGTGAACTAAAGGGAGGGAAGGAGGGGGGGTGAACTAAAGGGAGGGAAGGGGGGGGGTGAGTTGTGGGGAGGGAAGGGGGGGGGTGAACTAAAGGGAGGGAAGGAGGTGGGTGAACTAAAGGGAGGGAAGGAGGGGGGTGAACTATAGGGAGGGAAGGAGGGGGGTGAACTATAGGGAGGGAAGGAGGGGGGTGAACTATAGGGAGGGAAGGAGGGGGGTGAACTAAAGGGAGGGAAGGAGGGAGGTGAACTATAGGGAGGGAAGGAGGGGGAGTGAACTAAAGGGAGGGATGGAGGTTGGTGAACTAGAAGGAAGGAGGGGGAGTGAACTATAGGGAGGGAAGGAGGGGGAGTGAACTATAGGGAGGGAAGGAGGGAGGTGAACTATAGGGAGGGAAGGAGGTTGGTGAACTAGAAGGAAGGAGGGGGAGTGAACTAAAGTGAACTAGAAGGAAGGAGGGGGAGTGAACTAAAGGGAGGGAAGGAGGGAGGTGAACTATAGGGAGGGAAGGAGGTTGGTGAACTAGAAGGAAGGAGGGGGAGTGAACTATAGGGAGGGAAGGAGGGGGAGTGAACTATAGGGAGGGAAGGAGGGGGGGTGAACTATAGGGAGGGAAGGAGGGGGAGTGAACTATAGGGAGGGAAGGAGGGGGGTTGAGACATAAAGGGAGGGAAGGCGGGGGAGTGAACTATAGGGGAGGGAAGGAGGGGGGTGAGACATAAAGGGAGGGGGGGGAGGGGGGAACTAAAGGGATGGAAGAAGGGTGGTGAACTAGAAGGAAGGAGGGGGAGTGAACTATAGGGAGGGAAGGAGGGGGGTTGAGACATAAAGGGAGGGAAGGAGGGGGAGTGAACTATAGGGAGGGAAGGAGGGGGGTTGAGACATAAAGGGAGGGAAGGAGGAGGGGGGTGAACTAAAGGGAGGGAAGGAGGGGGGTGAACTAAAGGGAGGGACCGGGGGGGGGGGGGAACTAAAGGAAAGGACGGGGGGATTAAAGGGAGGGAAGGATGGGGGTGAACTAAAGAGAGGGAAGGAGGGTGGTTGAGACATAAAAGGGAGGGAAGGAGGGTGGGGGGGGGGGGGGGGAGAGACTAAAGGGAGGAGGAAAGACAACAAATTAGAGGCTGAGGAGAGGGGTGAGGGATGTAGTTCATTTGGACGAAGAGACATTATATTTGGTCCAATAATATCCTTGTTAATACAGACGTTGATAGTTTGACAAAATGCATAACACCATTTGAGAAGAAACACTTATCTGATAAAAAGTAACTCCTCCTCAAATGTGTGTGTGTGTGTGTGTGTGTGTGTGTGTGTGTGTGTGTATGTGTGTGTGTGTGTGGTTTAAGAAGTCCCCTTAATTTGGGCGTTCAAAATAGCTTTATTTGGGCGACTGACCACATGGATGTGTGTCCTCCACTTGATTATTGTATGGACGGAAACGTAGTATGATTGACCTAAAAGAAAATTTCCCGGCCAAAGGCCGGTTCCCCTTAAATTACAGGCTCGCTATCGCTCGCTAGGAAAAAATCGACACCTAAATGTCACGAATGGTCTTAAAATTGACAGAAATGGGGCGAGGGTTCTTAAACTCGCCAAACTAATGGGGCGAACGTCTTAAAATCTCAAAAACAATGGGGCTAAACATGAGGGAGAAAGGGGTCCAGAAAAAAATCCTACAGGTGGAAATCTCCCCTTAAGAAGCCTTTGAGTAAGTTGAAAATATGACAAGGTGAATCAAGTTAGCATAGAGAACAACTTTCAACTATGTTATTGTATTTATTAATTCTGTGTGGCAGGGGATTTCTATATTCTGTTTATTATTAGACGATTTTATTAAGCTTACGAAGGATCTGTGCCAGTCAAGGAGGTTATTGAGATCAAGTTAACGTCTTTCATTGCTAGAAGTATTTTCCAAGCTGTAAAAACTCGCCTAATGGAATCCAGAACGAGCTGTCAAAATGCATCATAATCCACAAGGGGTGGGTGGGTGAGGGGTGGTAGTGGTGGTGGTCATTAAGGGGGGATGGGCGTATTAAGGGGGGATGGGCGTATTAAGGGGGGATGGGCGTATTTATTTGCTCATTTATGTATCTTTGTACTATTTTATTTTAGTTTCCTCCCTAGACCTCCATCAAGCTTAAAAAAAAAACACCCGCCCAAGACCCTCCTTCAAAATAAATTGTACGTTTTTCAATAGGGTCGGTTCCTCTTAAATTACAAGCTCGCTATCGCTAGCCAGGAAAACATCGACACCTAAATGACACGATTTTTTTTAATATTGACAAACAAATGGGACGAAAGGTCTTAAAATCGCCAAACTAATGGGCCGAACGTCTTAAAATGTGAACACTACTTGGGTCTTATTATACACATGAGGAAGGAGGGGGACCAGAAAAGCGACCAATTCTCCATATTTAATTTAGGTTGTCAATAGAGTTCATATTAAATCCGTTTGCAAGATATTAACCCCTAGAGGATTATGACGCGGCTTAGCAGTATATTCTGGCTATAATTAGACGATTTTATTCAGCTTAGGAAGAACTTTGTGAGAGCTAAAGAGTTAATTGAGACAGTATTTACCCATTTGCTTCCTAGACATCCTTCCTAAGTTGTATACCATCGTCTAACGATAGCCAAAATAAACTTAAAACGCGTCATAATCCCTTATATACCGGTGACGTCCTTTTCATCATATTCTGGCCACTATTAGACGATTTTATGTACTTTATATAGGGCCCCCAGCAATTATGTACTTTATATAGGGCCCCCAGCAATTATGTACTTTATATAGGGCCCCCAGCAATTAACAGACTTCGAACTATGGCACTTAACCCTTTTTACTACCACAGATCCTCCTTAAACTAAACAAAATCGTCTATATATAGTTGGAAGTAAATGCAAAAGACGTCGCCGGTACAGAAGGGATTAAGATACTCTCCTATCACTCAGGAAATCTGACACACAAACTCCAATAATCACATAACAATGTTTTGATGAAGATAAACATGTAAGAGAAAATCAACATTAATGTTGTATAATACCTCTGTATAACGTTAAAGATACATGTAATGAGATATTGTAGTGTGTTGTTGTTGTCGTTCCCTAGGCTGCCTGGCCGAACAGTCCAGAGTCCCTAAGGAAGGCCATGGCCGAGATCGGGCTTTCCCACAGGGCTCTCAAGGAGTGTAGATTATGTTGTTGACGTAAGTGATTGTGTAGAATGCATTCTTCTATGATGTGTTTAATAGTGTGGGGTGATGTGTTACAACCTGGACAGGCGTCACCGACGGAGTTATCCAGTCTCTTCTGATAGCTCAGAAGAGCTAGATGATGCCCACATCTCAGCCTGGCCAGGTGGACTCTGTCCTCGCGAGGAAGAGAGAGATTGTGGTAGTGTTAAGATGTAAAGTAATACAATGATATATGAATTATGTAGTAGAGTACCGGTATGTAGCTAAACGAAATCTTGTTAGTTAATATGAGTTATTACTTCAATAATTTTGTGTTTTACATGTACTGTATCTTAGAAGACGATGACGCCTTTCTACCTTTTGGCGTGGTTCGCATTAGCATATTTCATTCAACTTAAGAAGGAAGGATCTAGGGAAGCCAGAGTTTTTTGTAGGATTTTTATCCCGGATTCCCAGACGTTCTTCCTGAGTGAAATCGTATAACGATAGCCAGAATTATGAAAATAATGGCAGCCATGTGGGAAAGATGGCGGGGCAGGTGGAGACGCCATTGTTGCTACTGTAACGTTTTCAGGTGGTGGACCGGAGGGAGGGGAGGGAGCCACCACAACACCACCAGTTTCACCGGTATTGATATATCCTTACGGTTGGCGGTGGTGTGTGTGTATGTGTGTATGTGTCATCCCGCCTCCACCACCACCACGCCTGTGCAGCACTCAACCTCCTCAACACTCACCCACACACTCCATTACTTCCCGCACTCAAGGAAGGTGCTTGGAGTGCTTGCTATAATTCCTTGGTGCTCTGGCAACAGTGTATGCTTGGTGTTATCCTCGTCACTCCTACAGTTAGTCCTTTGGTGGGCTGCCTGTGGCGTCCAATGGTAGCGCGGCTCGCTCATTGTATCAACTCTCCCAGCCAATCGTTCGTTCTGTTGGACTCCGCCTAGGCCAATAGTGAGCGGTGGCTGGGAAGGGGCGGGTCTCTCTGGTGAATACTGAGGCAAAGGATCTAAAGGAAGATTATTATCGTGTCGGCTTCCGCCAAACTTGTTGCTGATTAGTCGTAACGGTGAGAGAAGACAGTCACAGCACTCCAAGGTAGAGCTGCGGCCAGTGCTATCCTGCAGCACTAAGTTATCTGAGGGGTTGTAGCAGTAGCAGCAACATTAGTAACAGTCTCAGCCAGGCAGGGTGGGCGGCCTCCCTGTACCACGCCCGGACAGCACAGTTGGGAGCGACCCACTATCAAGTCCCCGGGAGCGAGATCGTCGGCGGCGGCGACGGGGTCGGGTCGGCCTCCGTCATGAGTGGGTCTAATGTGGAAGTTCCAGTGGGCGATGCCCTTCTTATGGCTCAACGCCAAATGCTCTCGTCATTACCGCCCGGGCTCTTCCTGCGGGCGTCGGAACGGTATCAGCGCACGCCCAAATGCGCCCGCTGCCGCAATCATGGCGTAGTATCAGCACTGAAGGGCCACAAACGCTACTGTAGGTGGAGAGATTGTGTGTGTGCCAAGTGTACCTTGATCGCCGAGCGGCAGCGGGTGATGGCAGCGCAGGTAGCGCTCCGGCGGCAACAAGCGCAGGAGGAGAACGAGGTGCGTGACTTGGCGTTATTATATGGTTCCCCTGCTACCTCCGGGAGCAGCGGCAGCAGCCCTGCCACCGCCGCCGCTCCCGGAGGTGGCGGCCCTACGGTGGCACCCCCACCCCCAGTCGCTGCCGACCCCTTCTCTCACGACCTATTACTACCACCACACCTCGCCCTCTCCATATCCCTCCAGCAACAACACAACGCCGCCCAGAGACCCATATATACATCACCATCATCATCATCGTCAGATCAACTATCACCAGGTCAGTACCGTGAGTCTTATTATCCCTCTGAGTACCAACGACGTATCGTTTATTTAAGTTCAGCTACATTTAGACGAATTTGTGAAGCTTTGGAAGGGTATGTGGTAACTAAAACGATTAATTGAGGTAGTATGTAGCTTTTAATGAGTACACGTCCTTCGTAAGCTGAATAAAATCGTCTAATAGGTGCCAGAATATAACGAAAAGGACGTCACTGGTACTGTATGGATTAAAGTCTATTCATTATATATAGGCCAACACTCTTAACCACTAACCTCTATGACTAAAAAAATTGCTATAGGAATCGAGCTAATATTTCTACCATATTTTGTGAGGGGTCAGGTAGGGAGTAAGTGTGGAAATCTACAGCCCATTTGCTCCAGCCCTTTTTGAATGACAAGAGGTTAGTGATCAGGACGTTGGCCTAATGATCGTGAATACACTATACTCTATATGCCCACCTATATATTCTTGCAGGACCCAATTTGCAAACATCTATCAGTTTTGGTTAATTACATAACTGATTAAATGTATAATGTAATTTCTTGCTATTGGGGATTTTTACTGAATGCTTTAAACCGGTATTACACGAGCGCTTTTTCAAATGTTTTCACATTTATCCTCAACACTGGTCTGGCAGCTTATGTGGTCAACATATAAATGATTTCGGTTGTCTACATTGATCTATCGTCAGTCTAGTTTCCGATACCGTAGCAAAATATTACAGAAATGTTGCCAGAATTTTTTTTATCATCGAATGTTGGCAATAAAAGCTCTCGTGTGCTACCAGCCTTAGATTAATCACAAAATCTCAATTACGGGCAATCACATCTAATTTAGTAACATTATTATGCATTCAAATTGGGTAGTAGGATCGAGAATGATAGGGAGCTTTAAGATGAAATTAGACAGGCACATGGACGAGATGGATTGGGTGAGAAAGGGATCTGCCTTGCGTGGGCCAATCGGCTTGCTGCAGGCTCTCATTTTCTTATGTGTTCATGTAATATCATTAATAGGAGGTTTTTAGTTTTATCCCTAGAACTCCCATCAAGCTTAAAATTACACCCCCAAGACCCCGTTTCAAGATAAATTTGTACATTTTTCAGTAGACAAATGTACAGACCGAAGGCCGAGTCCTCTTAAATTACAGGCTCGCTATCGCTCGGCAGGCAAACACCGACACCTAAATGGCACGAAAGGTCTTAAAATTGACAGAAATAGGGCGAAAGTTATCGCCAACCTAATGAGGCGAACGTCATTAAATCTGAAAACTAATGGGACTAAACATGAGGGAGAAGGGTGCCCAGCAAATAATCCCTCAAGTGAAAATCCCCTTAAACATGATACTCTAATACGTTTTGCAATCCCGGAAGTGGCGGACGGTAAAAATGGCCCCAACCAAGGATAGTAAATATTGTATAAAGTAATATATAATATGTATTAAGACTTTGCTCCAACCCATTCCCCTACCACCCTCTGGGATTATCAACACGTGTTTACGTATAATTATAATCACTGCAAGCTCGTATTTCATTGTTCCATTAACAACAAAAATGGCGTTGGATATCCTGCATTTAATACCATATTCTCTATGTTTTATTTCGCTTAAGAGGAGGCTTTTAGTTTGTTCCCTAGACATCCATCAAACTTAAAATTACACCCCCTAGACCCCCTTTCAAATTCCTCCTCCAATGGTGTTTTTGTCGGTGTGATTAAGCTTAACCCCTTCTGTACTGGCTCCGTCTTTTTAACTTTATTCTGGCTACTATTAAACTAATTTGTGCAGTTTATAAAGAGCCCCAGAATTAACAGGTTCTTAAGGGGAGGTTTTTAGTTTGGTCTCTAGATATCCATCAAGCTTAAGATTACACCCCCTTGAGCCCCTTTCAAGATAAATGTGTAAATTTTTCGGTAGAAAAATGTCCCGGCTGAAAGCCTTTTCCTCTTAAATTACAGGCTCGCTATCGCTCGCCAGGATAAAATCGACACCTAAATGGAACGAAAGGTCTTCAAATTGACAGAAATGGGTCGAAGGTTCTTAAAATCGTCAAAATAATGGGGGCGAACGTCTTAAAATTAGAAAAGCAATGGGGCTAAACATGAGGGAGAAAGGAGTCAAGAAAAAAAATTCTCAAGTGGATATCTCCCCTTAACCCTTTTTATTACCACATATGCTTCTTAAACTGCACAACATCGTCTAAACATAGCTACAATAAAATCGAAAAGACATCGCCGGTAAAGAAGGGGTTAAGAAGAAATGTCTATATAATCAAATGGGTAAGAACTCTCTGATGACACGCTTTGTATTTATATATATTTCTGGCTACCACTAGTCGATATTATCCAGTTTAGTTAGTATCTGCGGCGTCTAAGTATTAAAGGCGATACTCTTCACCCTTCTGATTTGCAACGATCCTTCGTAAGCTGTACACAATCGTGCAATGGTAGCCCCTTGAAGATTATGCCGCATTTTGATAGTTTATTCTGGCTATCACTAGACGATTTCATGTAGCTTAGGAAGGCTTTGTGAGAACGAAAAGGGTATAAAGACTATCTCAATGAACCCTCTATAGCTTCCGTCTAATGATAGCCAGGGACACAGAACAGAAATGCGTCATCGTAAAGTAGACATCCTCTACTTTAACGGCCCATGTTTCTGATGCATACGTCATTGCACTTCTAACACATGAGGCATACACCTTTCCCTTCAGGGCGAGAGGCATTCTTTTCATGATCAGAATTGGCAGCAGTTCTCTGAACTTCCCCCAGCCACATCTAAGTTATCTTGCTATATTGAAGGTGAACTATTTTAGGCTGTTGAATGTCCATAAAGCTGTAATTCTGGGATGCCGCAAGTCACCCCAAAATGACCCAAATAAAAATGGGTGGGAAGAGTGATTGTGAGATGAGTTCTTTGTCTCCTTCATAACGCGCGTGCACTCACAATCCCACACCCACTCTCACAAACAAACCAACCCGCGCCCGCTCTCTCTGTCTCTCTCTCTAGGGCCCTCCAAAAGAATATAGTGTACGCCGGAAAGATAAATGGAAAACAAGACAAGAGTAACGGAAAAACCATCGGGACACGCGGAGGGGGTGGCCGAATGAAAAGTGTCGAATATCCGGCAGGGTATTCTGGCCTTGCGATTTGGAATAACGTATAACAATATTTGTTTCACGTAGTAGATGTATCTATAGTCGGTTTCATTTCAACTGACGGTAAATTGAATCCCTTAGCATCCTAAATTCTTCATACTTAATGGAAAACACTTGAAACTACTATGTCTCTGCATCATATTAAGATCAAATTGATATAAATAGCACCATATTTCACTATAAAATCTTCAAAATAACTCAGATATCTTGATGGGAACTTTGCAATTTACCGCCAATTGAAAGGAAACAGAGTATAGTTAATATCCCTGCCTTAAAACTTCTCACAAATTCGTTAACCCCTTGAGGATTAACACACATTTAGGCCGTTTATTTTTTTGTTTTTATTTTTTTTTTCTATATTTCAACTACTCCCTCTCGGGCATAGGCTGAGAGCCTGTACATTCCACCGCTCAACACGGTGAAGCCCGTGAGGTCTTGTTCCAGTCTGGGGAGTGAGACATGTGAAGCATCCATCATGGCTCGAAGCAGCTCCATCTCTGAAGCGGCCGGTTGCTTCGCTCAAGTGCTTCACCGTCTCACCCTCCAGACTCAGACCCTCACTCTCAGAACGCCACCTATTGAGCAGTGAACTCACTAGGCATTGTCCCCCTGTAACATATTTTGAATATGGGAATATTCATACAGTGTTATTTAATCAGGGAACAATGAGGGTATTTTTTTGGCATTTCGGTGGGCTTTGTGGTAATGCACTGATACTAGGTACACCACAAATTCAATCCCAATAATATCTTTCCATTGACATATCGGGATTTGAACCCGGGTCCATTGGATTACCAATCCAGTGGCATGACCACTCCACCACACCTTCCCTATTCTAGCTAGTATTAGACGATGTTATTCAGTGAAGGAGGTATCTGCGTGAGGCAAAAAGGTTAATTGAGATCGAATTTACCCCTTCGATTGCCAGAGATCTTTCCTAAGCTGTATACAATCGTCTAATAATAACCAGAAGAAATTGATAAAATGCGGCATGATCCTCAAAGAGTTAACGTCTTCGGTAAACTATTGATTTTATGTATGCAAGTAAAATTGGTTATGAATGAATTGCGAGTGTGGTTTCTTTTAATTATCAGTTAACTAATCCGATAAGTTAACCACTGCATAAGAAGCTATACTAGCAATTCAGTTATGCGTATCATATCTCCATATATATATAAGATCACGAAGAGGAAAGGAAACTTATATGGGCAACTGTACCGAGAGGACAGACACATGAGGTGAAGCCGATAATTGAGGAGGCTGATGAACGAGTGGTGATTAAAGCGGCGTTTGTTATGGACCACCTTCTCCCTCGTGTTTAGCCCCATTAATATTGAGATTTTAAGACGCATGCCCCATTGGTTTGTCGATTATAAGACCTGTCACCCCAGTTCTTTGACAATATAAAACCCTTATGTGCCATTTAGATGTCGATGTTTTCCTGGCTAGCGATAGCGGGCCTGTAAAATCTGAAAACTAGTGCAGGGGCTAAGCATGAGGGAAAAAGAAGCCAGAAAAAACAACCATCCCATATTAAGGGGAGACTGGCTGTTTGTTTGGTCTATTAATTTATGTATTCATATATTGTGTTAGTTTCCTCCCTAGACCTCCATCAAGCTTAGAAGAAAAAAACCTAGATAAGATAGATATGTACATTTTTCGGTAGAAAAATATCCTGGCCGAAGGGCGGTTCCTCCTAAATTACAGGTTCGCAATCGGTCGCCAGCAAAGATATGGACACCTAAATGGCAGGAAAGGTCTTAAAATTGGCAGAAATAGGGTGACAGGTTTTAAAATCGCCAAGCTGATGGGCCGAACGTCTTAAAATCTGAAAACTAATGGGGTCAAACATGAGGAAGAAAGAAGCCAGAAAAAAACAACCATCCCCTATTAAGTGAAAATCTCCTCCTCTTAATGATAATATGAACCAGCACGTGTCAGTCTGTCTGTTTGTCTCTCTAGGGATCGTTCAGGGGGGGGGGGGGTTGTTGAATACACTTGAGGCCGTTAATGGAGGGTTTACTTATTAATTATTCCTTTTAGTTCGGCCACGCCCCATTTTTGTGTCATTTTTCGGACGTTTCGTCCCATTCCTTGGGTAATTTTAAGAACTTTCGTGCCATTTAGATGTCAATTTATTTCTGATCAACGATAGCGAGCCAGCAATTTAGGAGGAACCAGCCTTCGGCCGGTGCATATTCCCACCGAAAAATGCAAAAATTTACCTCGAAAGTGGGTATTGGGGATATACTGTATATATATACAGTATATATATATATATATATATATATATATATATATATATATATATATATACAGTATATATTATACCCTTTAGGTGTATTTGTAAGAGAATGGATGGAGATCAATAGATAACACAAAAGATAAGAGGGATATAAATTATGATCTAACTTTAATAATCTAACTTTGTAGAATATAGGAACAGGAATTGACAGATATGGAAATTAGTCTCTCAAGCTAATATTTCTTATAATATATATTTTGTAATAGCTTTCTTATGACCTATGAACATAACATTTATTCCTACAAAATTGCATATAACTATAATTTATTAATATTATCACTAACCCACCAATTAGCTTACAAATGAACGTAATTAATGAAATCAATGAAACTAATGACTACATGGGGTACTCCAAGGATTCAATACATCTATAAATTACAGGAAACTATGCAAAAGTAGGTGTTTTGTGTTATCTATATAAATCCCGGTAAATTCATTAAGCGGAGAATATATTGCGTATTTATACAAATCGGACGATGTTGCAAAATATATTGTCGAAAAATCGTAATAACTAGATTAGTAAACTAGCACGACTAAACAAATATAATAATTACGATTACGGACAGTTTGACACTAAACCCTTTCAACACGATGACGTAATGTCCATCATATTCTGGTGACCAATAGACGATTATTTCTTAGCTTACGATCTTCCTCTAGGACTCAAAGGGGTAAATATGATCACAATAAACTCTCTGCATAACATAGGTCCATATTCAACTACATAATGTCGTCCAATAATATAGCCAGAATAAAAGGTAAAAAGGCGTCATGTTTGTTAATTAATAATAACTCCACTGCACATATGGTATTCTATATAAGCTGTGTGTATATAACCCGGCGCGAGTTACAGTACAAGTTATATATCGGTTTTGGATTCATTAATTTATTTGATTCTATTTGTCCGTGGACCTCTGTCAAGCTTAACAAAATTCACCCAAGGTTTCCTTTGCGAGATAGATTTGTGCATTTTTCTGTAGAAAAATGTGCCAGCCGAAAGCTTGTTCCTCCTAAATTGCAGGCTCGTTATCGCTCGCCTAAATGACACGAAACGTATTAACATCGCTATAATATGGCGGCGAATGTCTTAAAATGTAAAAAAATAGTGGGGCTAAATATGAGGGAGAAGGGTGTTCATCCCCCCCCTCCTCCTCCCCCCCCCCCTCCTCCCCGTTATTTAAGTTATTTATATCCGCTACACGGGTTTCAGCGGATTTTGCGACCTATTTGGCGTATATCTATCATATATTTGGCGTATATCTATCATATATTTGGCGTATATCTATCATATATTTGGCGTATATCTATCATATATTTGGCGTATATCTATCATATATTTGGCGTATATCTATCATATATTTGGCGTATATCTATCATATACTTGGCGTATATCTATCATATATTTGGCGTATATCTATCATATATTTGGCGTATATCTATCATATATTTGGCGTATATCTATCATATATTTGGCGTATATCTATCATATATTTGGCGTATATCTATCATATATTTGGCGTATATCTATTAGTTTAGTTATTATTATTGTTATTCAGTTTCCTCCCAAGACCTCCATCAAACTCAAAACTCCCCTTCGAGGTAAATTTGTGCCGTTTTCGATACATAAATGCCCCGGCCGAAGAACAGTGGATTTGTTCTAAATTGCAGCCTCGCTATCGCCTGCCAGGAAAATATCAACACCTAAATGACATGAAAGGTCTTAAAACTGGGAATTATATAGGACGAAAGGTCTTGCAATCGTCAAACTAATGAGGCGAACTCCTTACAAAATATAAACTAATGGGGCTAGACATGAGGGAGAAGGAGGTTACAAAAATAGTCCCTTAATTCTTGCTATGCCCTATCTCTCTCTCTTCCTTTCCAATCTCTCTCTTTCTCTTTACTAATCTTACCTTTTCTACATCTCTCTCCCTGAATATAAACACCATATGAACAGGAGCACTTTATTGACAACGTTTCCCCTACAGCTTCATCAGGCTAATATGCGATGCGTTGTCAATAAAGTGCTCCTCCTCATACGGTGTCAATAAAGTGCTCCTCCTCATACGGTGTATATATTAATTCTGTCAACTTTTGGGGTAAAGTTTTTATCTCTCTTGGTGTTTTGCTTGTGTCTCTTTTAGTTCTTTTATTCTCTCTCTCTCTCTCTCTCTCTCTCTCTCTCTCTCTCTCTCTCTCTCTCTCTCTCTCTCTCTCTCTCTCTCTCTCCTCTCCTCTCCCTCTCTCTCTCTCTCTCCTTCTCTCTCTCTCTCCTCCTCGTCTCTCTTCTCCTATCCCTATTTTCTCTCCCTCTCTCCCCAATGCTCTCTCTCTCTCTCTCCCCTTTCCACCTCTCTCCTCCCCTGCCCCTTTCTCTCCATCACCCCCCATCCCCTTCCTCTCTCCCTCCCTCTCCCTCTCTCTCTCTCTCTCCCTCTCCTCTCCTCTCTCTCTCTCTCTCTCTCTCTCTCTCTCTCTCTCTCTCTCTCTCTCTCTCTCTCTCTCTCTCCTACATTCCTATAACACCTATTACTTCTCTCCCCTCTCCCATTCCTCTCTGCGTCTCTCTCCCATCCCCACCATCACCCCCCCCCCCTCTCGCTCCCTCTTTAACCCATCCCACCCCCCTCCTTCCCTTCCATCTCTCCCTTTCTACACTCTTCTCTCCCTTACATCCCCCCCCTTCTCTCTCTCCTCCCCCTCCCCCCCCTCTCCCTTCCCCTTCTCCCCCATTCGCCCCTTGCTCCCCCCCCCCCCCTCTCTCTCTCTCTCTCTCTCTCTCCCCCTCTCACGACGGCTGATATAAATTAGACGATATCATCTTTCCACCATTCCGGTAAAGCTTAATGGCAATTCATTCCCCGTTATTGATTTATCGGCCGGACCCATCGGGAATATGGCTTGTGAAACCGATGTCTCCCGATAGTCATGTACAGTGGCCCACATAAGTTCTGTTCCTCTCCGTGATCTTATGTAGGACGTTACAATTATAATGAATTAATTGCGAGTGTGGTTTCTTTTAATTACCAGTTGACTAGTCCAATGAGTTAACCATTGCTTAAGAAACTACACTCGTCATTCAACCATATGCATTATAGTTCCATGTATAATATCACAGAGAGGAACATAATTTATGTTGGCAGCTGTACAGTACACACCAGCATATGTCCACATTTCTTTTTAACCCCTTGAAACTCTGACGCGTTTTAGCAGTTTATTTTGGCTATCATTAGAAGATGTTATGCAGCTTAGGAAGGATCTGTGGGTATTAAAAGGGTAAATACTATCTCAATCAACCCTTTGACTTCCGTATACCGTTACTAATCTGACTAAAATCGTCTAATAGTAGCCAGAAAACAGAACAGAAACGCGTATTGGAGCTTGAAAGGGTTAGTATTGTGAGAAGTATGACGCGTTTTGACCGTTTCTTCCTATTCATTAGTCCCTTCTGTACCGATGACGTCCTTTTAAGTTTATGCTAGCTATATTTAGACTATTTAGACTATTTTGTGCGGTTTAAGAAGGGCCTGTGATAGTAAACACGAATAGGTGAGATAATTAGAAGCCTTTTATTTGCTGGAGGCCCTTTTTAAACTGAATATAATCGTCTAATAGCAGCCACAATCAAGTTAAAAGGACGACGCCGGTACTGAAGGGGTTAGGCGGATTTATACAGTTAGGAAGGCCTGAACGCTGCTAAAGACGGTCTCAATCAACCCTCTGACTGCCATATGCCCTTCCTAATCTGAATCGAATCTAAACAAACAGAACGATACTTATATATATTCTCGTTCTTCAGTATTGTCCTCTCTACTTTTCGTTTCAAGTTTAGAGCGGTAGCGTTCCTGGGATTTATGAGGAAAAATGTACAATGGGGGTGTGTGTCTTTTTAAGCTTGATGGAGGTTTAGGAACGAAACTCAAAACATGATAAAATATTATAAATGAGGAAATAAATACGCCCATTCCCCCTTAAATAAATACGCCCATTCCCCCTTAAATAAATACGCCCATTCCCCCTTAAATAAATACGCCCATTCCCCCTTAAATAAATACGCCCATTCCCCCTTAAATTGTATTTATTGTGGACTGCAACCGTATTTTAGCCGGTAATTCTGCTAAATATCGATGGGTGCAGCTCCAACTTCCTTATAGCCTGGAACTCGTAAGTGGTCAATTCGAGATTATTATTGTATGTTCTGTATGTGATATCCTGGGTTCGAATCTTGGGAAATCACATGCTTTTATTTATTTCCTTTGGGGTGTTACTGGTGTTTAGAATGATGTTACAATTAAGGTTACTTTTAGAGTCATTCCTTTTTAAATTTAGGTTTATTAAATTTAGCTTACTCGTCCCTTCTCATTTGTATCCCTCGAAATATTTGGCATGCTCTTGCAACCTGTTTGTGTTAACTTTGCTGCCTTATATATATATATATATATACCGTATATGTATATATATATATATATATATATATATATATATAACAAAAAATTATAAGCTCTTACCTTTCTCTTATATTCACGATCATTAAACTCGTATCATTTTAGATTACTCGTGTGATATTTATTTTTTGTTCTCTATTATTAAATATTCATACCACTTTATTCTCGCTTCGCAAATCTGAGGCGGCATCCTATTCTGTTTATTTATTTAGGACGATATGCGGTGAATACTTCCAATCACTCCACTGATTTACTGCTCATTCGATTTAACCCCTTCAGTACCGTGACGTATTGTTACCTAGGGTTCTGGCTATAGTCTATTCGCTGTAAGTAGGCGATAAATCATGAACTCTATCCTCTGTAACTCAAAAAGGGCTGGAGCAAATTGGCTGTAAAGTTCCACATCTATTCCTTGACTGAATCGTCCCAAATGGTAGAAATATTAGCTCGATTACTCTAGTCGTTTGTGAGTTACAGAGGTTAGTGGTCATGATTTCTCGCCTTCTTACAGTGAATAGACGATTTTATGCAGTTTAAAAAGGACGTATGCTATTTTAGAGGGTTTATGGAGATCTTATTTACCCCTTTGAGTCTATAGGTTTATTATAAGCTGAGGAAAATCATCTTATGGGACCCAGAATATGATGGAAGTTACGTCATGGTGCTGAAGGGGTTAATTCATCTGACATTAATTTGTGAAATGGGGGTGACAACATTAATTTGGGCCGTAGTACGATTAACACTTATATTAATTTTATTTTTCTTAATATACAAATACGTCAACGTTTATCCATTACTGCAAAAGAAAAAAAAAACAGTGAAATAATAACGATTTGAAATATGGCAAGTACGTTCATAGATTATCAATTTATCAAAACGATTATTTACATTCTTACACTCTAAGTTATGCGAGAAATAGTCCGCAAAACTGTAGTGTAATCAAAATTATAATTATGGAATTTATAAGAGAAAAATCAATTAAAAGAAACATAAAATCCTTGACAATTTTGGCTTCAGATCTAAAATAACTGCAAATTTTACTCCGGCCAAAAAGAGTCGGGTGTAAAATTCCCAATATTAATTTGTTATCATTCAGATTAGTATAATTACCGTAGAGGACATATGACATTAAGTAAATGTTTCTAGAATAGTAAGCCACTGATTTGATAACATTAATTGCGATTATGGGGTGTCTTATATATATATATATATATATATATATATATATATATATATATATATATATAAACATGTTTATGTGTTTACACCGAGTGCTTCTGGTTCTTCTATTCCTTATTCGTCTCCGCTTTCCCAAGGATGTATCGATAGCCACAATATATATATATATATAGATCTATATAAATATATCTCTATAGATATATATATATATATATATATATATATATATATATAGATAATATATATATATATATATATATATATACAGTATATATACAGTATATATGTATAAATTCTGCCGCCATATTTTCCTACGATTAGAATCATATGACTCTGTAACAGTGAAGGTACAAGTACTAGCAAAGTGTCATCAAATGCTATTCATACGTTCTCGAAATGCTTTATGAACAAATGTGTGTATATATACAGTACATATGTATAGAGAAACACATAATATACATCGCTACCATATCCTGTGCCGGTCGGCGGGCAGTACCGTTGAAAGTACCACAGACATGACGACCCAACCCCCTTCTCCCTCATGTTTAGCCCCATTATTTATTTTTTATTTTTAATACGTTCCAGTTTGGCTGCTTTGAGACTTTCTGCCCCCATTTCTTTGTAAATGTTAAAACCTATCGTGCCATATAAGGGTGTGATTTAGGAGGAACCGGCCTTTATCTCGATGGGGGTCATGGGGATATTTGTTATGCTTGATGGAGGTTTAGGGAGGAAACTAAACAAAATATATTAACTAATTACTAAATAAAAGTCTGTCCTTACTTCCTGACGCCCTGACCCCAAGAGTAGCGAGCGATAGCGAGCCTGTAATTTAAGAAACGCCTGCTTTCGACCTGCATTTTTTTTTATCGAAAAATATACACATTTATCTTGAAGGAGGGTCTTACGGGGTGCTTTTTAAGCTTTTATCAACGCCCCCCTCATCTTTCCTCAATGCCCCCCTCATCTTTGCTCAACGCCCCCCTCATCTTTGCTCAACGCCCCCCTCATCTTTCCTCAACGCCCCCATCATCTTTCCTCACCGCCCCCCTCCTCATATTTTTTCCAACGCCCCCCTCATCTTTTCCCCTCCCACTTGTTTGGCGAGTCATCTGTTTGTCTCGTTATCTCATTCTTTCTCCCTTCTAATAGTTCATTGTGGCCACCCTCTCCTCTCCCCTCTCTCCCTCCCTCTATCTCTCCTCTCCTCCCCCTCCCCACCCTCTCTCCCTCCCTCTCCCCCTCTCCCTATCCCCTCTTTTTCCAGGGAGTCAGTTAATTTTGTGCAACATAGTTCTGATTAGTCGTATTATGGCCTATATCTAGCCACCGATATTTTAGTTCAGTTTGCCTATAGATAACAAGCACACACAAGCATTCAGAAGCACCAATCACTCATCAGCCCCCGAAATAAATGGCTTCACTTCATATATTATACTTGGCATTAATATGACGCGAAGATATAGTAGTTTCATGTTATTCCACTAATTATCGAGAAATAAGTTACTCAATAAAGACTCAATTCACCGTCAGCTGAAACAAAAGCGACTATAGTTTACTTAACCAATGGCTTACTGTTTATGATCATAGCTCATTTGACTCTCTCTCTCTCTCTCTCTCTCTCTCTCTCTCTCTCTCTCTCTCTCTCTCACTGGCCGAGGTGTTGCACAGTAATTACTTTATTGGGAGAGACTCATGAGGGGAGAGAAGTGAGTGGCGAGGGGCGAAGAGGGGAAGAAAGAGAGAGAGGGGAGGAGAAGGAGGAGGAAGGGGGGGGAGGAGGGAATGGAAGAGGGAGAGAAGGAAGGTATGGAGAAGAGAGAAAATACGGAAGGAAGGAAGACAGAGAGAAGGAGATGATAGGGGTAGTGAAGGAAGAAGAGGAGGAGGAAATAGAAGGATGTAAGAGGAAGAGAAGGAAAGTAACGGAAGAGAGGTGTGGAGAGAAGGGAAGAGGAGGAGGAGGGAGTAGAAGAATGTAAGAGGGAGCGAATGAAAATTTAAGGAAAAAGCGAAGGATATGACAGCGAAAGAAGAAGAAGAAGTAAAGGAGAGAGAGAGAGAGAGAGAGAGAGAGAGAGAGAGAGAAGGAGCGAAATTGAAGTGTCGATGAAAGGAATCGAACGACAGGGAACACAAGAATAACGGGAGAGAAAGAAAGAATATATAGACAAAACAAAAACAAACAAAAAACAATATGGATGAATGCAAGAAATAATTGAGAGAGGAAGGAACAGAATGGAAGGAGTATTGCAAATAACTGAGTGAGGGATGGAAACAATTGAAGAAGGAATAAAAGATAATCGCAGAAAGAAAATAAATTAATCGTGTAAACGTAAAACACATGGATGAATGCAGGAAATAATTGAGAGAGGAAGGAACAGAATAGAAGGAGGGTTGGAAATAACTGAGCGCGGGATAGAAACAATTGAAGAAAGAACAAATACAATTATGGAAAGAAAGAAATGAATGGTGGGAAAATAAAAAACAATAAGGATGAATGCAGGAAATGATTGATAATAAATATAGTTGATTGATTGATTGCTTGCTTGAGAGAGGAAGGAACAGAATGGAAGGAGGAGTGAAAATAACAGAGAGAGGGATAGAAACAATTGATAACAATAACACAAAAATGTAGAAAGATAGATTTTTTTTAGAAAGATAGAAATTTATCGGGTAAACACAAAAACAATATGGATGAAGCAGGAAATAAATGAGAGAGGAAGGAACAGAATGCACATTATGAAACAATACGCTGACTAAATGCATTTCCGACTAAATTCAACTGAGCACTATACATCGAACCAAACCCGCTCGAAACTGGCAAAAACAATGAACAGTGTATAATAGAAGAATAGGACAGCAAAGTAGAAGAGAGGGAGAGAGAGAGAGAGAGAGAGAGATATTAATAATAACAAATATACCAAAGCCCCATATTAAAACCCCCAAACGTTGAATGTGGTAATGTTAAAACACCTTCAAGTCCGCAGTCAATGTACGGCTTCTGTTATCCGCTATAAGCAACCTTTACACCAAACTTTTGTGCCCCCCCCCCGCCCCCCTTTATTATTTTCTCTATCGTCAGGAACCTTAGTCTATTAATTAGTGTGACAGAGAGAGTTACACAGAGTTACACAGATACTCAGACCACACAGACCTTGCGGGCCCTACTAGGTGGTCCGGTCTTAATACTACTAGACAAGAACAGTTTACAATAGAAGAATAGGACGGCAAAGTAGAAGAGAGAGAGAGAGAGAGAGAAAACAAAAATTAGAACAAGAGAGAATGGTAATGTGAGATAATTATTTCTATATTCCTAAATTTAGTAATTGGAGATAAATCTTTTAGTAAATACTATGTCTTTTTTTCGTCATCATTTTTTCTTTAAAATTCATAATGCTTCTACTCAGACTCACTATAATTAAACATACACAGCACAGTTGCGAATATTAATACTGTCACATATATTTTCCAAGCGATCTCGAGTTGAATTGAAACTTTGTTGTATTATTATTACTTACTTGATATTTGTATTTCGGACGTTTCTTTAAAATTCTCGATGCTTCAAAATATATCAGAATTAATTATCAGGAATTTAATTTGTTACGAATAATTGACAACGATTAAAATTTAACTACTACTGCTAATAATAATAATAATAATAATAATAATAATAATAATAATAACAATAGTAATATAATAATAATAACAATAAGTGATAATAATAATAATATAAATAATATAAACTTATAAATAATAATAATAATAATAATAATAATAATAATAATAATAAACTTATAAATAATAATAATAATAATAATAATAATAATAATAATAATAATAATACTAGAATACTCCCGTAACAAATTTAATAATAATTAACTATCAAATAATAATAACATCAGCCACTAACAAAATAATTATTATTCTAAGTATACTTGGTAAGGTGTTTCAGTTAAACTAAGGGAACTGGTACTTGCCTTATTTGCTCATTTTATATATTTTTTTACGTTTTGTTTTAATTTCCTCCCTATAAATCCTCCTAAAGCTTCATGTTACACAACCCCAAGAACGTCCTTCAAGATAAATTTGTACATTTTTTGATAGAAAAATGTTCCGAAGGCGTTTGGGTATGTTTTGTCTTTCATTAACTTCTATTCCTTTATTGCCTCTTATAAGTTTTCTTAATTTCCCCCTTCTCTCTTTCTCTCTCTCCCTCTCTCTACCCCAGGTTATAAGCTTCCAACAACACTCCTCTTTTCTCTCTCATCTCTCTCTCTCTCTCTCTCTCTCTCTCTCTCTCTCTCTCTCTCTCTCTCTCTCTCTCTCTCGTAAACCGAACACACACCCACAATAATTATTGAGGCTGGGTATACTAACCAATTTTCTAGTCCAGAGCATATTTTAATAGTAAAAGATTAATTTAATATTTCGGCTGATTTGTTCTGTTACTCGCCGGGTTGAACAAGTCGACTCTTTGGGGGGAATATAAATAGATTTCAATTGGCCATTTCATTCAGTTAATCCACTTGTGAATATATAATTTAATGTTTGGAAGACTACAATCATTGCCCGTGAAACATGACGGAATAAAAAGTTTGTGTAACACCACCAAGACTGCTAAAACGTGCCAGATCCTCAAAGGGTTAAGTTATATTCTAGTTTTATTAATTTCACTCCAACACCAAACACCTCCCAAAGAAATTGATGAAAGCACGCATATGATCCACCGGGATTCGAACCTGGGTTACCCCATACAAATGTTAAACACTCTAACCACTACACCATCAAGGCAGTTATATATCAGAAATCACACACCTGGCGTAATGTACCTCCAGTCTAGTTTCCGCGATGTCAATGTGAAAGAGCCTCCAAGTAGTGCGAGAAAGAACTTGATATATATATATATATATATATATATATATCAGTGTGTTGTATCATAATTGTAAAAGCATCTGGAAGTCAAGAGGAAAACTCACTATGTAAATTTGAGCAAAGCAAACAGTTTGAGCCACCTCACACACGCTGAACTTATCCCCTACGCATATTACCGGAGTTAGCTCGAGTTTATACTTATCCCCTACGCATATTACCGGAGTTAGCTCGAGTTTATACTTATCCCCTACGCATATTACCGAAGTTAGCTCGAGTTTATACTCTCCTAATACATTTATTTTACTATATAATCTAATTTATTTATTTCACGCCCAACACTAAACACCACCCAATGAAATTAATGAAAGCATATGATCCACCCGGGATTCGAACCTGGGTTACCACATACAGATCTATGTGGGTTAAGAGCTTGGACACTCGTTCTGAATGTCGGAGGTTCGATCCCGGCTGGGAGTATTTAAACATTTACTAGCTCACGTGTATTTGTTATATATATATATATATATATATATACTGTCTCGGTAAGAGTGATATGTGCATTAATATGCTACAGTGTATGTACGAAAGTCAGTTTGCTGGCTCAGAATGTATTTGAATTTGTGACCGCTGTACACCCTATTACAGATCTTTCCTAGGCTGTATACAATCGTCCAATAACAGCCATAATAAACTGTCAAAACGCGGCATAATCCTCAAGGGGTTAATACGAACAAAAACCACATAGCTATCCACACGACTCACACAAGCATATAAATAAAAGCCAAGTGCAATATATATAATCCAAGGAAAATTGAGCTTCAGCCCTTTTCTTTCCAGCCTCTTTGTTTACTCGGGCAAAAACTAATGACTCCCTGATTAGAAATTTCCACATTCTTTGTTTGGGGCGAGCACTAGCGAGGCTTCTCCGACCGACCCCGAACGCCCCGCGGGAGAAAAAGGAGTTGCGATCTTGAAGGAACAAAACCACCCCGACGGTAAAAGGAACCGCGAATACTGTGAAAGTCTGGGAGGGGTTTTGTGCAGATTAAGTGTGTATGTTGGGGGGTGGGGGTGGGGGGTAATTTCCTCCCTAGACCAAGAATCTGTGGTAGTAGAAAGGAGTAAGTGAGATAGTTCGAAGGCTTTCAATTGCTGGCAGCCCTTTTTAAACTGAATAAAATCGTCTAATAGTAAACAGAATGAAGTTTACAGGACGGCACCGGTACTGAAAGGGTTAAGACTTTGAGGATTATGAAGCATTATAGCAGTATATTTTGGCTATCATTAGACTATTTCATACAGCTTAGGAAGGGTCTGTGGGACTTAAACCTGCAAAGACTGGCCCAATGAATCCTCTGACTTCTATATATCCTTCCCAATCTAAATAAAATCGTCTAATAATAGCCAGAAAACCGAACAGAATTGCATCATCGAATCTTGAAATGGGTAAATTATCGTTCGTGTTATTAAGCTTATTTTCCTTTCGATGTTATGTATTCACTTGGCGCGCGTCAAAGATCTCCGGTGCATGAGTTTTGTTTATAATTATGCTTGTGTGATTTGTGTGGATAGCTATGTAGTTTCTCTGGACCCCCTTTCTCCCTCATTGTTAGCCCCTTTCCTTCGATTTTGTATATTCACTTGGCGCGCGTGAAAAACATCCAGTTAAAACAAAACCAGAAATGCGTTATGAATGTTATACAATGTAGTTTATACCGTATTTCCACTAACAACGAAATTGTATATACAGCATGTCCTCCCCTCCTGTGAAAATATTAAACTTGTGTTGAGGCTCGGAAACTGTGACCGGGCTGAAGGTTGCTGTTCCGACATCTTCTTTTTGTTGTGGTCTTATCGGCTGGGGCCATAGAGAGGGAGGGAAGGTACAGTTGGCCGCGGGAATCTTTGTACACCCAGTGATTTTATGTATGGAAGGAACATTTGTATGATTGATTTAGAAGTGTATTTTTTGTGAAATAGTTAAAAAAATTACCAATTAACAGTTGTATAGCAATATATTAACAGTTGTATAGCAATATATTAACAGTTGTATAGCAATATATTAACAGTTGTATAGCAATATATTAATAGTTGTATAGCAATATATTAACAGTTGTATAGCAATATATTAACAGTTGTATAGCAATATATTAACAGTTGTATAGCAATATATTAACAGTTGTATAGCAATATATTAATAGTTGTATAGCAATATATTAACAGTTGTATAGCAATATATTAATAGTTGTATAGCAATATATTAACAGTTGTATAGCAATATATTAATAGTTGTATAGCAATATATTAACAGTTGTATAGCAATATATTAACAGTTGTATAGCAATATATTAACAGTTGTATAGCAATATATTAACAGTTGTATAGCAATATATTAACAGTTGTATAGCAATATATTAACAGTTGTATAGCAATATATTAACAGTTGTATAGCAATATATTAACAGTTGTATAGCAATATATTCTTGTAGGTCAATCACACATGTTTAGAATCCTGGGAGGATCACATGTATGTATGTATGTATATACTTAGATACATACCCAATAGCTGGGGGTGGCCGACTCGAGACAGAGCCCGAACAGGGACAAGCAAAGAAATATAAAAATCACACACATCTAGGTCGCCCAGGAGAAGACCCAGAGACCCAGGCCCATTTGAGGTCCCAAACAAAAAATCCCAAGGTTAATTGCTTTCATTAATTTCATTAATTTAATTTAACGATGTTAAAAACAAAATAATATCATGGCGTGGATACAAACTAATGTTGCCAACTGTACAAGCGCAGTAAATAATTCGGATACATTCTGCGCCCTCAAACCGACCAAGTTGTCCAGTTATCATTTCTCCCAGCTTGGGGGTTAGGGAAGTGCCGCAACTGTCCCGGTAAAGGCACCCTGCGGCACTCTCTCTGATGTGCCACAAGTAAATCTTCCGCCTCGCCTTGTCTCAATGGACGGGACCCAACCGCCCGCAACTTGATAAAATTGTAACGCGATAGTGACTCTTGCACAGGAGGGGGGCTCTTGGGGGCTGCTGGAGGTCGGGTGGGGGGGGGGGGGGGGCGGTTGTATTCCGTCCACATGGGGCAATAGGTGCGCTCACACACTCTTGCATAGGGGAGGGGTGCTCTTGGGGTTGCTGGTCGGGGAGGGGTTTCTATATTCCGTTCAGATGTTGTAATAGGTGCGCTCACACACTCTTGCATGGGGGAGGGGCGCTCTTGGCGTTGCTGGTCGGAGAGGGTTTCTGGTTTCTGTCCAGATGCGGCAATGGGCGCGTTCACACACTCTTGCATGGGCGGGCGAGGGTTTCTATATTTCGTCCAGATGGGGCAATAGGCGCGCTCACACACTCTTGGACGGGCGTGCTAGGGTTTCTGTACTCTGTCCAGATGATGCAATAGGCGCGTTAACAGATGCAATTGTTGCGTTCGAGTCATGGGGAAACATGGCTTGAAATGAGACCATTAACAACAAAAATGCTAAACGAGGCTTTCCAAGATCAAGACATACACATATTAGGCATCTTTAGAGATGTTTTTTTTCTGGAACCCCTTTTCAATCATGTTAATTCCATTAGTTTTGGGATTTTAAGACCTTTCACCCCATGTCTTTGTCAATTTTTAGATCTTTCCAATTTTATTCTAGGTATATTTAGACGATTTTGTGCAGGTTAAGAAGGATCTGTGGTAGTAAAAATGGTTTAGTGAGATAGTTCGAAGCCTGTTAATTGCTGGAGGTCCATTTGGAAGTGAATAAAATCGTCTAATACTAGCCAGAATAAAGTTAAAAGGACTCACCATCTTCAATACACAGATACATGACAACACCAGACATTTTGTAGGTTAATACATCCTCTGTCACCACCGAAATCCACTGGAAAAACAACAACATTAAGATTTGTTTGTTTTGTTTTTAGTTTGCTCCCTAGATCTCCATCAAGCACACACATACACACACACCGACACACATACAAACACACACACACACACACACACACACACACACACACACACACACACAAACACAAACACATACACACACACACACACACACACACACACACACAAGGGTCAAGGCATCCTGGTTTTGTCCACACTGTAAACAAATTATAAACAACGACCATTTCAGCGTGTTGATTCAAAGGTATTTTTTCCCTTGCAACATTGTCCACTCATTTGTTATGGTAAAAAGACAAAACTTTTATGGTAAATATATAATGCGAACTCTCTCTCTCTCTCTCTCTCTCACACACAAACACACACAGCCCCTCTCACTCTCTCACACACACAAGCACACATTCTCTATTTCATAAACACACGCACACACTTTCTCCCTCTTACACACACACCCACCCACACACACACCCAGTCCCTCTCACTCTTTCGCACACACAAACACACATTCTCTCTCTCATAAACTCACGCACACACTCTCTCCCTCTCTCTCACACACACACACACACACACACACACACACACACACACACACACACACACACACACACACACACACACACACACACACACTATCTCTGTCTTCCCGACCTTTGCTTGATATCCACAAATACCACAAATTACGTATTAAACCAACCCCCACATCCCACGAATTCACGAGTTCCGGCCAAGAGATATCCTTTTCCGCGCACAGACAGAAAGCGCAAGATAGATTCAAGAACCCCCTCCACTTATTTCCATGCGGGATTCACAACTATTCAGAATCGTGGAGCGTCTGATTCGCTTTCAAGGGTCAGACGTATCCATGTTCGGGGCACAAAGTCAGTGATAAGATGGTAGATTGTCGCTGGACTGGCTGGCTGGCTGGCTGGCTGGGTCAAGGGATGGTTGGCTGGGCTGGTTGGCTGGGCTGGTTGGCTGGTTGAATGGTTGTTTGGTTGGTTGGTTGAGTGGTTGGCTGTTTGAGTGGTTGAGTGGTTAGATTGATTGTTTGGTTAGGTGGTTGAGTGGTTGGTTACTTGGGTAGTTGGTTGTATGATTAGGTGGTTGGGTGGGTGGGTCAAGGGATGGTACGCTGGGGTGGTTGTTTGGTGGGCTGGTTGGTTATTTGGGTGGTTGGTTGTTTTTTGGGGGGCTAGATGGTTGAGTGGTTAAGGGGTTAAGTGCTTGTGAAAACAGGAAATCATAGCTTAATAGTCTTAAACACTTGAATTAAGTCTCCTCTTAACCTGTGCTTCGTTAATTAAGCTACACAGTTTGAACTCTTTTAGACGTTCTTCATATGACTTATTTCTTAGTCTAGCCAGGGAGGTTGATTGATGGTGTATGATTCGACCTTTCCACTTGTGTTTTCGTCTATGTGTATGAAGGAGACAAAATGCAGGCTGCCTGTAACGAGTGTCTCCCCCAAAGCCAAAAGAGTGACAGGGCCAAATTTAAGAAATTTTGTTGGCAAAATGCCTGGACACACGAAGTTTAAAGCAGTGTAAATCACAGGATGAAGGAAAGATTGATTGAGGGAGAGAGTTCCAGAGTTCACTTGTTGATTAAAAGAAAGACTGAGAAAATTTGCCAATTCTTGGGTTGGAGAGCTGGACAGAATAGGAGTGGGACTGTGTTGAAAGGCGGGTGCCTCGCACTCGCCGCACCTTGCACCTTAACTCCACTTCCCAAATACTACTACTACCACCCCCATGAACACCACCACCACACACAACAACAACACACCACCACCACCAATATAACCAGTACCACCTGCAACACCATACTACCACCACCACCACTGCACTACCATCAGCACCACCACCACCACACCACCAATTCTACCACCACCACACCACCACCACCACCACCACCACAACAATTACTGGTATGGTCTGGGGCCCCCCCACCAAGACCAACCCTTCCCTCCCCACTTCAATGACTGTTGCTGCTGACATAGACGAGTTCCAAGGGTTAGATCAATTACCACAACCTTTACCACAACTACCACAATAATAACAAAAACACAACCACCACGACCGTAAACATATTGACAAAACCAATCACCACACCACCACCACAACCACAATCACAACAATAACCCAGACTTTTACCAACCAATACACCATTAACAAAATCCCACATCACTGCAGCAGCAAACCCTAACAATTGCCAACACACCAGCAACCACACTACAGCAACAATCGCAAAAACAACCCTACTGGCTACCAAAATTACCATGCCCCATCCAACAACAACAACAACAACAACCCCGTATAACAATTACCGCCACCATCACCGCGACAAACACAACAACCAACACCATCCCTCAACCAACTAACAACACAACAACAACCGTAACAAGCCTAACAACCGTAACAACAAAAACAACCCCGTATAGCAATTACCGCCACCATCACCTCAACAATAATAACGAAACCAATCACCATGCCAACAAGCACACAACCAATATAAATCACAACAACCACAACAGCAACCAACACTATCCCTCAACCAACCAACAAACCTAACAACAACAACAACAACAACAACAACAACAACAACCCGTATAACAATTACCGCCACCATCACCGCGACAACCCTTGCCAGAACACTCGAGCGACTGTTGCGGCTGACACGGACGAGTTTGAAGGAGCCGGATCAATTACCAGAGCAACAGTTGAGGCGGGGCTGTCGGAAGAAGGAGAAGAGGAGGGTGGGAGAGAGACTGGCTGGGAGAGATGGAGGGAAGGGGTGGAGAGAGGGAGAGGTGGGAGAGTGAGTTGGTGGAGAGGAGAAGGGTGGGATGGGAGAGGTGGGAGAGAAGGGGTGGAGATGGGAGAGGCTTGGTGGGAGGGAGAGGAATAGATGGTGAGAAGAGGGGTGGGGTGGGAGAGAGAGGCTGTGAGAGATGGAGGAAAGGGGTGGAGTGATGGGAGAGATGGGAGGGAAGGGGTGGGATAGAGAGAGAGGCTTGGTGGGAGAGACAGGGAGAGATGGTGAGAAAAGGGGTGGGATGGGAGAGAGAGGCTGGGAGAGATGGAGGGAAAGGGTGGGGTAGAGAAGGGGTGGGAGAGAGGGAGAGGCTTGGTGGGAGAGACAAGGAGAGATGGTGAGAAGAAGGGTGGGATGGGAGAGATGGAGGGAGAAAGGTTGGGTAGATAGAGACAGGGAGAGAAGAGGGTTAGGAGAGAGAGAGAGTTAGAGAAAGGGATGTGGAGAGGCTGTGAGAGAAGGGGAAGGGCGGAAAGAAAATTGGAGAAAAGGAACGGGATCAATTACCAGCAACAGTTGAGGCGGGGCTGTCGGAAGGAGAAGAGGGTTGGGAGAGAGGCTGGGAGAGGGACTAGGAGAACAGGGGTGGGGTGGGGGGGGGGGGGGAGAGTTGAAGAATGGGGTGCGGTGAGGCTGGAAGAAGGACAAGAATTGTGGAGAGAGAGAGAGAGAGAGAGAGAGAGTTGGAGAAAAGGAAGGGAAGGGGTGGGTTGAGGGTTTGGAGAGAAAGAGAGTTGGAGAAACGGGAAGTGGAGAGGCCAGGAGAGAATCAGAAGCAGAACCGTTTATTTTCCATAGGGCCTAGAGTATTGAAAAATTGAGAGAGAGAGGGGTGATGGGAGGGGGAGAAGATTTGGGAAGAAGAAATATGGAGTGAAAGAGTTGGATAAAGAGAGAGAGAGAGAGAGAGAGAGAGAGAGAGAAAGAGCTGGATAAAGGGAGGAAAGGGGTGCAGAAAGTGGTGGAGAGAAAATTCACTTCTAATTCAATCTGACTAACTTTCCTTCCAATCATAAAATCACGAAGTGGATACAAATCAGGCTGTCAGACGAGAGACCTATTAATTATCGTATTTTTAGTCATATGATTAAATTGATATCCAGTATTCGATAAATGGATATAAAATCGTAGTCATGTACATAATAATTCCCCTTCCTCCCTCACCCCCCTTACGATTACACTCTCTCTCTCCTTCCCCTATTTCCTCTCCCTCCTCCACATTCTCCCCTATACCCCTCCTTATTTCCCTCCCTTCCCCTCATAATTCCCTTCCCTCACTACCCTACTCTTACACTCTCTCCTTCCCCTATTCCCTCTCCCTCCTCCACATTCCCCCCTATACCCCTCCTTATCTCCATCCCTCCCCCCCCCCACCATCGTCACTATACGTCTTCAGCTAATTAATGACAATGTTTACTACAGACTTTGGCCTCTTTGATACAGTGTGTGGGGTCTATGGGACAATTATTTTTCCCTCCCTCCCTGCTTTCCTTCCTTCCTTCCTGGCTGCCTTCAATTCTTTCTTCTTTCTTTCTTTCTTTCTTGTTTTCTTTTTGTCTTCCTTCCTTCCTTCCTTTCTCCTTCGTTTGTCCTTCCTTATTATTTCCTTCCTTCCTTCCTTCCTTCCTTCCTTCCTTCTTCCTTCCTTTCTTTCTTCCTATCTCAACACCCTTTTCACACCTACGCACATGATACAAAGACGTAAACATACTCTGTAACGTTATAATTACACACATATTTTCAATTTAATTTAACAGCATAGCAGAATGATTAAAAGACAATAATACACCTGGATGTGGAATAATGTGGTCGCCAGAATAGGTACTGCTTTTAGAGTTTGGGGTTTATCATGACCGAATGTGTGTGTGTGTGTGTGTGTGTGTGTGTGTGTGTGTGTGTGTGTGTGTGTGTGTGTGTGTGTGTGGCGTGAAGACACCCACATAGACATACACTAGAAACCTTAGCAGTAGAAACAATTATTAAAGGAAGACACTACTGGTATACATGTTTTCACACACACACACACACACACACACACGTACATACACACACACATACACAACATACATTCAAACAGGATTCAAACCATTACCAAACGCAGCACTATCTATTACAAGTTGCAAAGGAAACAGCGTCATCACTGCCAGCACCTCACCACAGCACCAGCAAACAGCACCACAATACCATTTGCAGCACCACAACCCCATCAACACCAGCGCCACAACAGTACCTTTATCTCCAACAAAAAGCACCATCGCCCCCAGCATACAGTACCATCACCAGCACCAAGAGCACCATTACTACCAGCAAAGAGCACCATCGCCACCAGCAAACAGCACCACAACTCCATCACCAGCATTACTGCCAGCAACAACACCAACAACGTCACCACCAGCACCACAACCCCAATGTCACCAGTACCAACAGCACTATCACCACCAGCAAACAGCAGCACAACCCCATCACCACCACCAAGCAGCACCTCAACCGCATCACCAGCACCATAACCCCATCATCATCAGCACCTGACCACAGCACCATCACCAAGCAGCACCACAACCCCAACACCAGCACCACAACAGCTCCTATAAAGTACGATATCCTCACCACAGCATAAGTTACAGACAGAGCCGCACAGCAACCATAACAGCAATGACACCACACATACCACTATCACCAATGAAACGGTCCTCTAACACCAACAACACCACAGGCACCACTACCACTACATCAGCACCATAACGTCCACTACAACCAGCACCACAATACTACCAGAAAAAGTGCCCCCCCCCCCCCTCCTCCTCCCCAGCACAACAGAGCACAAGACAAGGTGCTGAGAGTACCGAGACCCCATACCAACAATCACAGCAATAACACCACCATTAACACAACAACTACAACAGCACTAATAGACTCACCATAACAGCACCACAATAACAGCATCAACAACACCCCAACCTAACCAGTGAAGCAGTGGTCTCCCTCTCCAGCACAGCCCAGCACAGCACAAGTTACAGACATTGCTTCTTAGATCCTACACCAACAACCACAACCATAACACAACAAACAACATCACCAAAAACAGCCCCATAACAGCACCACAACCACCACAACAACAGCATCAACAGCACCCCAACCCAACCAGTGAAGCAGCGGTCTCCCCAGCACAGCAGAGCACAGCTAAAGTTACAGACAGAGCCCCCTAAATCCCACACCAAGAACCACAACCATAACACAACAACACCCTAACAACGGCACCATCCCCACCACAATAACAGCATAACAGCACCACAACAACAGCATCACCAGCACCCCAACCCAACCAGTGAAGCAGCGGTCTCCCCAGCACAGCAGAGCACAGCACAAGTTACAGACAAGAGCCCCCCGGGACCCCACACGGCTGACTGGATTTCAATTATGAGACAAACTGCTGGAAGGGACCCCGGGGCAGGTTCCAACATGTTTACTTTATTGTTGGTTTACCGCGATTTTTCACTGCTTGGGTTTTAGCTGGGGGAAGGGAGGGGAAGAGAGTGCGTTTTCCCCTGGTATTAGCTGGGGGAGGAAGGGAGAGAGAGCGGTTTTTTTTTCCTTGGCTTTAGCTGAGGGAGTAATTTGATTTTATTTGATATGATTTGATTCGATTATTTTATCAAGCTCGTATAAATACAGGAAGTACAAATGTTGCAGAGAGAGAGAGAGAGAGACGTTTCCCCTGGTATTAGCTGGGGGAGGGAGGGAGAAAGAGTTTTTTCCCCTGGTATTAGCTAGGGGAGGGAGGGAGAGAGAGAGCTTTTTCCCCTGGTATTAACTGGGGGAAGGAGGAAGAGAAGGAGAGAGAGAGAGAGCTTTTCCCCTGGTATTAGCTGGGGAAGGGGAAGAGCCTTTTTTCCCCCGATATTGTCTGTACCATTTGTTATCTGAATTTCGGTGGAATATGCCTTGGTCACATGGAGGGAGGGGAGAGGGGGAGAGGGGAGGTGGGGTGGGTGAAGAGGGGAGGGATATATTTTATTGTGAGTATTCCGCCATATAGGAAGGTACAGGTGGGGAGAGAGGGGGCCTTCCAATAATTCGCATGTCAGTTATATTGCAAGGGTCAAGGGAGCGTTCATAGAAATACACAATATGTCCACGAATTATATACCGTATGATTATTCAGTGTTACACCAATTTCACATTAATACACAATAATATGTCCACGAATTATATACCATGTGAAATTGGTGTAATACTTGGTCATATTAGATCAAGTGATACATAAAATTGGTGTAATACTTGGTCATATTAGATCAAGTGATACATCAATTTTACATGAATACACGATATGTCCACGAATTAAATAACATAGGACATTTGTATAGATGATCATATTTATGCAAGTGTTACACCAATTTCACATTAATACACATTATGTCCACGAATTGCATATCAAGTGAAATTGGTGTAAAATGTGATTATATAAGATCAAGTGATACACTATTTTCACAAAATACACATTATGTCAACGAATTATATTATTACACCGTGTGAAATTGGGGTAACACTTGATCACATTAGAGCAAGTGTTACACCAATTTCACATGATACATAACTCGTTGATATATTTGTATTTTATGAACTCTCTCTTGACCGATAACCTTTTGTCAACATGGATGAATTAGGTGATTGTGTTGTTTATGGTTTGATATTAAAATTAGTAATTAAATTAACGGTGATTCTTAATTGTAACTAATATTTGGCTTTGAAATAATATATACGACTAAAATTATATTGATCTATATGTCATGGACATTATTATGTTAGTATCTATTTTCTATATATGAATGTGTTAGAGGCCCTATATGGGAGTTGCATATAAAACTAGTGTAAATATAATATGTGTATTTTTGATGTGTGATATAATGTGTGATGTGTGATATATATATATATACTGTATATACCATGAATTAATGATCTATAATGAACATATTAAGGTGACCAAGGTATAATTGCGTAACGGGTTGGGATCATGGACATGAACTCAGTATCCCCCAACAGCTGATGATAGTATATAGGCGGTGCTCAGGTGTGCTGGCCGCAGACAGGTGTTGGCAGGTAATTAGGAAATCAGGGACACTCCGATGGTTTAAGTCGATCAATACGTGGTGGTGGTCTCTCTCTCTCTCTCCCTTCTTCTTCTTCTTCTTTCTTCCTCTTAACCTTCCTCCTCCTCCTTTTCTCTTTCGTCATCCGTTTATTACCTTCTCTTCCTCCACCTTGTACTTAGCTTACACCCCCCCCCCCCCTCCTTACTACCACCATCACCACCTCCACAACTGCTCCCCATTACCAACCACCCCAACTGCTCCCCCTCCCCCTTACCACCACTCACACTGACCCAATCTCCCCCCCCCCCACCACACTTGACCCCTCTTCCTCCCTCCACCACAACTTTCTCCATCCCTCACAATGCCCCCACCACCCCAACTGTCCCTCTACCCCCATCATCACCCCTACCACCAGAACTAACATAACTATTCCCCTCCCCTCCCTACCACCACCACCACCACAACTCCCCCCCCCCCCCCCCCTTCACCACCTCCACAACTACCACAACTATTCCCACCACTCACACTGCCCCCATCCCCACCACACCTACCATAACTATCCCCCTCCCACCACCACCACCATAACTCCCCCACCACTGCCCCACTACAACTACCACAACTATCTCTCCCTCACCTCACCTACCACAACCCCCTCCTCCCCCCACAACAACCTCCACAACTGTCCCCACCACTCACACACTTCATCAGGGGTGCTCTCACACAGCCATCAGAGCGTGTACAGTAGACCACACCAGTTTTACGATGAAATACTAACTTGGCTAAACAGAGAAGTAGGAGTGTGGGGGATTTTGTTGACGGAAGTAATTATGTGTTCGGTTGAAATGGGTAAATATAATACACACACACACACTTATAATACCAGCACACACACACACACACACACACACACACACACACACACACACACACACACACAGTAAGGTATAACAGGGGGACAATTTCATGGTTGGATTAACAGTCAGCAGGGTTTTTTTATGTGTGTTTTTGTTTTTTTTAAAGTGTGGTGCGTATTGCCGTTGTGTCTATAGCAGTATTGTGTCTCTTGTTGTGTGTGTGTTTATTGTTGTTGTGTGTATCTGTGTTGTTTATTGTTGTTGTTGTTGTGTGTGTGTGTGTATGGGTGTTGTTTATGTATCATTGTGTTGCTGTTTGCTGGGTGTGTGTGTGTGTGTTGCTGACTACAATAATAATAATACTGTGCATGTGTGTGTACCTGTGTATATACTGTATACAGTATATATATATATATATATATATATATATATATATATATATATATATTTATATTTAACAAATATATCGAATCCAAGTAGCTCAATTATAACGATTAGTAAAAATATATACTTTATACCATCTCTGCGTGAGAAATTTTGAAAAGCAAACAAGGCCAATATGAAATTCAGAAAAGGGCATAGTACAATCAGATAGAGAGAGAGAGAGAGAGAGAGAGAGAGAGAGACAGGGACAAGTTGGTGAACGATTTAGTCTGTTATGACCAAGTTTTAATTAAATATCTGGTGGTTTAATTTTGTGCCTGACCTGTCGTATACCTGGCGGGTGGGGAGATGGACCTACACTCACTCACTCTCTCTCTCAATCTCACTCTCTCTCTCTCTCACTCTCTCTCTCTCTCTCTCTCTCTCTGTGCCCTTTTTTCTGAATTTCATATTGGCCTTGTTTGCTTTTAAAAAATTCTCACACATGCAGAGATGGTATACAATATATATATATATATATAATATTATTACACACACGCATACTATTGGCTTGTGATAGATAGATGAATAGATAGATAGACAGATAAATAGATATAAACAGTATTAATAGAAGAACATAGAGAAACCATTATAATAAAGGAATCAGAGACAGAAACCCTTGTAGAGAGAGGGGAGAGAGATAAGTGATACGAGACTGGTCATGAGGGGAAGAAAGCTGATACATGGTCTATTATTTGGGAGGTTTTTTATTTTTTTTTTGTAGGTATTTTATTTATCATTTGAAGGTTCTTATTTATTATTTTCAAGGTTTTATTTATTTGAAGTTATTTTTCATATTGTTTTCAAGTTTTTTATTTGCTGTTTTTTATATATTTTTAAGGTGGCTTGTTTATTATTTTTAGGCTTTTTATATTATTCTGAAGGATTTTCATTTGATATTTTTTAGGCTTATTTATTATTAGGAAGTTTTTCTTTCATCCATTATGCGTGTAAGGGCTTAACATTGCCGAACTAATGGGGCGAATGTTTTAGCATCTCAAAACTAAAAGGCCTAAACATGAAGGAGAAGGGGGTCCAGAAACCTATAAAATTATATACGAGAGAGGCGAGACGGAAGGATAGACACAGCGATAAGAGGGGAGAGGAGAAGATGGGCATTATACGAAGGAGGAAGAAGGGAAGGACAAAGAAGTGAGGGGAGAAACAGAGATAAGAGAGGAGAGATGAAGAGAGACAGAGATAAGAGAGGAGAGATGACAGGAGATGAGGAGAAACAGAGGTGAGAGAGGAAAGATGACGAGAGACTGATGATATGGAAGAGGACCTTAGAAACAACAGAAAAAAACCCAAACCACAATGTCAGAGATAGAGGGGACCATGTGAGGGGAGCTACTAGGGGTGTTGTGTAGCGAACCATTTGTCAACTCTCAACAGCAAGTGAGGCCCCGAGCGGTGGGTGGGTCGGGGTTTCGCGGATCACTGCTTCATTTATCACCCCTCTTGTAGTTTCATTATCTCTTCCAATTTAGTTTCGTCACCCCTCCTCTTTTGTGTTTGTGTGTGATAGTTTACCTTTCAGGGACTGGAGTTCTCGAAAAGGGGCTACATTATCTCTCTTTCAATTTAGTTTCGTCACCCCTCCTCTTTTTTTTTTTTTTTTTTTTTTGTGTATGATATTCTACCTTTCAAGGGACTGGAGTTATCGAAAAGGGGCTCCAATCCTGGAAATGTACTTGACTTGCAGTGTGTTGGCTTAATATCCCGAAGGGTTGATAGCCTCTGAAGTCCTATTTTAACTAACTAACCCAGAAATGGTGAACATATGGCGTCTATTATCTGAACTCTTTCCCTGTCATCTCTGTTCCCTTTCCTAGGCTTATTGCTGATCCTCCCTACCCCTTAAGTGATTGCGGGTTTGGCTACTGACTGCCTGACTATGTTCTACCTTCACCCCTCTTCCCAAGAAAAAACCTTAGAAGCAAGAGAGAAATCCTTATCCCCTACTGCTAGATAGAGAGGTTTGAAGTTAGTTAAAATAGGACTTCAGAGGCTATCAACCCTTTTGGAATATTAAGCCAGCACACTGTAATTCAAGAATAGCGTCAGGACTGGAGCCCCTTTTCGAGAACCCCAGTCCCTTCATAATTGTTAAGGGGCACAGGGCCTTGGGGGGGGCGTTTCCGCACCCTCCTCAGCTCCTCGCCTAGGAGCGGCTTCGGTCACCTGGGCATTCGTAGAGGTAATGCAGGGAGGGTTCTGTGGGGGCGCTCGGTTATGGTCTTGGCCTTGCTCCGGACCTTGGGGCTGTTCGATCAGACAACCTGGAGAACAACAACAACAACAACAACAACACGAAGGGAATTAGGGGTGTTGTGTAGCGAACCTTGTAAAGTCTCAACAGCAAGTGAGGCCTCGAGCGGTGGGTGGGTTGGTGTCTCCTGGTTCGCTGCTTCATTTATCCCCCCTCTCTAACCTGCTCCTCCTTCCCCTCCACCACACCACCAGCTTCATCACGCCTCCCTCCCTCCCTCCTCCCCCCCTACACACATACACCACCAGTCTCATCAACCCTCCTCCCCTCTCATTCCGTTTCATTACATTGTTTGTCTTCTTCTTTTTTCGTTTTTTTTCTTCTGGCATTTTCTTGTTGGTGCTTTTTTTTCATATTTGTATTTTTGTTTTTAATTATTTCTTATCTTATTTTAACCAGGTTAGTTGATGTGCTCTTCTTAGTGCTGGTGTTAGTTTTCGTCTGGATTGAATATTAGCTTCGTCTTTGAACAAGGATGGGATAATTGTTTGACAAGATTTGTTCATAGTGTAAAATTTGCTCGTATGTTACTGTATGCCCCTTTTGTTTATGTGTATAAAGGAGACAAAAGGCAATGATGGATGTAACAAGTGTCTCCCTAAGGTTGAAAGAGGGATATGGAGTCAAATCGAAGGTACCGATAAAGTCAAAATGTCTGGACCCACGGCGCTTTGGTTGAATTTTGACATTAACCCATTCTGTACCGACGCCGTCCTTTTAACTTTATTCTGGCTACTATTACACGATTTGTTTTCAGTTTAAAAAGAGCCTCCAGCAATTAAAATGCTTCCAACTGTCTTATTTAACCCTTTTTACTATCACAGATCCTTCTTAAACTGCACAAAAATCGTCTAAATATAACAATAATAAAACTAAAAATACGTCGCCGGTACAGAAGGGGTTAAGCTGTATGTCAGAATTTAGCGAGTATATAAACATTTAATCTTGCCTGTCCCCTTCTCGTGTATTCCATTTTTAAGTTGGTGGTGCTGTCTCGGGCAAGGCTATAACAGCCGTATTCCTAAACCTTCCCACCGTGAAACCCTAGCTACTCCTTAAAGGGAGATGGGTCGTTTTTCTGGACCCCCTTCTCCTTCATGCTTTGCCCCATTAGTTTTGACATTTTAAGAAGTTCGTTCCTTTTTAGTTTGGCGATTTTTAAACCTTTCGCCCCATTTATTTGTCAATATTAAGACCTTTCGTGTCATTTAGGTGTCGATTTTTTCCAGGCGAGCGATAACGAGCCTGTAATTTAAGAGGAACTGGCCTTCGGCCGGTTCACATAAAGAAAAACATAAGGAGTCCATGAATTTGTATAAGTGACTCTACCTAGTCCACCCTCTCCTCCTCCTCCTCCTCCTTACGCTGCTGTGCTCCCTCGGTTCTGTTTCTACCTTCTATTTTCTCATTCTGCCACCGTCTTTCGCCCTCTGTATATTTCATTTATGGTAAACAATGTGGGCACAAACTCCTATTCTCAGTTTATTTCCACCAGACCTCCAGTGCTGTCACTTCTAACAAGGGACTGGCGTTCTCGAAAAGGGCCTCCAGGCCTGACGCTAATCTCAACTTACAGTGTGCTGGCTTAATAATCCAAGAGGGTTGATAGCCTCTGAAGTCCTATTTTAACTAAGTAAGATTATATCCTTGTTCATAGTCGACTGTGAATGATTATTTTTGACAAGTGGATATCTTGGTAGGGAGGGAAACACAGCCCAGTCTCTTTAATGATGATTTATAGATAGCACGAAACGTTAGACAATAGATTATAAAAGCTATCCATTCATAATCTATTTTTCTTTGACAGTAAACATTTTCTAAAAGCCCCCACACCACCATGTAATAGGACCGAACCTTGAACAATGTGTAATTTGTGTATATGACTTCCAAAGCCCCCACACCACCATGTAATAGGACCGAACCTTGAACAATGTGTAATTTGTGTATATGACTTCCAAAACACCCACACCACCATGTAATAGGACCGAACCTTGAACAATGTGTAATTTGTGTATATGACTTCCAAAGCCCCCACACCACCATGTAATAGGACCGAACCTTGAACAATGTGTAATTTGTGTATATGACTTCCAAAGCCCCCACACCACCATGTAATAGGACCGAACCTTGAACAATGTGTAATTTGTGTATATGACTTCCAAAACACCCACACCACCATGTAATAGGACCGAACCTTGAACAATGTGTAATTTGTGTATATGACTTCCAAAGCCCCCACACCACCATGTAATAGGACCGAACCTTGAACAATGTGTAATTTGTGTATATGACTTCCAAAGCCCCCACACCACCATGTAATAGGACCGAACCTTGAACAATGTGTAATTTGTGTATATGACTTCCAAAACACCCACACCACCATGTAATAGGACCGAACCTTGAACAATGTGTAATTTGTGTATATGACTTCCAAAGCCCCCACACCACCATGTAATAGGACCGAACCTTGAACAATGTGTAATTTGTGTATATGACTTCCAAAGCCCCCACACCACCATGTAATATAGGACAGAACTCTTCAGTATGTGTATTTCCCACAGCAATTCTCGTGGTTCCTGGATAAATAGAAAACTCCAGGAAATACGTAAATGTGTGCGACTGCTATACTCGTTAAAACCGGTATCACACGAGAGCTTCTACAGTCAACACTATTCATCATGCTGGTAACGTTTTGGGGATGTTATGCACTGGTATCATATACTAGACTGATGGGAGATTAACTTAGGGGCCAGAATGATTTAAAAAGTTGACCTCATAAGCTGCCAGACCAGTGTTGAGGATAAATGTCGAAGGGCAAAACTCACTTGTGATGTCAGCTTAAGGCCCCCAGTCACAGGAGCGTTTTGTGGCGTATCTTTTCTAGGAAAAAAAAAAACACATATTTGTGTTTACCACGGCAACGAAATGAAATGAAACTAAATATGGAACGGAAGCTTCTGATTCTAAGTTTGCTAAGCTTTCAGCCAAACTAGAACGATCTACTTTCAGTCTAGTTGCCGAGACCAATGTAGAAAGACCGTCAAAATGTTGCCAGGTTGGAATTGTTGATGGAAAATGGGGGTGATGTCATTCCGAAGGAGGTGTTCTTTTTTCCCGGACTATTTTAAGGGTATTTAGCATTGGCTTCGGAAACTAGACTGAAGGTTGATGATGCTAGGTGGCTGATTTCTGATAAATGATGCCAGACTACAATTGCTCGTAAAAATTGACGGAAAAAGAGCTCGTGTGACTGTAAATGTTAAAGGGGGAGGGCTTATATTCATGGTGAAAGAGTCGAGGTTGTGGAGGAGGTGGCGTTCACTTGTATATGTGGTGTGTCCCTCCTCCTTCTCCTCCACACATCATTACACTCATACGTAACTCGAGTATAACCTTCTCCTCCTCTTCTTCTTCTTCTTCTTCTTCTTCTTCTTCTTCTTCTTCTTCGGAATTCTAGTATAGCTTCTTCTTCTTTCTCCCTCTTCTTCGCCATTCGAGTATAACCTCTTCTTCTTCTTCTCCTAGATCTACTTCTTCTTCTTATTTTTTTCTGCTTCTTCTTCTTCTTCTTCTTCTTCTTCCCAGCCCCATCTTCTTCGCAATTTCAATGTTCTTTTCTCAGGTATTCTATGTTCTTTTGCCCTCGCATTCCTCGTGAAAGAGTCAAGGTGTGAAGGAGGAGGAAGAGGAGGAAGAGTGGGTGTTCACTTGTATACCCCCTTCCCCTCCCCCCCCCCCCCTCCTCACATCATTACACCACACGCAACTCTCTATATTCAGGAGGGGAGGGGGAAGGGGGAGGGGGGGGGGGGCCTTATACTCAGGGGGTAAGGGGCCCTCTTTTCCTCCTCCTTCTTCTTCTTACCCCTTTTTCGTCTTCTCTTTCTCCTTCTTCTTCTCCTTTTGACTTCTTCTCTTTCTCTTCCTTCTTCTTCTTACCTCTCCTCTTTCTCTTCCCGTCTTCCTTTAACTTCTCTTTCACTTCCTCCTTCCTTTAACTTTTTTTTCTCCTCCTTTTTCGTTTAACTCGTTATCTTTTTCTTCCTCCATAATCGACACCTAATTGGCACGAAAGGTCTCCAAACTGACAAAGAAATCGGGCGAAAGGTCTTAAAATCACCAGACTGATGAGGCGAAAATCTTAAAATCTGAAAACTATTGGGGCTAAACATGAGGGAGAAGGGGGTCCATGAAACACCCCCTAAATGCTCTTATTATATATCATGACTGCTGTATCAACTTAAACGTTATCTCCTTTCACCTCCATATTAATTAGCCCATCTATGACTTATCCCTTTTACCCCCCCCCCCTCTCTCTCTCTCTCTCTCTCTCTCTCTCTCTCTCTCTCTCTCTCTCTCTCTCTCTCTCTCTCTCTCTCTCTCTCTTTCTCTCTCTCTCTCCAAGCACTCATTAAAACCTCTCACATACCCGACCCCCTGAATGAAAGACTAAATCTCTGTATTCAACTAAGATATTCGCGCCAGAGTAGATAGTTAAATGGTGCCTATGATCTCTCTCTCTCTCTCTCTCAGGGCTCGAGTCCTTTCTCGTCCGGAGAGCTCTCTTCTCTCTTTCAGTTTATATTTAAGGGGAGGAGGAGGAGGAGGAGGAGGAGGAGAGGAGGAGGAGGAGAGGAGGAGGAGAACGAGAGGAAGAGGAGGAGAGGAGGACGAGGACGAGGACGAGAAGAGGAGGAGGAGGATGAGAGGAGGATGAGGACGAGAAGAGGAGGAGGAGGAGGGTGTGTGTGTGTGGGTGTATGTATGTGTGTGTGTGGGGGGGGGGGGGGCGGCGTTCTTTCAGTCTTTTTCCAAAGGGGGCTTTTGGAAATCTAGTAATCGTGGCTAAGATTGAGACTATGCTAACGCAATGTACGCCCTCTTCAAAGTCGCGCTCTGAGAGAGAGAGAGAGAGAAGGATTCTAAGATCTCACAGACCTTGCGATCCTTACTCGGTGGTCCAGCCTTAATACTACTACAAACAGGGACAATTTGTAGTAGCATAATAGGACAGCAAAGTAGATTATGTATATATATATATATATATATATATATATATATATATATATATATAGAGAGAGAGAGAGAGAGAGAGAGAGAGAGAGAGAGACTAAATATATCACCTCATTGTCATAGATGTTTTTGTGAGGTGTTTTCTCTGTCGCCAGTAATTGGATGTTGTTTAGCGACTATAGGTTCGAAAATCTCGGTTATTTATATACGATTTTAGCTTTGCTGTAAAATATATCATTAGAATTAGCAGTAGAAGAATCATAAATTACTCTTATTGAAAACCAAATTCAATTTTACAGATTTTATAATAATAATAATAAAAATAATAATTATATTTAAAGTAATAATAATAATAATAATAATAATAATACAATGATAATGTTAACCATATTATACCTGTAGATTGTGGCATTGAAACCGAAATTAATTTGTTTTGCGCTCGAACCACGGCCAGTCAATGTATACATTTGCAGGAGAGACAAATAATATGTATGTATGTATGTATGTATGTATGTATGTATGTATGTATGTATATATGTATGTATGTATGTATGTACTGTATGTATGTATGTATGTATGTATGTATGTATGTATGTATGTATGTATATTATGTATGTATGTACTGTATGTATGTATGCATATTTATGAAGAACCATAGATTATTCCAGCCCAAATATAGCTGGTCAATAATATGGTGGGAACTTGTGAGTAACCAGAATGATTAAATGGACAGTGGTTATTTTTGGGGGTCAATTCATATATTCATTTATTATTTAGTTTCCTCTTAAAATTACAGGCTCGCTATCTCTCGCCAGGAAAACATCGACACCTAAATGGCACGAAAGATCTTGATACGAAAGGTTATACAATCGCTAAACTAATGGAGCGAACGTCTTAAAATATGAAAACTAATGGGACTAAACATGAGGAAGAAGGAGGACCAGGAAAAAACGACCCATCTTCCCTTAAATTGGTCAGGCTGACGAAGAATGTAAGCTTTGTTGACGTGATGACTGGACTCGTATTTTGGGGAAGTGCTGCACCGTTTGCAACCTTTTAACCCAACCTCAATGATCACTACTGGCACGCCCCCCCCCCCCATCCCCCCTCCCGACCCCCTCTCTCAATGGTGAAGTGGGGGGTCGTTTAGATGGAGGGGGGGGGGGGAGAGGGGGTAAAGATGCGATGCGGTGGGGGAGTACCACTTCTCAAACCTACTTCACGGATTCTCTACCCGAGAGAGAGAGAGAGAGAGAGAGAGGTACAATGTAATACGATTGACACATTAAACAGTAGGCTAGACATCCATTTCCAGGAGGTTGGAGTACAGAGAGAGATTTTGTTTTGTTTAGGTTAGGTTAAGTATCAGTAGTACACAATATTTCTCAACTTCTTTCTTTACTATGAATTTCCCAGTAGAGATTTTCTCATTCTGTTGGGGGCCTTGCTTCCCCAACTAAAATTCATGCCGACCTAAGGTCGGAGGGAGTGGTGGGTGGGGAGAAAAAGCCTTCTGCTTTGCTGTCTTTATCTTCTACTTTGTAGCAAATTCTATGTAAGAATAAAGTCCGGAATGCCTAGTAGGGACCGCAAGGTTTGTGCAGTCTGTGTATCTATGTAACTCTACATAACAATCTCTCTCTCTCTATCTGCAAATTGACGGAAGGAGCGGAGGGTGGGGAGAAAGCCTTTATCTTTGCTATCCTTTCCTTCCACTTTCTCTTAGGGTTGCTATTTCTACTAGGATTAAGTCCTGGCCACCTTGCAGGGATTGTAGAATCTGGGTGGCCAGTGTATACAGTATATGTAAATTTAAGTAAATCTCTCTCTCTCTCTCTCTCTCTCTCTCTCTCTCTCTCTCTCTTTCCTCCCCGTTGGTTACTGCCTCAGCGACCATTTTTGTGTGACGAGTTTCGCTCCGGTTCTCGCCCTTTGTGCTAATGCCCCTCCGAAGGTGAATTTAACTGCTCAAGATTTTTGTCTGTGCTGTTAGTTTCACCATTTACGGCGGCTGGTTTTTACTGTCCGCCTTTTCATGCACAACCACAAACGGAAACTTTATTAAAACGGTCCAAAGATGTTTAACCAGGCGGGCTTCGGGGGGTCGAATATCGCCCTTATGAGGTAGGGATATAAGGGCCAATATCGTCCCGGCCGCCGCGAGTGTTACACCGCGCTATGGAAGTTTAGAGTGAAATAATTTACCCCTGGCCGGGTCATTAGGGTAAGAGTTTTAATATGGAAATGAAAATCATATAATTTGAAAGTCACTCCACAAAATGCCTTGAAATGATCCCCCCCCCCCCCCCTCCTCCTCCTCCCCAAGTCCTCGAGAGAAGCAAAAGAAAACTTTAGAGTCGATTTTACTTTCATGTCGGTCAAGACGCGGATAATTGGAAAACCAACCCCCTAAATTGGAGTTTTTACCGACGTAGCGAGTAATGGCCGAGGCACACACGGGGGCCTTGCTGACGGCAGCTTTTGTCGGCAGCAACGTTTGGAAAGCTCTTGAATTGAAGAGTTACTGGATATCAGCCAACTATATTAATCCACCTTACGTCCAATTGCCAGCTATGTTAATCCACTTTACCTCTAATTGTCAACTATTTTAATGCACCTTACGTCTAATTGCCGATACCGATACGCAAGAGCCTCATTTCAGTTGCAAGATTCCAGTTGCTGGAAGATGGAATGTGTGACTGTGGGGCCCAAAGCGGAGGGTGGAGGGGAGGTCTAACGGGCAAGTGTCGGGCTAAAGAACCAAGAGAGGCGGTCTTTGATGCGGTAAAAATAGCCCTTGACACCCCCCACCCCCCCCCCCCCCCACCTCCACCCCCGACAATTACAGTACCGACCGACTATGGGGCTGCCGTAATCGGGAGGGTGGGTGGGGGGAGCGGGGGGGGTCGTCTTTGGGAGAGCTGAGGTGGAGGAGGAGGTGGGGGGCAGTGGGGAGAAGCGGGAGGAAAGGAAATAGATGGAGGGGATCTAGGAAGGTGAGGAGGAGAGGTTCTAGGAAGGAGGAGAAAGGTGGGGCAAGAAAGGGTCTAGGAAAGAGGTGGAAGGGATCTACGAGGGAGGGGAAGGATGTGGGGGAGGAGGGGAGAAAGGTGGGAGAAGAGGAGGGGGCGGTGGGGAGGTCAATTAAGGAAGAGAAAAGTGGGGGAGGAGAGGGTCTAAGAAGGAGGGGAAAGAGGTGGAGGGGAAACGTGTAGGGGTCATGGAAGTAGAGGATTCGGGAAAACTAGAAAGGAGGGGTGGCAAATTATGAATAGGGAAAATAGATGAAATAGGAGGTGGGTATCTTAAGAAAGGAAAGGGAATACTTTAAGGGTAGTAGAGTCCAGAAATCGTGACCCGTACCCTCTGTAACTCAAAAAGGACTAGAGCAAATGGGCTGTAAATGTCCACACCTATTCCCTGGCTGACCCTTCCTAAATGGTAGAACTAATAGCTTGATTATTCTAGTCGTTTATGAGTTATAGAGGATAATGGTGAAGTTTTTTGCCCTACCCCTAATGAACGGACTATAGTAAGAAGAGGATAACATAATATAACACAATTAACGAACAAAGATATGCACAGTAAATTATATCTAAAGAGAGCATAAAGAGAGAGAGAGAGAGAGAGTGAGTTCCATAGATACACAGACTACGAGTGAGAGTGTGTGTGTGTGTGTGTGTGTGAGAGAAAGAGAGAGAGAGAGAGAGAGAGAGAGAGAGAGAGAGAGAGAGAGAGAGAGAGAGAGAGAGAGAGAGAGAGAGAGAGAGAGAGAGAGAGAAGTAGAGGTGGGGGGGGGGGGGGAGTGAGTTTAATGCTGCGGCTTTTAATGGTTCATTTTTAGTAAATTAGTTTAACTAGAGCGTTTGAGCCTCCTCTTCTCTCATTCTCACTCACTCACTCATTCTCTCTCTCACACACACACACACCCACACATACACACACTAAAAAAAAACACTCTCATAAGCACACACACTAAAAAAACACTCTCATAAGCACACACACACATACACACTAAAAGAAAATACACTCTCATAAGCACACACACACACACACACACACACACACACACACACGTGAAAGGAGAGAGAGTATATTATAAGTCTCATTAGCACTCTCCCCCCTTCCTCCTCCTCCACCCCCCCCCCCCCACCTTTCCCTCCCTCCCTCCCTCTCTCCTCCTTTAATTCTATTTACTGACTCAAGCACCTCAAGGGTATTATTTTTTTCTGAACCCCCCTTCATGTTTAGCCCCATTAGTTTTCAAAATTTAAGACGTTTGTCCCATATGATTGGCGATACTAAGACCTTTTGCGGCATTTGTTTGTCAATTATATATCCTTTCGTGTTTTTTAGGTATCGAGTTTTTTCCCTAGCGAGTGATGGCGTGCCTGTAATTCAGGAGGAACCGGCTTTTAACCAGGATATGTTTCCACCGAAATGTGTACAAGTTCATCTCGAAGGGGGATTTTGGGAGTGTTTTCTTAAAGTTGATGGAGGTCTTGGGAAGAAGCTAAAGAAAAACATAAAATAAATATATACATACATGAATAAATACAACTACATATATACATGATGTCACCCTGGTTGTTAAATATCTACATGGACGGGGTAATGAGAGAAGTAAAGGACAGCACAAGAAGAGAGGGAGTAGAGATGATGAGTGGTGGGAACAGAATTACTGTCATTAATGTGTTGTATGCAGATGACGTAGTGTTATGTGCCGAGGACGAGAATGACCTGTGCCAGATGGTGGAAATATTTGTGGAAGTTTGTGAAAGACGAGGTGTGAAAGTAAATGTTAATGAAAGCAAAGTAATGGTAGTATAAAGAGAAGGAGACACTGTGTGTAATGAAAGGATTAATGGAGAACAGCTTGAACTAGTAGAAGATTTTATGTATCTGGGAGCCATGATTGAGAAAAGGGGAAGACATACAAGAGAAGTAGAAAACAGAGTAACACAAGGAAAAGGGTAGCTGGAGCATTGATAGCCTTGTTTAGGAGCAGAAACTTGAGTATGGAAGCAGAATGTGAAACTCTGCTATGGTATAATAATGAAAAGTCACAAGTAAGAGCAGTTGAAATGGATTGAAATGAGTGTGGAGTTCGAAGAATAGACAAAGTAAAAAGTGTGAACATAAGGGAGGCATGTGAAGTTAAATAAGTCGGTACCACAAAAGTTTGAAGAAAGTGTTCTCAGATGGTATGGGCACATGACAAGAATGCCTGAAGAAAGAATAGTTACAAGGATCTACGTCAGTGAAGTGGAAGGAAGAAGAAGGCTTGGAAAGCAGAGAAGAAGATGGTATGATATGGTGTCAGAATGTGTGTCAAAGTGTGGAAAGGGAATGGTTGAAGCAAAAGAATTAGCAAATGACAAGAATGAATGGAGGAAGTTTGTTAGAGAGAGTACATGAAGGTCTCTGGACCCTTTAAATGATAAACCTGAAAGGTCTTTATCCCAGATGTTGATGTGAAAAGACCTTGTCCGGAAGTATAACATCTGAGGTGAAGCCATTGATTTCGGGGGCTGATGAGTGATTGGTGTTTCTGAATGCTTTTGCGCTTGTTTTTTTTGTTTTTTTTTTTTTTTTTGTGGGCGAACTGTTATATGTGTTCTTCTCCTGTCACCTCTTTTTCCCTTTCTCGTGTCTCTTGCTGATCCTCCCTACCCCTTGTGGGAGTCAGGGCTGGCTACTGATTGACTGACTGACCATTTTAAACTGCATAAAATCGTCTAATAGTAGCCTGAATACAGTTAAAAGGACGGCAACGGAACAGAAGGGGTTACGCTACTCTATCTTCTTCCATTTTTCCATGCCTTCTACACTGGCCACCCACCGCCCACCACCACCACCGCCCCATACAAATCCCAATATAAAACCCCTCCCACCCAAACAGTTATATATAGTAATTCTGTGGCCCTGAAACCCGACCCTGTTTCTTGGTTACATAGCGTTCTGGATTGTTGTGGTATGAACGACTCGCTACTTTATAATTTCGCTACCGTATGCGGAAATCCGTGAATAGAAACACCATTTACGAATATTAGTTAATTAAAATAGGACTTCGGAGTCTATCAAACCTTGTGGTTTATTAAGCCAGCACACTGTTAATCAAGAACATTGTTAGGACTGGAGCCTCTTTTCGAAAATGCCAGTCCCTTCCTTGCATTTGAAAAGCAGCACTTTATTGACAACGTTTCGCAGATAGCTTCTTACTGCTAATTGTATATATGCTATTATATTATAGCAATAAAGTAGAGTAATGGCAAATAAAATGCACAGACAACCTACCCATTAATTTGTTCAAATCTGTGTTTTGCATTTCTTATTTACATATTCATGAATACATCAAAATACCATAAATTATTTAAACATCGTTCTTAACACCAATAACCCCCAAATAAAATTAATGAAAATATGTGATTCACCCAGGATTCGAACCTAGGATATCTCATACAGAATCATTATAAGAACCCTTGCGCCAGTTGGAAATCTTTCTGACTGTACGACAAACTGAATTATCTAACTAATATATTTTGGATCTTGAGTTTCTGGTAGCGATGTGGCGAGATAGCGAGATAATGTTGTGTTTCCGGTAGCGATGTGACGAGGTAGCGAACTGACGTGTTGATACCGTGGCGAGATCCTCCTTTTATCCTCCCGACCCCAACCCTTGCCAGACACAATGAAGAAATAACAAGTATATGACAAGGGAGAGAGAGAGAGTTACACAGTTATACAGATGCTCAGACCACACAGACCTCGCGGTCCCTTCTAGGTGGTCAGATCTTAGACTCCCTACAAACACAATCTCTCACCATAAACAGACTGCAAACAGACTCAAAGCACAAGCTCTGACTACAAACACACTCCAAACTCTCTACAAACACAAATCTCTTGCCACAAACACAATATCTGGCCACAAACAGACTTCAAACTCCCTGCAAACACACTCCAAACACAACCTCTGACCACAAACAGAGACCAACCAGCTTCTCCGTTACCCCAGAGCACCAACGGACGGGTGGAGGGGCTAAAGCAACATCTTAGTGACACATGAAAGTGACCGCGATCAAAGGCCCCTTGAATATTCAGTATCAACTGGTGGACCGGTGGGGGGCCCCCCCCCCCCCCCCTCCCGCTGGTATTATTATTCTGGACCACCGGGGGAGAGACTAGATCGGTGTCATACAAGCGCTTTTTCCGGCAATTATCGATTAGCACATTTTTATCATACAAGGTTTTGGTATTTTCGCATTGGATTTGACAACTAGATTGAATGTATATTATATTTTCGGTAGAAAAATGCTCTGACCTAAGGCCGGACTCTCTGTCAACATATATTGTTTTATGTGTATGAAGAGACAAAATGCAAAGCTGCCAGTAACAGATAATTGAGAGAGAGATTTCCAAAGCTTGCTTGTTGAGTAGAAGCAAGAAAGATTTTTTGTATTTAATTCTCGGGTTGGGAAGTTGGACGATGGGATTGTGTTGTAAGGCAGGTGTCACCCACTCGCCGTTAGGTAGGGGGTATACTCTGATAGAGCTATGAAGAACACTGACTGTTGCAATAGCGATAGAGGAGTGAGCTAGATGCAACATTACAGCGTGTGGAAAGAGATGTAGCTCCCGATACATGCGAACAGTACTCTCCTTATAGACAGAGTATTAACCCCTTCTGTACCGGTGACGTTTTTTGTTTATATTCTGGCAATGATTAGAAGATTTGAGTAGGCTTAAGAAGGACGTCGACCCATGAAAACGCTCCAGTCTATCTCGATTAATCCTTTTAGCTACCATATAATTATCCTTTCCTAGGCTTCATAAAATCTTGTAAATGAAACTGAAATAAAATATATAAGACGTCCCCAGTACAGAAGGGGTTAACATCAACAGGTGGAGAACGTAACAAGTGGGTCACAGGCTCGGCACTTAATGTATCGAATATTCAGAAACCAACACCAAAATAGTTGATGTGTATCCCCTTGCTCATGTATATATATTGTTTTGTTTTCACCGCTCTTCTTATCCTACTCTCTCTCTCTCTCTCTCTCTCTCTCTCTCTCTCTCTCTCTCTCTCTCTCTCTCTCTCTCTCTCTCTCTCTCTCTCCTGTTTTATATATTTTTAATCTATTTTAGGTAGGAACTATTTCTTTGTACATTCTTACCGACACTGTTTATGTAAAATTATAATTCATTATGTGTTATGTATTTAGTTTATGATGACTTTATTGTATGAACAGCCACTGTATATTTAATGGACATCTGAATCTGAATATGAATCTCTCTCTCTCTCTCTCTCTCTCTCTCTCTCTCTCTCTCTCTCTCTCTCTCTCTCTCTCTCTCTCTCTCTCTCTCTCTCTCTCTCTCTCTCTCTCTCTCTCTCTCTCTCTCTCTCTCTCTCTCTAGCACCTGTCAATCTGTCCATAGCCTGTCCACATGAAGACGCAGGCACATCCAGCTCTTCCATGTAGCATTTTCCGCGCGGTTAGCTGGCTATTGAGGCTACCGTATCAGTTTTCACCCCCGCCCGCCCCTGTGTGTATGTGTGTGTGTGAGAGTGAGTGAGTGTGTGGGTGTGTATAAGTGTACTGTAGGTGTGGGTGTGTATAAGTGTACTGTAGGTGTGGGTGTGTATAAGTGTGTGTGTGTGTGTGTGTGTGTGTGCGTAATAATAATACAAAATAATAATTGTTGATTTGTTGTTCATTGCAGCCCTGAGGCTGAAAATCTACAGAGAGTTCTTAGACCTAGGTACAGTACAATACTTATTCTACTTTAAGTACAAGATCACATGCGACCTATGGCGACCGTGAGGTGCCTGGCTTCCCACCAAGTACATACGCAGATGCACTTTGTATTGGTGAGAAGATGTGTATACTAACTCAGGCTGATAGCAGCTTGGTTAGGGAGGAACCACGATACAATTATCTCCGTCGCTATGGCCGAAAACAAACTTTAGCATTCGGATGTGTGTGTGTGTTTGTGTGTGTGTGTGTTTTTTTTTTTTTTTTTTTTTTTTTTTTTTTCTTTTTTTTTTTTTTTTTTTTTTTTTGGTAAGGAGAAAGAATAACAGAAGGAATAAGAGGAAATGATAAGGAAGACAAGGAAAGAAAAGAGAATACAAAAACAAATAACAAACCAAGGCAGGAAAAGTAACCTCACCACCCAAGCCAAGGAATGTGACCCACCCTGAGAGAAGGAGCGTTACCTTTCATCGCTCATACAGTAGCTACTTTATAGAGGCTTAATTGACCTTTTGTCCGTCGGCTTCCTAAATCACAATATCTGCGGCCAAGACTGAAAACGGAGATAGCCTTTTGTTTATTTTGGGAGGGAAGGCTGTTTTGTGTGTGTTTTGTGTGATTTGTTTCTTTAGTCTGTGTGTGTTTGAGTGTTTGTGTGTGTGTGTGTGTGTGTGAGAGAGAGAGAGAGTGTGTTTTTTTTAGAGGGGTTGCATATATATATATATGTGTGTGTGTGTGTGTGTGTGCCTGTGTGTGTGTTGACAAATATCTATATACATATAATTTCCTGTATTCCATTCATGCCTTTAATCCGGCTCCCTCACGTCTTTGTCAATAACCACTTCCCTCCATTCATCATTGTCACTTCCTCTTAATCTATGCAACAATAAGGCCTGCTACATTCACCCCACTCTAATGTGTATATCTTGATCTGTTGCATTCTATTTGTATCTTCATCTGTTGTATTTTGTCTGTAGTTTCATCTCTTGTATTATTTTTGTTTCTTCCTATCTTCTATTGTATCTGTATCTTCCTCTCTCTCCATGTTGTATCTTTGTCTCTCCTCTCTGCATCCTTCTTTCTTCTATTTTATTCTTTCCTATGTGTCTTTGTTTCTCTGTTATGTATCCTTTCTCTTCTTATTATTCTCCTCCCATCTCTCAATGTGTGTCCTTTTTTCTCTCCCTTAAATGTACTCTGTTTCATATTTGTTCAATAGTGTTCTTATTCTGTCATCAACTCTTAAACCTTCCTTTCATTTCATTGGTATTTTTCTAAGTCATCCTCACTCCTACTTCTCGTCTTCTTTTTGCTCTCCCTCTTCTGTCCTCTATCTTGTTTACCCTATTTTTATTCTAATCGTTTATTTTCCTTCTTGCTTTTCTCTGGCCTTCTCGTTCTATTCTTGCTTCCCTCCCCGCCTCCCTCTCTTCCTCTTCCTCTCCTCTTCCCCCCCATCTCCGCTTTCCTCCCCCTCCTTCCCCCCCTCCTCCTTCTCTTCCTCCTCCTCCTCCTCCTCCTCTTCCTCCTCCTTCTCCAGCTGGTGTCGAGAATGACCTCATCAGAATTCCGTGCAGGCGAGACCTAATGTTAGAGTTGATATTGAAATAGTTGTCATGTTTCAAATAGTGAAGCGTCGGGCCGCCCTTTGGGAGTGAAAAACCCGAGTCTCGCGCGCTGTCCATTGTGCTCCAGAGATCTGAGGGGAAAGCTCTGGGTGCCTCTCTCCTGATCGCTAAACCCCAAGCCGATTCCTCTCCCTTAAAGCCAAATCCTGGGTCCCTAAATCCGTACCTTAAGCAAATGCAATCCCGACGAAGGCGCTGAAGGGTGTTTGGGTGTATTTAAAACCCCAGACACCAGGAGGGAGGAAGAATAGTCGGAGGGAACCCCAGAGGCGAGACGATGAATTCTGACTCGTGGCTCGGGATTCCTGGGAAAATGCCGGGAGGGTCCGAAGTTGCATCCTCCAGGAATGACATTAAGAAAAGCCTCCACTGTAGAGACTCCTCCCAAGTGATAGGGCGTTATGGGGGCTATTCTGTGGGAGGGCTAGGGGAGCAGAAGACACTATCACTTTCTAGAAGGGTGGTGGGGGGAGGAGGGGGGAAGAAAGGTACGGGGGGGTGGGGGGGGGTTAGAAGACACTGTTACTTTCTAGAGGGGAGGGGGGGGGATGAGGGGGGAGAAGGGTATAAGGTATGGGGGGGTAAGAAGACACTATAATTTTCTAGAGGAGAGAGATAGTGGAGGGGGGGGGGAGGGGGGCGCAGGAGACACTATCATTTATTGGACGGGTGTGGAGGGAGGGAAGGGGAAGGGTATGGGGGACAGAAGACACTATCTTTTTCTGGAGGGGGTGGAGGTGGGGAAGAAGGGTAGGGGGGAGGGTATGGGGGCAAATGACACTATCACTTTCTAGAGGGGGTGAGGGGGGGGGGGTATGGCAGGACAGACAGAAAAGGGTACCGTGTGCATTGAGGGAAGAGATGGGTAATCTGTCGAGGAGGTGAGATAAGCGGCTACGTTTTTAACCCCTTGAGGATCATGACGCGTTATGGCAGTGTATTCTGGACATCATTAGACGATTGTATGCAGCTTAGGAAGGGTCTGTGGGAATTTAAAGGGTAAAAGCTGTCTCAATTAACCCTTTGACTTCCACATACTCTTCTTAATCTAAATACAATTGTATAATAATAACCAAAATAAACTGCCAAAGCGCATCATAATTCTCTCTCTCTCTCTCTCTCTCTCTCTCTCTCTCTCTCTCTCTCTCTCTCTCTCTCTCTCTCTCCACTCCCCTCGCACCCTCTTCATTGAACTGTAATCCCGAATCATCAACTCTCTATTAACCTCGGTGACTTATCTCGCTCGCTCTCTTTCTCTCGCTCGCTCTCACCCTAACCCTATCGCACCCCTTTCTTCTGAGGATCTCTCTCTCTCTCTCTCTCTCTCTCTCTCTCTCTCTCTCTCTCTCTCTCTCTCTCTCTCTCTCTCACCCTTCCACTGACTCACAAGACAATCATTAATCAAAAGGTCGTAAGTCATATATGCGGCGGGAGCCAAAAGTGTATTAATATGGACATTCCGTGTGTTCATTACCAGGGACTTATGTTATTTATAGGGTTATTTATTTATTTGTTAAGTAATTAATGTAGTTATGCATTCATTTATTTATTTCTACGTATAATTATATTATTATTGATGGATTTATTTGGGTTTCCTTCCTAGACGTTCATCAAGCATTAATGAGTACCGCTAAGACCCCCCCCCCCCGCCCCCCCCCCCCCTCCCCCCTTTCGAGATAAATTTGTGCATTTTTCGGTAGGCCAGTTGCTCCTAAATTGCAGGCTTGCTTTCGTTCGCACGAAAGGTCTTAAAATTGATAAAGACATTGGGTGAAAGGTCTTAAATCGCCAAACTATTGGGGCGAATGTCTTATAATTTCAAAATGAATGTGGCTAAACACGAGGGAAAAGGGGTCCTGTAAACCTCCCCTCCCCCCTTATTAATATGGACATTCCTTGTGTTCATTACCCCTGGACTAATCCGGTGGTTCCGATCCAATATCTTCTCCATAATGGTCTTCGCACACTCATTTGTTACGATGTAGACTTAACACTTTCAGTATTGACATCCTTTATTACCTCCTCCACCGAAGTTGGATGAGGTTATGTTTTTGCCTCCATTTGTCTGCCTGTCTGTCTGTCGCTCTGTCTGTCTGTCTGTCCGTTTGTTTGTAAGCAAGATTTCTCAAAAGGTTATGTAGCGGTTTCCACGAAATTTGTTGGTCAGATTGGATATGCGCCAAGGAAGGGCAAAGTAAGGTTATTGCAAAGTAGGGTCAACAAGAAGTCAGGGTCAATATAAGGTCATTACAAAGTGAGGTCAAACAGAGGTCAGGATCAAAATAAGGCCAATGGATACAGAAGTCAAGTTTAAAATAAGGTCATTATATATCGAGACATAATAGAGGTCAAGCTCAAAATAAGGTCAATGTATAGTGAGACGTAACAGAGGTCAACATTAATATAAGGTCATTGAAAAGTGAGGCCACAAAAATCTCCGGGGCATTCAGTAACGGTGGCATATTTTTCATCGTAATTTGGACACTGTTAGACGATTTTATTCAGGTTAGGGAGGACGTCTACCAATTAAAAGGCTACAGACTATCTCAATTAATCCTTTTAGCTACCCTAGACCCTTCCTAAACTGCACAAAATCGTCTAAATATAGCTAGAATAGAATTATAAAGAAGAGGTCAGCATCAAACGGCGACTATCAAGACTTTCATGGGGGGGTCGTTCCTTTCCCATCAATAGTCCATAAACCCGGGGCTGCAGGGCTGGGTGTCGGGACTTATACTTTTATATCGGCTTTATGTAAACATCTGCAGCTTGGGTTAAAAAGTCAGGTTATTGATTCAAGGGAGGAGAGGAGGAGGAGGTGTTTGGCTGCTCTCTCACTCTCACACACTTTCACACTATCCTTCTCTCTTTCTCACTCTCTCAATCTTATTCACTCACTCTCACTCTCACTCTCTCTCTCTCTCTCTCTCTCTCTCTCTCTCTCTCTCTCTCTCTCTCTCTCTCTCTCTCTCTCTCTCTCTCTCTCCAGGCTGTTTTTAATCCCAGGAGACAATTCAAATGATAATGTATCCTAGGAGAGGTGCCGCTATATCCCCCTCCAGATCCGCCTGTCAACCACACACACATTTTATGAAGAGTTAGTGTCCCTCTTACTCGGTGTTGACTTCTTACTCTGCTCTGAAGGTGTGTGAGTGTGTGTGGGTAGTTTGAGAGTGTGTAGAGTGATTGTGGTGTGTGAGTGTGTGTGGGTAGTTTGAGAGTGTGTAGAGTGATTGTGGTGTGTGAGTGTGTGTGGGTAGTTTGAGAGTGTGTAGAGTGATTGTGGTGTGTGAGTGTGTGTGGGTAGTTTGAGAGTGTGTAGAGTGATTGTGGTGTATGAGTGTGTGTGGGTAGTTTGAGAGTGTGTAGAGTGATTGTGGTGTGTGAGTGTGTGTGGGTAGTTTGAGAGTGTGTAGAGTGATTGTGGTGTGTGAGTGTGTGTGGGTAGTTTGAGAGTGTGTAGAGTGATTGTGGTGTGTGAGTGTGTGTGGGTAGTTTGAGAGTGTGTAGAGTGATTGTGGTGTGAAAGTGCGTAGGGTGAGATTGTTTAATAAGTGTGTATTTTATGGAAAGGTGGTGTCTCTTTAGCTCGCTGTTGGCTTAGTGTGGGTTTGCAGTGTGAGAGTTTGGTACTAAGTGTGTTTGTACTGTGAGAGTGTGTAATGAGTGTGTTTTTAGTGTGAAAGTGTGTATTGAGTATTTTATGAAGTTAGTGTCTCCCTTACTCGGTGTTGATTTCTTCCTCTGCTCTGGAGGTCTACGAGTGTGTGGGGATAGTGTGAGAGTAGTGTGAGTGTGTGTGTGTGTGTGTGTGTGTAGTGTGAGTGTCTAAAAGTGTGTTGTGTGTATTTTATGGAGAGTTCGTGTCTCCCTTATTCGCTGTTAATTTCTTCCTCTGATCTGCCAGGTTTACGAGGACTTGTGTGTGAGGGTGTGTTTGTAGTGTGAGAGTGTGTATTGAAAGTGTGTGTAATAAGTGTGTAGTGTGTATTTTATGAAGAGTTAGTGTCCCTTACTCGTTGTTAAATTCTTCCTCTGTTCTGTCAGGAATACGTGGATTGAACTCCTTGTAAATAGTGACTGAACCGATATGGCAATCTTTGGCCTATAGATCACAAGGTATATGTATCCCTAGCAGATGAAGGACACACTGACGGAGAGAGAGAGAGAGAGAGAGAGAGAGAGAGAGAGAGAGAGAGAGAGAGAGAGAGAGAGAGAGTGAGAGTGAGAGAGAGAGTGAACGAAAGAATGACAACACAGTAAAGATAAATACATAGAAAGTATAGAGATCACAAGAGAGAGAGAGAGAGAGAGAGAGAGAGAGAGAGAGAGAGAGAGAGAGAGAGAGAGAGTGAGAGCGAGAGCAAGATAAAGAGAGAGAGAGAGGGGGGGGGGGGAGACCAATACGAGATAGGGGGTGGGGGGAAATACAGAAATGGTAAAATAAAAGAACCCAGAGTGAATTATGAAACTGTGTGAGACAGTAATTGTGGGTGGGGGAAAACCACATTATTTATTACTTTTTTTTTTTTTTTTTTTTTTTTTTTTTTTTCGACTGTTGATGCTTTACTTGGTCTATCCCTTGCACCTCCCTCCACATTCACGGACTAGCATCTTTCCACTCAAAGTTCATCCATCCTCTCTCCACATGCCCAAGCTCTAGCTCTTGTTTTAGTTACAGAGATTAGGGAGATTACAATTGCTGGCCTGACTATTTTAAACAGGGTACAGTAGGGATGGCATTACTGATACCCTATATTTTGAGGCTCGTTCACATTGGCACCGGAGACTAGACTGAAGGTAGATTATGTCAGGTGGCTGCTTTATGATAACACTTAAATATTGAAGATGCCAGATTACAATTGCCCGTAAAAAATGCCGTAAAAATAGCTTGTGTGACACTTATTTCAGATTCTTTACGGTGTCACCAGCATAAACGTTGCAATAAATTATCACACACACACACACACACACACACACACACACACACACATACACTCACTCACCCCATCCAACACTCTCTCTGTGTTTTGGTCATTCCGTTCACAGTCACTTCGCTAAGACTTATGCATTGTAAGTATCGAAAGCTTAAATATATATAAAATAATGGTATATATATTGTTGATAAGTGTTTCAGTCTCTTGATTTGTCACTTTGTTTACTCTCTCTCTCACACATACCCACACACACACACACACACATACACACGTTCACACATACAGTATATGCATACATACATGCTCACACACACGATCATTGTTTTATCTCATTTATCTACACTCATACATTCATTACTATCAGCCTCACTAATCATAATGTCATCACTCATTATTTAATCACTGTCCTCCATAACGGTCTGAGTGCGTGAGTGTGTGTATATGTGTGTGTGTGTGTGTGTGTGTGTGTGTGTGTGTGTGTGTGTGTGTGTGTGTGTGTGTGTGTGCCCCCCCTGAGCGGCCCCCTGCGCCCCTCGTGGACCACAGTGGCCACGTGACCCCCCCCCCCCCCCCTCAACACACTACCCCTGGTCCCCTTTTGTTTGTGGGGCCCATTATGCCCCCCCCCCCACCCCCACCCCGCCCCCTGTATATTTTACCCAACCTACACTGGCAAACAATTATGTACCGGTATATATTAATTGTATATATTAATTGTATTTATTTTACCCAACCTATATTGCCATAACGAGTGTTTGTCAATTATAGCAACAAATTCCAGCTTACATTGCGTATTAATCGCACTTATTATACACAACCTACATTGGGAAAAATAAGTGTGCATTCATTGCATTTATTTTACCCAACCAACTCGGGCAAAACTGTGTGCGTAATAATCGCCATTATTTTATCCAACCTATATTGCGGAGAATAAGTGTGTATTGATCGTCTTTACTTTACCCAACCTACATTGTTAGATATAAGTGTTAGCGGTTAGCTTTATTTGCTGCAGCCGCACATTGCTCTGAGGATTTTAGGTATTCAGATATTATATCCCCGAGATCTTTCACCTGAGAGAGAGAGAGAGAGAGAGAGAGAGAGAGAGAGAGAGAGAGAGAGAGAGAGAGAGAGAGAGAGAGAGAGAGAGAGAGAGAGAGAGAGAGAGAGAGAGAGAGAGAGACTGCCACAGGAAGTCCGCGCATCACTTTCTTCTTATCAATGTACAGTACAATAAATCGAACCCGTCTAATCCAACTAACAATAGGAGGAGGGGGTAGAGTAGCGCGGCGATCCAACAAAGGCCGCCAACATGATTTCCACCGGGCGGGTCAATCCATAAAAATACTGAGAAAATTATCATCTAATCCAAATAACAATAGGAGGAGGGGGTAGAGTAGCGCGGCGATCCAACAAAGGTTTCCAACATGATTTCCACCGGTCGGGTCATTCCATAAAAATACTGAGAAAATGCTGTCCTGATGATGGGGGGGGGGGAGGTGGGGGGTGATAGGAGGAGAGGTATAATAGGGAGGCGCTCAGCATGGTGTATGGCCGCATCGATCATGGCAAAGAGGGGAGAAAGAGAAAGAGAGAGAGTGTGTGTGTGTGTGTGTGTGTGTGTGTGAGAGAGAGAGAAAAAGAGCACGTTACATAGAGTTACATATATACCCAGACTTTACAGACCTTGCGGCCCCTGCTAGGCAGTCCGGACTTATTCTAACAAAATTTGCTATAAGTGGACGGTAAGGCTAGCAAAACAGAAGGCTTTTTCCTAACTTACCACTCCCTCCGACCAAGATTCGGCATGAAATACAGCTGAGAGAGAGAGAGAGAGAGAGAGAGAGAGAGAGAGAGAGAGAGCGTAGAAATAGTTTGACAACAAATGGAAGATGAACTATTATGACACACCAGTGATTTATTAAACAAAGGCAAACCACTGGTACACTACTGAGCGATAATTTCTGGACAATATTTGGAGAGTACACTGTAAAAATGTGAACACTAAATATAACAGAAATGGTACACATAAATATTGTTCTTCCGTTTTGCTATGCAAATTAGAACACATGAACGATTAGAACACTATTTATGTCTACCTTTTTTGTTCATAATATGTGTTCATTTATACAGTGTAAGTTATGACTCATTGACGAACCATTTTGATCAATATAAAATCGCCAAACTAATGGGGCGAATGTCATAAAACCTCAAAACTAACGGGGCTAAGCATGAGGGAGAAAGGGGGTCTTAAAGTTAGGGGGCTTATACGGTACAGACTTTGCTTTCCTCGCGGTGGCATAAAATAAACGCCAAATCGGGTAACGGAGGATTTTATGGTGTGAAGGGGAGGGGTGGGGGTGTTATGGTGTGAGGGGGACGGAGGGGGGGGGGGGGGGGTAGTCTGGGCGTCTAGCGGGAGCCATTATGTCAAGGGTCCACAGCGCCCCTCCCCCAATTCACCCGATCGTTCTGTCACCCACCGATCCTCCGAACAATATCATGACAGATTATGGAGCCTCGGGGCGTCGGAGTCAATACGGTCGGAAATCCCCCTGGAAACCCGTGGATTCTCGCCTCTACGCCCCCGCTGCATGGGTGAGTTATGGCCGGTGGGTGCGGGAACAAGACTTCATATGAGAAACAATATGTCTGGATTCCTGGGAGGCCATAACGACCCGGGCGAAGGATGACCTGGAAGTGGAAGTTTGGGGAGGTTTATAAGTTCGTCTTTCCCTGGCCCTTTCCCTCCTCCTCCATCTCCTACTCGGCTGAGGCTGCGAGATTGAGTGTACCGGGGAGAGAGAGAGAGAAAGCAAAGAGTGAGAGTGAGTGTGTGAGTATGTGTCAGAGTCAGAGTAAGAGAGAGAGAGAGAGGGTTGGCGGAAGGAGGGGATTTAGTGACCAAATTTGGAAGTTAAATCGTAGTTAACCGTACTGATGTCTTACAATTGACAAAGAAATTGGGCGAAAGGTCTTAAAATCTCAAAACAAATAGGGCTAAGCATGAGGGAGAAGGGGGTTCAGAAACACACCCCTTAAGCGTTCAATATTTGTTTTGGGTTGATTGTTATCTGCAATGTAAAAGGTGTTTATGTTGAAACCTTGAGGATTATTACGCATTTGGCAGTTTGTTTTGGTTATCACTCTCACCCTCTCTCAGAAACACACACACTCACAAACATACACACACACACTCTCTCTCTCTCACACACATATACACTCACACTCTCTCTCTCTCTCTCTGTCATTGATCCAAAACTAAAATAAATGTTGAGAAACAAGATAATACGACTCATTTATCGTCTGCCAAGGCTGCTGTTTCTATCAGCGGTTCAGTCACAGCCAAAAGTTCCTCTGTAACCTACGCGCTCAAAATGGTGCGTTAAGGGGAGACTGGCCGTTTCTTTGGTCTATTAATTCATTTATTCATATAGTTTTGTTAGTTTCCTCCCTAGACCTCCATCAAGCTTAGAAAACACCCCTAGACCCCCCTTCAAGATAAATTTGTAAATTTTTCGGTAGAAAATTTTCCCGGCCAAAGGCCGGTTCCTCTTAAAATTGCAGGCTCGCTATCGCTCGCCAGGAAATAATCGACACCTAAATGGCACGAAAGGTCTTAAAATTAACAACGAAAAGGGGAGAAAGGTGTTAAAATCGCCAAACTAATGGACCGAACGTCTTATAATCTCAAAACAAATGGGGCTTAACACGAGGGAGAAAGGGGACCAGAAAAACGGTCTGCCTCCCCTTAAGTCTCGCAGCGGCTCGCTTGGTGTAGTGACTAGCGTCTCGGACTTCGCGGACTTCCCGGGTTCGCGCCCACGCTCGGCGCATTAAAGATTTTTCACAAGCACTGAGTCGTTACCATCCCTCATGAGCAAAGGGATGGGGTAGTAGTACAGGACCCCAATGGAAATACGCCTAATCGGCCTTATTGAGCTATCCTTAGCTAGCTTAGCATGCGCTAGCTTTAAGAACTATTATTATTATTATTATTAAGTCAGTCAGTCAGTCAGTAGCCAGCCCTTACTCCCACAAGGGGTAGGGAGGATCAGCAAGATACACGAGAAAGGAAAAAGAGGTGACAGGGGAAGAACACATATTACAGTTCGCCCACAAAAAGCAAGCACACAAGCATTCAGTAGCACCGATCACTCATCAGCCCCCGAAATTAATGGCTTCACCTCAGATGTGTTAATATATAGCAAAAACGAACACATAATATAGCAAAGACGAACACATTATATAGCAAAACGAACACATAATATAGCAAAAACGAACGCATAATATAGCAAAAACGAGCACATAATATACCAAAAACGAACATATAATATAGCAAAACGAACACATGATATAGCAAAAACGAACACTTCATATAGCAAAAACGAACATATAATAAAGCAAAAACGAACACATGATATAGCAAAAGCGAACGCATCATATAGCAAAGACGAACACATAATATAGCAAAAACGAACGCATCATATAGCAAAAGCGAACACATGATATAGCAAAAACGAAAGCATCATATAGCAAATCGAACACATGGTATAGCAAAAACGAAAGCATCATATAGCAAATCGAACACATGGTATAGCAAAAACGAACACTTCATATGACAAAAACGAACACATACTACAGGTATAGCGAGCAGAGAGTTAATTGAGACATTATTCTGCCCAACAAAATATGAATTAATCTTGAAAGGGGTTCTAAGGGGTATTTATTTTTAAGCTTGATGGAGGTCTAGCGAGGTTACTAGAAAATAAAAACAATAACAAAATATATAGACCAAAAACTAAGTAGTACCCCCTTAAAAAAACTTAAAACGATGGTGCTAATATATTTATATTAATGTATTCCACCTGCCACTAGTCGATTTTATTCGTTTCTAACCCCATTGATTTTTTAGAGATGTAATGGTGGTGTGACACGAGCAATTTTCGGGTAATTTCTTTCAGCCATTGTAATCTGGTAGCTTCAAAGTATAAGTGTTCTCGAAACTCATCCATCTAACATAATCTAAAGTCATGCTAGTTCCAGATTGCAGTGTAAAAGATCTCCAAAATATTGCAAGCAAAAACTTGCTCATGGCAATTTGTCGAAATAAGCGCTCGAGTGATACCGGCATAAGCTGAATAAAGTCAACTCGTGTTAGCCAGATTAAAATAGAATAGAAGCCATTGTATTGATAGAGGCTAAATTCACAGACCGACTTTATATATATATATATATATATACGGTACGTCTTTCTCTTGGAAAACGGAATATCGCCATCTTAAATTTTTCTCGAGAGAGAGAGAGAATAATGTATAGAAGCCAGTTCAGCCCGTTTTCTTTCTCTCTCTCGCGCCCAAAAGTCCCGCGAGAGATAATCCTTTCAGTAAATTCCAAAGGCAAGATTTAGTGTACCATCTCAGAAATCCCTGAAGAAGACAATGGTTTAGAAGAAAAGACGGGGCGCTCTCTCTCTCTCTCTTGCAGACTCTCTCTCTCTCTTGCAGATTCTCTCTCTCTCTCTCTCTCTCTCTCTCTCTCTCTCTCTCTCTCTCTCTCTCTCTCTCTCTCGTGAGTGGTCAGAAAAATGGCAGATGCCATTCGATGTTGAATAATCTAATGTAGTAATTTGACTCTCAACACCAAACACCTCCCAATGAAATTAACGAAAGCATATGATCCTCCATAGCATAGTGAGGTGGTCCCATCTTGAATATGGCGTGCAATTTTAGTGTAATTGTCTGAACAAGGACATTGAGAAACTCGAGTCAGTGCAGCGTAGAGCAACTAAGTTGATACCCACACTGATAAAAAACACATAACGAAAGATTAAAAAATAAATTTGCTTTCACTCAAGAAAAGGAGATCGTGAGGTCAATATATTTACTGTTTCTAGGTATTAAAGAGCTTTGACAATTTTGATGTGGATGCATTGTTCAAAATGAATAATAGTTCATCATCTCGCAGAAATGGAATGAAATTATGAACCAGGAGGGCGAATCTTAATGTCACAACGCACTTCTTCACCTACAGTGTGGTCAACGAGTGGAAAATATTGTCCGCAATGCCTAGTAGGGACCACAAGGTCTGTTCAGTCTGTGTATCCATGTAACTATATGTAACTATCTCTCTCTCTCTCTCTCTCTCTCTCTCTCTCTCTCTCTCTCTCTCTCTCTCTCTCTCTCTCTCTCTCTCTCTCTCTCTTTCTCTCTCTCTCTCTCTCCGTGGACTCCAAGAATTTCCTCCTCCCAAAGGTTTCCGCCGTCGCATCACTTTCTCCTAATTTTTGCCCCCCTGCCAAAAATTTAGGACACAGAACAATGGTAGGGGGCTGAGGGGGGGCCGAGGGGGGTGTGATAATAATTCTAGCGGGCAAAACTCCCCCACAAAAGACGCCTCAGGTTATTTCAAGTCAACTGCTCCTGTTTTTAATGGGTGGGTGGGAGGGAGAGGGGGGTGGTGGAGAGTCGTAAAAAAGGCCTTATAGTTAGGGCGCCTTATGTGTTGGTGTGGGAGAGAGAGAGGCAGGCATGTGACACTCTTCAATATTTTACATTTTAATCGCGTCTTTTTCGAGTTTTTACGAGTTCGCGCGCGTGTGTGTGTGTTTGTGTGTGTGTGAGTGTGGGGGGGGTGGGGGGGGGGGTAGTTTGGGAGGGGGCAGGGTGGCTGAGAGGGGAAAAAGGCAGATTTGGGGATTGGGGGAGGAAAGGGAGTGGTTTTTGGTAGAGGTTTGTGGTGTGTGCTTAGAGAGAGAGAGAGAGTGTGTGAGAGTGAGAGAATATGTGTGTATGTGTGTGTGAGAGAGAGCGAGAGTATGTATGTGTGTGTGTGTGAGTGAGAAAGAGAGAGAGAGAGAGCGAGAGAGAGAGGATAATGAGACTCAAGGGTGGTGTTTACTAAGTCTGAGCTCCAAATTGGTAAGAGGTGGAATCGCAAGGAAATTTTGCACATTGGTGTCGGAAATGTAATTCGTATTCTGAATTTATGGATCCTAATTTACAGTCGTTATTGGCCTGATGAAGCTATATGGTAAACGCTGTCAATAAAGTGCTCCTCCTCATATGGTGTGTATATTCAATGTGTAGGTAACACTTCACTGATAGCTTTATCACTTGAGTTATATATAGTAGATAATAATAATAATAATAATAATAATAATAATAATAATAATAATAATAATAATAAACTAATAATTAATATTTATCTTCACGGAGATCTCACTACCCACCCTTTTCCCCATGCAGAACCCCACCACTCTCTGCCCCTCCTTTCCTTATCCCTACTCTCCTCCGTCTTCACCCTGTCCAATCCTCACCCCCTCCATTCCCTCCCAAACCCCCTATCCTCCAATCTCCAAACGAACCCCACCCCTGCTAAACCCCACCTCACTCTGTCCCCCTCCTTCCCCACCCATCCGATCCTCACCCCTCCTTCCCCTCCCAACCCCTCCTACCCTCAACCAACCCCACCCCTGCAGAACCCAACCTCACTCCGCCCCCTCTTCCTTTCCCCTCCCAACCCCCACCCCTCCTACCCCCAAAGTAACCCCAACCCCGTCCTCCTCTTCCCTATCCCACCCCCTACCGAACCCCACCTCACTCTACCCCTCCCCTCCCAACCCCCTACCTCAACCAACCTCCCCTTCCTCATCCCCCTCCCCCACACAAAGAAGGTCGCCAACTCTTGTTATGAAATTTAATCTTGAGCAAATTGAATTTCTTTTCTCATATTTAGCGGGTGTGTTATCATCTGGTGGAGGCATCTCACCCGCGCGCCCATTTTATTCACCCCCCATTTTAGCATTAGCAACTTGGGCCAGGAAATTAGGTTGCTTGAGGTCTGCAATCTTATTTCGGGGCGGGTATATTCTCCGACGTAAAGAGATTACCTTGGTCTCCTCGTGGCCCTTTATATTTTGGAGGTTTGCATAAATAAATACGTTTATGTAGTTATATAAATTAAATATATTTATGGTAGCTACAGACAATTACATTTATTATATTAACATAATTATGATTGCTTCATGAATATACATTTATGATAGTTACACATATAAAACACATTTATGATATTAACATAAATAAAATGCATATATGATATTTACATAAATGGAATACATTTATGATATTTACGCAACTATAATATATTTATGATAGTTACTTTATGAAATACATTCATGATAGTTATATGAATGAAATACATTGATGATAGTTTCACAAAAATAATACATTTATGATATTTACATAAATATAATACATACATTGGTATGATATTTCTATCTATCTATATGCTCAGGCCCAATCACCACTTTTCCTATAAATTTTGTTTTTATTTTTATTTTCCTCTATTTTATTATTTTTGTGTTTGTCTGTATTGTCTTGGGGGTGGACGACTCAAGACAGAGCAAGAACGGGAAAACACAAAACACAAGACAAAACAACGAACAAACACAGACAAAACGCAAAATTCATTACCTACGCCAACCACGCTAACTCGCGAGACGGAGAATCATCCAATCAGATAATATACAATAGAACCTTCCTAATCATCCAATCAGATAATATACAATAGAACCTTCCTAATCATCCAATCAGATAATATACAATAGAACCTTCCTAATCATCCAATCAGATAATATACAATAGAACCTTCCTAATCATCCAATCAGATAATATACAATAGAACCTTCCTAATCATCCAATCAGATAATATACAATAGAACCTTCCTAATCATCCAATCAGATAATATACAATAGAACCTTCCTAATCATCCAATCAGATAATATACAATAGAACCTTCCTAATCATCCAATCAGATAATATACAATAGAACCTTCCTAATCATCCAATCAGATAATATACAATAGAACCTTCCTAATCATCCAATCAGATAATATTCAATAGAACCTTCCTAATCATCCAATCAGATAATAAACAATATAACCTTCCTAATCATCCAATCAGATAATATACAATAAAACCTTCCTAATCATCCAATCAGATAATAAACAATAGAACCTTCCTAATCATCCAATCAGATAATATACAATAGAACCTTCCTAATCATCCAATCAGATAATATACAATAGAACCTTCCTAATCATCCAATCAGATAATATACAATAGAACCTTCCTAACCTGAATAAAAGCGTCCACTGACAGCCAGAACACCCCGAGACACATATCGCGCCCACCAACCACATTCAACTAAAACTTAATATTCTTAATCATTTTATTAATTTCACTCCCAACCCCAAACAACTCCCAATGAAATTAATGAAAGCGTGTGATCGTTCCAGGATTCGAACCTGCGTTACCACATACAGATCTTAAATCGTCTAATCATTTACACCATCAAGACATTTAATCGTCTAATCATTTACACCATCAAGACAGTTAATCGTCTAATCATTTACACCATCAAGACAGTTAATCGTCTAATCATTTACACCATCAAGACAGTTAAAGATTTATGCACAATAATAAAATAATACAAAAAAATAAATTAATAAATAAAATAATTACAATAATAATAAAAACCAAAATGATTCTATAGCATGTAGGGAGTCAGTGATTATTAAGCAACCATTTAATCTTTGACCCCTCGAGGATTATGACGTATTTTAACAGTTTAGTCTGGCCATAATTAGACGATTAGTTTAGGAAGGATATCTATGGATGTCAGAGGGTTAATTGCGATTGTCTAAACACTTTTAACTCCCACACTTTAACTTCCTAAGCTGCATGAAATCGTTGCAGGCGTAATGATCTATAAATAATTGGGCTGTGGTTCTAATGATCTATAAATAATTGGGCTGTGGTTCTAATGATCTATAAATAATTGGGCTGTGGTTCTAATGATCTATAAATAATTGGGCTGTGGTTCTAATGATCTATAAATAATTGGGCTGTGGTTCTAATGATCTATAAATAATTGGGTTGTGGTTCTAATGATCTATAAATAACTGGGCTGTGGTTCTAATGATCTATATATAGCCTGAATAGAAAACGGTCCGACTTATAGTAACAGAAATCGGTCAACCTACGCCATCTTGGTGCCACTGGACATAGTTTCCTCTCTTTCCACTTAAATATCTATACTCATTATAAATATTCGGGAATACTTGTACAGGATATATGATTTGGTCTTTGGATATACATTCTACATGATAACAAATATAATTAAGCTTCGTTGTTTGATAACTGAGGTATCAACATGGCTTCCTCAGACACCAAGATGTCCACTCTCTCTTACTAAAGGGTCTCTAAAGTAAAGGACCTGGATATACTGTATGTAAGGCGACGTCTGTTATATTCTATTCTATCTATATTTAAGACGATTTTATGCAGCTTAAGAAGGATCTGTGGTCGTGAAAGAGGGGTAAGTGAGAGAGTCCGAAGCCCGTTAACTGCTGAAGGCCCTTTCTAAACGGCCTGAAATCGTCTAATAGTTACCAGAATATAATGAAAAAGATGTCACCGGTAATGAAGGGGTTACTACAGGGTCTTTCCATAGTAAAGGACCTGGCTGGATGAAAGGCGAACATGAATGGGGATGAAAGGACCGTTGAGTGAAAAGAGAACGAAGGTCTTGTGTAGATGGAAGATCGGGTTTGGAAGACGGAGATCTGTGTGGTAGTGTCCAGGTGATCTAAGAAGAGAGAGTATTGGGGCATGTGAAGTAATGGAATGGATAATGAATGATTTATGAGTTGTGAGGAGATGATTTGAGAATAGAGTATTGGGACATGTGGAATATCTGTTATAGAGGAAGGAGAGTAGAAGAATGGAATGGACAATGAAAGATGTATGAGCTGTGAGGCCGAGACAAGAGTATTGGGCCATGTGGAGTAGAGGTTGATATAGAGGAAGGAGATTGGAAGAAAGAGGTCCGGGATAAAATAAAATAAAAATAAACAACTGAATGTAAGATAGGTAGGGGGGGGGGGGGGCAAGGGGGGTCAGACCAGGCGGTGACAGCCAAGCCAGCCCCCCAGGTCACCTCATCAAGTCGCCCCCTCCCCCTCCCCCTCCCCCCTTCCCCCCAGACGTCACATGAAATTAAAATCCCCAACTTTTTCCCCCCGCCGCTAATTGTAAAGCGGGGGTGCCCACAGTCTCGGCCGCGGCATATTTAAATTGACCCCCTCCTTGCCCCCTCCGGCTACCAGTGAGAGGGGGAGGGAGGCAGCGAGAGAGAGAGAGAGAGGCAAGTCGTTAAAATGCAATCAATTTGGTTTTCTCCTCCTGTCTCTCTCGCCCCCTCCCCCCCCCCCCCTCTCTCTCTCTCTCTAGCTCTTTCTGACATCTCCCTCCCCCCCTCCCACTGAAGTCCTTCCAGAACCCCCCCCCCCCCCCCCCCCCCCCCCCACCCCCCCCCCACCCCCCCCCCCCCCCCCCCTCCCCCCCCCCCCCCCCCCACCCCCCCCCCCCCCCCCCCCCCCCCCCACCCCCCACCCCTTCAGAGTCCATCGCCCACCTTCTCTGTCTGAAGATTAACTGACTGTGTCCTTCTTCTCAGTCCACACCATTTATGTATCTTATACTTACATGGTACATAATATACTTACATGGTCAATTTTACCGAATGTATACATAGGTTATTTAACGTTTTCAAGATACGATGGCGCATTTCTTTTCTGTTTTCTGGATCTTATTAGACGATTTTATTTAGATTAGGAAGCGTATGTGGAAGTCAGAGGGTTGATTGAGACCGTCTATTCCCTTTTAATTCCCACATAGCCAGAAGAAATTGTCAGAGGCGTCATAATCTTCAAAGGGTTAATATATTTTTCTATCTATTCGTTTCCTTCTTCTCTTTTCTCCCTTTATTGTCTCATTGTCTTACCATTTCCTCTTATTTATTTTCCTTCTTCTCCTCTCTTCCCTACTTCTTCTTTGCTATCCTTTCCTTCCACTTTCCCTTACTATCGGGTTTGCTCTCTGTACTAGATTTAAGTCCTGACCACTTCGCTGGGATCGTAAGGTCTGTGTGGCCCGTGTATCTATGTATATCTCTTCATTCACACTCTATTCCTCCTCAACTCCTTCTCTTGATTATCTCTCTCTCTCTCTCTCTCTCTCTCTCTCTCTCTCTCTCTCTCTCTCTCTCCTCACCTCCCCTCTCCTCGTCTCTCAACCCCCCCCCCCCTCCTCTCCTTCCATCGCGCTCTGAGAGGCTGGATTAAAACTTGAAATAATTTAATTAGAGCAAAGATGTTTTAATGGGGGCAACTGATGCTTACAAATTAGTGGGTGTTTTGTCTCGCGTGGGGGGCGGCGCTCCCAGGCGTCGCTGACAGGCGGCTTATCAAAATGCTAATATTAGAAATCTTTGTGGTCACAGGGAGGCTGGTGTCTTAGTTTGATGAGTTTGTTTGTGTGCGTATTTGTTCTTGTTTGGTGTGTGTGTGTGTGTGTGTGTGTGTTCTTGTTTGGTGGTTGGTTGGTGTGTGTGTTTTGTTCTCAAGATCATGATTCCGGAATTTGCATATTTACATTTTCTTTTCTTATTTATTTTCAATATATACAGTATATATATATATATATATATATTTTTTTTTCTTTTTTTTTTTTTTTTTTTTTAGTGCGGAAATCGGTCATCTAATCTATTTTCACTGTTTACTTCTTTTTGGTATTGGCACTCTGAACTAACTATCTGTTCCTGTTCCCCAGGTTGTAAGCGGTCTCGTCAGGAGGAGGACCGAAGGAGTGGGTCGCCCGCCTCACCACTGGCACCAAGGGATGAACCGCTCAGTCTGAAGATCCCTCCCCCAGCAGTCTCTCCTGACGATGGGCGTACCACTCCCTCACAGCACCTTACACAACCAGAGGCCACTAGTACTCGCGAGGACAACCATAGTGACGACGAGGACAGGCCAATCAAGGCTACTAAACGAGAGGATGATGATGAAGATGGGGGCTCGGTACCGGCTGGGAGCGATGGTGACAAGGTGACTGGTATGGACACCCTAGTGCGGCTGTTCCCTAAACGGAAGATTCCAGTTCTGGAAACGGTGTTGATGCGATGTGGCGGTGATGTACTGAGGGCTATCCAGACTATGCTGTACCTACCCCCATCCCCCACCACCCCTACTATCCCTACCCCGCCTCACCACCACCATCACCACCACCATGAGAACAACAACAACACCACCAATAATACCTCCGATCACCACCCCCACCACCCCTTAGCCCACCTACACCACCATCACCACCACCAGCCCCCACCTCCCCGACCCTCCCCGCCGCGATCTCCCGACTTCCGCCACCACGATCTCCTCCCCGACCCCCTGCGAGCCTCCGCCTTCGCCCCCCTGGGCCCCCCTTCACTAGCCAGATTCCCCTACCCTCCCCCCCACGCTCTGATGGGGCTACACTACCCCCCCTTCCTGCCCCCCCGCCCCGAGTACTATCCCCCTCTGAACCTGTCCTCGCACACAGCTTCCCTCTTGGCCTCGCAGCACCCTCCCTCGCCGCCTCCCAGGGATCTCTCGGTCTCTCCGGCCTCGCAACATGATCCTGATACTGAGTGAGATACAGGATTACACAAATGAAACACATACACAGTCACACACATGTACACAGTGACACGCACACAGATAATAAATGTAGCATCACCTGGTACTTAACTTTCTACATAAACATTGAATTTACAATACTCATATCCGTACTTAACTTTCCTTACGAACCTAACACTCACTTTAACAAACAATAAAGCTTACGCCATTATGCCCAACACTTAACTATCATTGGGAAACACACACACACACACACACACACACACACACACACACACACACATACATTAAATGAACAACTCATTTTTGCACCACCATATATTGTATTTCAACTTGAATAATGATTTGATCGCCACGCAACCTTTGAACTTCAGCTGGGTAAACAATATTTTTTGTTTATAGTGAAAGATCCTGAGCGAACATGTAGAATCACAATCAAAATGAATTAATATTCTAGCTTCAAAATAATTATCGTCTGGTATAATGAATTGGTTATTGTGTTTTGAAGAATATCATGCATTAATAAATGTACATAGAACAAAGCTTAAACACAGACTATCATTCACGTTCTGCGTTCTGAAGATAATTTTGGTTCCCGGACATCTCAACCAGTAGACCATTTCAACCAGTAGCTCTCAACTAGTGCCAAATCAACCAAGACCAACCAAACCACTGCCAAAATATAGTACTAACCTAACCTAACCTAACCTAACCGTATTGGTTGATTTGGTACTGGTTGAAAGCTACTGGTTGAAATGGTCTACAGGTTGATTTGTCCGGTCACCGATAATTTGAATAAAGAAAATACTCAAACTATTGTTCCATATGCACTCATTGTGAATATTTTGTGACGAGGTGCATTATTCAATTGTAAAGTTAATTTAAGGTTTGTATGGATGAAATATTGGCAGCATAAGAATAATTGGTATGGCCTGGATGTGTGTTCGAGCTCAAATCCCTAGTTATCTTGATTTAGTTGTCTTAGCCCTAGTTATATTGCTATCAAGAACAGGATTTGTTTTTATAGAGAACATTATATTTAAATGGTAAACTATAACAATCGAAATAATAGTTTAAGTTTGTATGCTTTGTGTGTAATTATATGCTCACAAATATATATAATAGCATTCATAAATTTATATTAGCATACATAAATTACGCCCTATAAAAGCTGGAAGTGTGGGCAACTATACAGCTTTTTAGGGTTCTTCCTGTTTTAAGAAGGGACTGGATTTCTCGAAAAGGGGCTTCAGTCCTGAAAATATAGTTACTTACAGTGTGCTGGCTTAATAATCCAGAAGGGTTGATAACCTCTGAAGTCCTATTTTAACTAACTAACCTGTTTATTATATATATATATTTGTTTTCTGATATTGTTTGTCTCAAGGGACTGGAGTTCGGGAAAAATAGTATCCAGTCTTAAAATTATTCCTGACTTATGCTGGCTTGATAATCCATTAGTGTTGATAGCCTTTGAAGACCTATTTTAACTAACTAATCTTGTATTTTGGTAGCAACATGACCTAGGATAGAGCTAACTGGTGTGGTCCACTATATGTATATATATATTGCTGACCCATCACTTGGTCAGACAGAGAAGTTGATTTTTAGGATGGCCATAGTCTTGAAAATATAGAGAAGGTGTCGGCTTTCCCCTTCCCGAATTTTCACTAGCTTGAACTAAGAAGAGAGATGATCATTCTAAAGGGAAATGTTAAGAGAAAGTATCTACCTTATGGGATTTAAAGCATATACTTTATGACCCAATTGATAGCAAAATAATCTTAGAAATGTTGACAGAAAGAGTATGTACACCGTGTGAGGAGCACTTTATTGACAACGTTTCGCATAGACCTTCATCAGGCCAATGCATTCAATTGGCCTGATTAAACTGTACGCCAAACGTTGTCAAGAAAGTGCTCTTCCTCATATGGTGTTTATTTTCAGCCCGAACTCTTTTTGTCTTATTTCTTACGCCTTTGAAGATTATGACGCATTTTCACAGTACATTTTGGCTATTATTAGACGATTTTATTAAGTTTGGAAGGGTATAATAGTAGTCAGACGGTTGAATGAGATAGTCGTCACCCTTTTAATTACCACAGATCCTTCCTAATTTGTATAAAATTGTCTAATAATACCCAGAATAAACTGTCAAAAACGCGTATTTATCCTTTAAAGGTTAAATACGGTTTACACAAATTCGTAAAGGGGAAAGTGGACCCTTTCCCCTCCAGTATAACACACTTTTATATTTGTATTCTGGTCATCATTATGCCATTTTATTCAGCTTAGGAAGAACCGATGCTAATCATATGGCTTTAATTTGTTGTCAGTATATCTCAGACTTGGAACTATCTCACTCTACCATTTTTACTACCACAGATCCTTCTTAAACTGCTCAAAATCTTCTAAATCAAACTAGAATATCATTGAAGAGACGTCGCCGGTATCGAAGGGGTTAAGGCTACGAGCACATATACACCGGCCGTGTTTTCCATTTGATCACTTGCGAGTTTCGTTCTATAAGGAAGTTGGAGCTGCAGACATCGATATTTAGCAGCACTCCCAGCTAATATACGGTTGTGATACAGTTAAGCACACAAGGGACTGGAGTTCTCGTAAAGGGGCTCCAGTCCTGACGCTATTCTTGACTTTACAGTGTGCTGGTTTAATAATCTTGAAGGGTTGATAGCCTCTGAAGTCCTATTTTAACTAATTTAACTAAGTTATGCACACGTAAAACCCAATTCAACATAGTTTTTTATCCTATCAGAAACCTGCATTATTATTGCATTCCTGTTGAATAGCGATGTTTACGGCTCCAACTTCCTAATAATATTAAACTCGCAGGTGGTCAGTAAATATTCTTCCTGCTGACGTGTACATACTATAGTCTTTGTAAGCTGTTAACATTATTACACTTCTTACTTTAGTGCAATAGCAGAAAAAAAACTAACCCCTTGAGGATCATGACGCTTTGCACAGTTCATTCTGGCTATTATTGGACGATTTCATACAGCTTAGGAAGGCTGTGTGGGAGTTCAAAGGGTATATACGGTCTCAATCAACCCTCTGACTGCCACATACCTTTCCTAATCTAAATCAAATCGTCTAATGAAACCCAGAATAAACGGTCCGAAACGCGTCCTGATCCTCAAGGGGGCTCATAGCATATCTTGTGTAACTATAGTTTGTCCATTTCCAACTGGCGGTCATTTAGTCGCTTGGCTGCTGATTACTTGATACTTGGTGGAAACAAAACAAAACTATGTATCTGGATCATAGGCATACCAAACTTTTCATAATTGATAACATATATTTCGGTTTGGAGAGAGGTTGCCTGACCAGGATTCGAACCCACTCACTCCAGGTATATTTGGGAGAGTCGGGCACATTATCATTAGATATATTTCGGTATAAATCCTTCGTAATAGCTGGGTAATCAAGACAGCGACACGACAATTTACCGCCAGGTGAAATGAAACGGATTATAGGTCCATGATTTATATATATCTTGTTCTTCGTAAGTGAAAAATATACACACGCTTTTTTCAGCTTAACCTTTCTAAGTGTTAAAATGAAATGACTTCGACAGGCAGATTGTAATGTGTTGCTTATAGAGAATTATGTAAATAAAACAAATGGAAAGTCCTTTTATGTATCGTTTATTATCCTGTATTATTGATTAATTATGTATTGTCTTGCATGTAAGTTGAATGATTGATCTTAATAATTATATCAATCAACGCTATGCTTTGTTCATTTACCCCTTCTGTACCCGCGACGTCCTTCTGTACCCGCGACGTCCTTCTGTACCCGCGACGTCCTTCTGTACCCGCGACGTCCTTCTGTACCCGCGACGTCCTTCTGTACCCGCGACGTCCTTCTGTACCCGCGACGTCCTTTTGATTATATTCTAGCTAAATTTAGACGATTTTATGCCGTTTAAGAAGGATCTGTGGTAGCAGAAAGGGTCGAGCGAGATAGTTAGAAGTTAGTTAAATGCTGAAGGCCCTTTTATACTGAATAAATTCGTCTACAAATAGACAGAATAAGGTTAAAAAGACGTCGCCGGTATAGAAGTGGTTAAAGGACAGAAAAAGATAATACCATAGTACTGTCAATCCAGTATTGTTTCTTAATAATTACTGCTATATGTTTTGGCTCCACTCCTGCCAAAGGTAAATAATTAATGGGTGATAAAATGTACAGTATTGTGCATAAAATATTAGGAAACTAAACCCCCGTGTTATATATATAATGAAAAACAGGTACGTCAGAAGCCTTTCCCATAATAGAGGACGAACTCAGGTGAGGCAATGAGCAGGTACGGTACAGTCGCGCTAATAAGTCATGTCCAAGCCGTCATTACGTTTGGCTTGCTCTGTGCTGTGTTAATGTCTGTCACATGCTGAATAGGGTGGGTAAGTGTAGGAACATGTTATATATCCCCCTCGAAATTAATAAATTAAGTTTAGATATTGCTGAACCCAATTATGGATCAAAATATACTTGGTGCCAAGACATTACTTATTTGCGCGACCGCACAGTCGGCCAAACAAGTCATGGCTCGGCACCAAGTACATTTTGATCAATAATTGGCATCGGCAATATCTAAACTTAATTTAATCGTGTTTTGTGAGATATACAAACATGTTCCTACCTTTACATACCCTATTGAACATCTGACAGACATGAATACAGCACACAGCGAGCCAAACGTAATGACAGCTGAGACATGACTTATTAACGCTACCGTACAGTACAACACAACAATTCCAACCCTCTCCGCCATACAAACCTACAATTTCCTTCGTGATGGTGTTAAATATGCTCTGTCAACTATTCTGATCACATTCTTATCACTGAAGGATATGATGTGTTGTAGAGTCACTTATAAACATTCGTGGACCCCTTATGTTTTTTGTTATGCAATTATAACTCTCTGGATTGATTTTAAGATAACACATTATTTCCATTAATAAGTATGTAGCTATGTACTATATATACACACAATTGCATCCATAAATTCGTTTCCATAGATATACGTCCACAATTCGTTTCCATAGATATACGTCCACAATTCGTTTCCATAGATATACGTCCACAATTCGTTTCCATAGATATACGTCCACAATTCGTTTCCATAGATATACGTCCACAATTCGTTTCCATAGATATACGTCCACAATTCGTTTCCATAGATATACGTCCACAATTAGAAATAGGTGAGGCCCTCGAGTATTTAATAAGTGACTGTACGGTAGCACTAATAAGTCATGTCTCATCTGTCATTACGTTTGGCTCGCTATGGGCTGTATTAATGTCTGTCAGATGTTGAATAGGATGGGTGAGTGTAGTAACATGTTTGTATATCTCACTCGAAACGAATAAAGCAATTTTAGATATTGCTGATACCAATTATTGATCAAAATATACTTGACTTATTTGACCGACTGTACTGTAGATAGTCCACTGCTGTATACGTCTTTCGCCATGACAACCACAACCAGTCACAATCAGCGCCTGCTCTTTTAATATCTCTCTCTCTCTCTCTCTCTCTCTCTCTCTCTCTGTCATAGTTGTATAGGTCTGACAGCCACAACCAGCCACAATCAGCGCCTCCCGACCCTGCTCTTTTAAACTCAAGTGCCTGGAAAACCGCGGATTAAGACGCTCCCCTAGTCTAGATTTACCCTTCCCTATGTGTGTCTGGAGGTTTGCCATACACTACTCCCTACCTATGTCTCTCTGAAACTTTGCCCTACACATAATATTTCCCTACCTAGTCTCTCTGAAATCATACCCTACACAATTCTATGTTTCTCTACCTAGTCTCTCTTATTTTCCCCTCCCAATGTCTTTGCGTAACCTTACCCTACTCAACTCTATATTTCCATTCCTATGTGACTCTGGAGCCTTGCCCTACACATATTATTTATATATATGTTGATCCTTGCCCTACACTGCTCTATATTTCCCCTTCCCTATGTCTCTCTCTGGAACATTGCTCTACACAAAGCCAGACAAATAAAACAGGAGTTTCAGCAACTCCTTAGCATATGCCTATGTGGCCTCCCCTGGGTACTGCCCTGCCCGATTGGTACCTAGTCTCCCCCTAGATGGAAACATGGAAATATATTGCACATGATTGAATTGCCAGTGTAGTTTTATGCATTGGTTAACTCATCTGATTAATCAACTGATTATTAAAAGAAACCACACTCGCGATTCATTCATACTCATTTTACTTTTATACATAAGATCACGACGATGAACATAACTTATGTGGGCAACTGTACCTATCTATCCCTGAATCCTGATCACTGAGCTTCCACAAGGGTGCTCCAACCAGTCTCACCATACGACACACAATTTAGTTCTGTGTGTCTTGGCTTGTGAGTTAATCCATGGGCCAAATACCATATTTCACAAATCGGTACACTCGGATGCCATAGTATCTAACCCACTCATAAATATTCGTGGAGCTCTTTCTAATTATGGAAGTATATCTTAGAGAACGAATTGATGAATATGATTTTCTATACATCAACTTCAGAACTATGTATACTAGCTATTGAAAAGCAAGTTCTATCATACAATCAATCTAGATAGTTAAAATTGCATAAACAACAACAGGGGCTCCACACATTTTTATGAGTGGGCTAGAAACTATGGCAACAGAGTGTACCATCCAATAAGGGAAACATATTTACCAGTCAGTCAGTCAGTCAGTAGCCAGCACTTACTTCCACTAGGGGTAGGGATCAGGATCAGCAAAATACTCGAGAAAGGAAAAAGAAGTGACAGGGGAAGAACATATAACAGTTCGCCCACAAAAAGAAAGCACACAAGCATTCAGAAACACTTATTTGCCATAAACTCTAATAAAAGGTTACTGAGTGCTATGGATACCATTTGACCACTTGCGAGTTCCAGGCTATAAGGATGTTGGAGCTGTGGACATCGCTATTTAGCAGAATCTTACCGTCTGTACAAACAAGATATATTTTTAAAACGTCTCTACAAAAATAATACTATATTTTAATTATGCCTTCCATTCTTGAAAGAAAGCCCCCCATATGTAACAATTAATAGGATATTTGGAATCTAAATATGAAATAAATTTACATGATAAGGAAATAGATGTAAAGAAATCAAGAATGTCATGGGTTCAGAATCACGAGCCAATTACAGGTGTTGATATCAATGAAATGACAGTACAGGTATAATGTTTAACCCTTTCAAGATTCGATTACGCATTTCTTTTCTGTGTTCAGGCTATTATTAGACGATTATATTCAGATTAGGAAGGGTATATGGAAGTCAGAGGTTTAAATGAGATAGTTTTTACCCTTATGATTCCCACAGATCATTCCTAAGCTGTATAAAATCGTCTAATGATAGCCGGAATAAATTGTCAAAATGCGTCATAATCTTCAAAGGGTCAAAATACATTTATTTGTATTTTGTTCTTATAACCGAATGATACTGTTCTCTTTTTAGTCTCTTAGAAAATGTGTATATTAATTATCTGTATATACATAGCAGTTCCAATAGCATAGTAATCCCCTGAGCATTGTGACGCATATTGACAGTTTATTTTGGCTATTATTAGACAATTTTTATTAACCCTCTCCGACATATGACGCGACTTTGAGCCTATTAGGGATACTTTAAAAAGTTTAAAGCCTTTGTTACCCTCAGGGGTATTTAGAAACCTTTAGTTTAGTTACTTCAACCTCTGCAGTTGTCTTTGAGTTAGCTGTGGGCAGAAAACTAATTTTGGAGAGGTAATTATAAGAGTGAGAGAACTCTATTTCTTATTGCTAATCTGGCAACCTCTGCGTCATGTGTGCGTGAAAGGGTTAAGAAAACGGGGGTTCTATGTGAGTGGAAAGATTACTGGAGATCGACTTTACCCCTTTGATAAGCTGTATAAAATCGTCAAATAATAGCCAGAACAAACTGCTAAAACGCGTCATGATCTTCAAAGGGTTAATTGTAAATATTCTGTGTAATTATTCACGATATGTAATGCAACACCACGAAATAAAGATTGATTGATTGTTGATTTATTGAATATATAACCCATCTTTAGTTTACTGAAGGGGAAGCAAATTATATAGACATATTAAACAAAGGTAAGGTAATTAATTAGAAAAAGTAATTAGGAAATTAGTGATTGATGGCTGGTTCCGCTCACCCACTTACCAATATACAGCTGTGTTAATTACCCCTTCTGTACCGGCGACGTCTTATTAATTTTATTCTAGCTATATTTAGACGATCTTGTGCAGCTTAAGGGGAGATATCGACTTGAGGGATTTTCTTTCGAACTTCCTTCTCCCTCATGTTTAGCCACATTGCTTTTGAGATTGTAAGACGTTTGCCACATTAGTTTGGCGATTTTAATAACTTTCGCCCCATTTCTGTCAATTTTAAGACCTTTCGTACCATTTAGGTGTCGATTTTATCCTGGCGAGCGATAGCGAGCCTGTAATTTAAGAGGAACCGGCTTTCAGCCGGGACATTTTTCTACCGAAAAATGTACAAATTTATCTTGAAAGGGGCTCAAGAGGGTGTAATTTTAAGCTTGATGGAGGTCTAAGCAACACACTAGAAACCTCCCCTTAAGAAGGATCTGCGGTAGTAAAAAAGGTTAAGTGAGATGGTTCCAAGCCTGTTAATTGCTGAAAGCCTTTTTTTTTTTAACTGACTAAAATCGTCTAATAGTAGCCAGAATAAAGTCAAACAGACATTGCCGGTACTGAATGTACATGAGCAATCGAGATAATATTTCTACTATTTGGGAAGAGTCAGTCAAGGAATAGATGTGGAAATTCACAGCCAATTTGCTCTAGCTATTTTTGACTTACAGAGGATAAAGGTCATGATTTCTCGCCTACTTACAGCGAATAGACTATAGTTCCTCACCAACTTAGATGATATTTAACCCTCTCATCTTTAGAGATTATTTTTAAGTTGAATACATTCTTGTGGCTGCAGCAATAATATATATAAGTACAAAAATCGTCATCTTAAAAGGCTTAACTATTAAAAAGACAGAAACCGAAATACGAGAAACGTAAGCTTAGCCTTTATATAATGCGGTGGAAAATAATAAAGGTTATAGCCGATGCGGGGCCAAGTGAGGCACAAACAATTACTGGACAACACTCAGACTCTGGGTAAGGGGAGATTATTAGTATGTTCCCTAGACCTCCGTCAAGCTTAAAATTACTCCCCTTAGACCCTCTTTCAAGATACATGTGTACATTTTTCGGAAGAACATTTTCTCGGCCGAGGCCGGTTCCTTATAAAATATAGGCTCGCTATAGCTCGTCAGGGAAAAAATGGACACCTAAATAGCACGACAGTTCTTAAAATCGCCAAACTAATAGGGCGAACGTCTTAAAATCTCAAAAACAATGGGGCTACACTTGAGGGAGAAAGGGGTCCAGAAAAACATCCCGCAAGTGGAAATCTCCCTGTAAAGCAGCTCTTATTACTTACCATCAAAAGAAAATAGAAAAAAGAAAAAAATATATATATAACAATTAATTTGACCGTATTTTCTTCTCTCTTATTCTTCTTTTTTGTGGCTAAAGGGAATGAACTCCAAGAAGGCAAGGAGAGAGGCCCAGACAGCAGGGGGCTGTAAGGGTCAGGAGAGCCTATGTAATCACGGCAATAACGACCTAAGGGATACTCGTCAGTGTGTGCTTGTCTTCCCCCAGCCCTCCTGATCGCCTATACCCCAACTTTAGAGGGATTAATGCACTCAAGCTACTTTCTTTCCCCAGGTTGATCAAGGGAACTATTCTAACCTAACATGACAATTTAAGTTTGTTTATAGATTGCTCCCTAGACCTCTATCAAACTTACAAAGGATCCTCCAAAAGCCCCCCTCCGATATGAATTTGTGCATTTTTCGGTAGATCTTAAATAAAAGAGACTATAGGATAAATCACCGTGATTGTCCTGGGTAAGAATAGGTGGCTTTCTAGGTTGGATAGGGGTAAGCTAAATGACCATGATCGTCCTGGGTAAAAATGAGGTTGAGGGAGTGCATGAATCCCACCACACTTGGGTAATACGCCTCCCTCCCATCCCTTTGATTGGATGACCCACTCCCTCTATATACGCTACCCATAAAACAGGTTCAAGGGTAAGAATGGACGCTCGGCTGGGCCTTTCTGTCATTGAAGAGATCTGATCTGGATTCCCTGGCAGGCTGAGTGAGGGCTTAGAGACGAGGAGGTATGAATGAACAAGTGCCTGGGTTTCTGTACCGTCGAGGACTTGAGGTAAGGAAGCCCAATCGGTACAGTTGCTCACATAAGTTCCGTGCCTCTCAGTGATCTTAGGCGTGGAGATATAAGGCGCAGGGTGGAATAACGAGGGTAGTTTCTTGGGCGGTGGTTGACGCATCTGGCTAGTCAACTGCTAATTAAAGGACACCACACTCGATTCAGTCGTACTAATTTGCTATCATTCATAAGAGCACGACTAGGAGCAGGACTTATGTGGACAACTGTACATGTGAAGGTAACCAAGAACTGGAACGCAAAATCGGGTATTGAGAAAAATATTATGGAAAGAGATGCTCCGTCGGAGACTGCCATAGATCCCGTGCGAACTCCTTCACTTATTGATTTGATATTCATGTTTTCCTTATTCGATCTTCAGTACTATACTCTGTTCCAAGTAGTTAGGCCAGAAATCCCGACCTCCACCTCTCATATCTCAATAAAGGCTAGAGCAAAGGGACTGTAAATGTCCACACCTATTCCATGACTGACCCTTCCCAAGTGGTAGACATATTAGCTCGATTACTCTGGTCGTTTGTGAGTTATAGAGGTTAATGTTCAAGAGTTTTGGACTACTTATTCGATCTTCAGTACTAGCCCTAACACCTTCGGGAACGTTGTTGTTGGTGAAGGATAGTGTATATGTGAGTGTAAGTGTGAGGGTAGGTGCGTATGTGTGTACGTAGATAATTATGTACGTGTGTGTTGTGAGTGTTATTCATCTTCTATTCTCTGGCGAATTCCTTAACTTTATCCTTCTATTATTCCTCCTCCTGCTCCTCTTCCGCCCAGCTGTTTGAGTTTCTTCCAAGCCCCCACCAAGAAATAGCTGCCAGACTTATCTCCTCAAGCATGCGAGAATATATAAAGAGACAAAAACTGCCAGACTTATCTCCCGAAGCATGCGAATATATACAACCATACAGTGTGGAAAAAATGAAATCCCCCCCCCCCCCATCCCCTCCTCCCCCTCGCTTTCTGAATGCGAAATCACCAATTGACGTTCCACATGCTTCTCGGACAAAGCGGACAAAAGAGGCAGAAATGCTAAGATTCTGGACAAACACGAGCTCTCGCGGCCGATTGACTGGCTGCCTGTGAAACAAACTGGGGTAAAAATATGCGAGGGAGATATGCAAAACATCCCATTAACATTTAAACGGGGAGGGGGGCTCTAAGGGGCTTGGATCAGAGGAGAGGAAGGGTTGGTATGCGGAGGGGGGAAGGGGAGGTGGAGGGGTGGAGGGGAAAGATGGGGTGATGGAGAGGGAAGGTGGTGAAAGAAGGGATATGCAGTTGTGGAGAGATGGAATGTTTGAGTGAGCAGGTGGGGTGGTGGAGAGGGGAGGTGGGGTGGGGTGGGGTGGAGAGGGGATAGGGAGTGGTGGAGAGATGGGGTGGTGGAGAGAGAAGGTGAGGTGGTGGAGAGGGAAGGGGGGTAGTGTGGAGAGAGGGCATAGCGAGCGGTGGAGAGATGGAGAGGGAAGGTGGGGTACTGTGGAGAGAGGGAATAATGGGTGGTGGAGTAGAGAGATGGAGAGGGAAGAAGACATTAGGGGTGCACTAGGGTTTATGGATTGGTGGAGATGGGTTATTGGTAGTGGTGGTGGAAAGAGGGGACATGGAATGGTGGAGAGGAGAGATGGGGTGGTGGAGAGGGGAGGTGGAGTGGTGTGGAAATAGGGGATATGGAGTAGTGGAGAAGAGAGATGGGGAGGGAAGAGGATATTGCGGATACTATAATTATGGTGTGTGGATTGGTAGTGATTTTATATTTTATATTAGTAGAATACATGGGGAATTTAATTCATAAGAAATTGGCTTACTATAAAATATATTGTTAATATGTTGTCAACCTGATTTAATGTTTGTTGTTAGTATATCATGGAAGATCCTGTTTCAACTTTATCATATACTTTATCTTTATCTGTAGGCCTATTCACAGTGATGGACAGAATATTCTCAGTCGCATTCACAAATGCGATTATTTGCATTGTTTTCCAAATTCGCATTCGCATTCGCATTCGTAATTATTAAAAATAGACATTCGTTCCATCACTACTGCCAGTAATTAAGATCAATTACTGATCATGATAATTATTGTTTTACTAATTATCTAAGTAGTTATCGAGTTTCAATGGGTGGAAGTTGGGTAAAGAGGTTGTTGGGATGCATGTAAGAGTGGGTCCTCGTCCCGCATCCTGGTAACATACAACATTGAATGTATTATTGTATATACATTCAACATTGAATGTATTATTGTATATACATTCAATTTTCTATGGCTGAACTCTTACAATACAATAAATAGATACATTAACCCCTTGAGAATTATGACGCATGTTGACTGTTTATTCTGGCTATTATTAGACGATTTTATTCAGATTAGGAAGGGTATATGAAATTCAGGGGTTTACAGGGGTTTATACATGTTTAGCTCCCACAGATCCTTCCTAAGCTGTATATAATTGTCTAATGATAACCGGAATAAACTGTCAAAATGCGTCATGATCCTTAAGGGTGTCAAATCTATAAGGGTCATATAATTATACCCTGTTCCAAATACTGTAGGTTGGCCAGAAATCTTGAACCCTAACCTCGGTAACTCAAAAAAGGCTAGATTGTAAAATATGTCCACACCTATTCACACCCTTCCCAAATGGTAGACATTATTAGCTCGATTACTCAAGTCGTTTGTGCGTTATCGAGGTCAATGTTCAAGAGTTTTGGCCTACTTATTTGGAACAGGGTATAGCCACGGGTACGGTCGCGCTAATAAGTCATGTCCCAGCTGTCATTATTACGTTTGGCTAGTTTTGTGCTGTATTAATGTCTGTCAGATGTTGAATAGGGTAGGTAAGTGTAGGAACATGTTTATATATTTCACTCGATATGAAGAAATGAAGCTTAGATATTGCTGGTACTAATTATTGATCAAAACATAATTGGTGCCGAGACATCACTTATTAGCGCGATTGTACATGTGTAGCTCTTGTCCATCAAGTTATAATGAATTATGTAATATTTGCATTTGTAATGATTAAAATGTTATATTCGCATTAGCAAGTAGTGAAAATAGACATTGATTCTATCACTACATTGTTTCTTATACACATTAATCAGATTGTGAGTTCCTTTCTTGGTATGTGTGCCTCTCTCCAGATCCGATATCAGCCACGAGGAGCCAAAAAGAGCAAAAGATGGCCTTAAACTGTGGAAGCCGGTGTAAGGGTCGACCCGGGGGCATTACAAGAGGGGGAACTAGTGGGTATTGTGTTCAACCTGTGACTACCAGTATGTGTACCTGTTCTCTGCTTACCTTCTTAACCTATTGTTCCTTCTTAGACGTCTTCCTCTTCTCCGAGATTCAGTCTTGGAGGCGATCAGCAGAGCGCATACCTCCGCTTGCCCCTCTAGGAGTACCTGTTACCTCCTCCCCTTCCTTTTGTGTTATTATTTTTTATCAATATCTTGTTATTATTTTTTATCAATATCTTGTTATTATTTTTTATCAATATCTTGTTATTATTTTTTTAAAAGGCCTTCTTCCCCCTCGCTTGAATCATTCTCTTTATTCGTCCACTGTGTTTTATTCATTCTTTCTTGCTCTTCCTGTCGTCTTCTTCTGTGCTGTCCTTTTCTTCCACTTGACTTTTTAGTTGGATTTCTGCTGTCTATATGTACAATATATACCTGTATATACATATAACTTGAGGTGCCAACTGTACCTGTATATATACTGTATATATATAACTTGTGGCGCCAATTATACTTGCATATATAACTACTGGCGCCAACTGTATATATATATATATATATAGCTCCTGGCGCCAACTCTACCTGTATATATATATATAACTCCTGGCGCCAACTGTACGGTACCTGCCCATCCCATTCTCCCGGGCACTCTCCCAGCCTCTTGCACCCATTGTACCCACACACAGATTTGGGACTTAAGCCGGATTTACGACAACAGGCCTTTTTCCGGCAATTTTACACCCGGAACCTGATTTTGGCAACACTCTGAGGCTATTTTTTATTTTCATTCATCTATGTACAGGCATATATTTGTTTATTGATTTATTTATCTATATATTTATTTATTCTTAGCACTGGTATCCGGAAGTAGACTCGAGATATATATTTTTAGGTGATAGATAGATCGTTTTTTGTTTCATCGTAGTTCAAAATCTGCCCCACTATAGTTGTGAAAATATATGTTATACGTTCGTGTAAGTCGGCTTCATTTTTTTTTTTTTTTTTTTTTTTTTACTATCTTCTCAGGGCCCACAAAGGAACCTGTGTGTTGGAGTGATCGAGAAGCCCGGAGATCGTTTTAATATGTAGTGTTTCCGTCGTCGAGTGAGTAATGTACAGGCGCTCATAAAAGATCCGTGGACCTCGCCTATTATTAATCATGGCGGTAAATATATCTGGCAACGATTTTATGCTTATATTGTTCTAATGGTAGGGTGAATTATTACTATTATTGTGTATATATTTTTCGTTTTCATATACACTGTTTTTTGTATAATTTTGATCTCTCTCCCTCTCCCCATTTTGTATTAACTCTAATTTTGTTTTACATTTTTGGTTGACGTATGTATAAAGCTAGACAGTATATGTATGACTTTTATACCAAGTAAAGAATATTATTAGATTATTTACATTATTATACACCAACCACAAACAACTAATCAAGGTAAGTTATAAGTTCATAAATAAAAAACATATTAGGTCCCCGATTTTTTTAAGTGACTGTACGGTAGACCCTCAGCTCTTTTTAGGGGAGAAAGACCGGAGAACCACAGAAAAGGGACCTGAAAGCCATTACGATATTTTTGAGGAGGTCCCGGATGTATTTTAGACAGTGCTCCTCCTCCCTCTTCCATTTGTTGGGATTGTGTTTGGCCAAGGCAATAGTAAAAGCTGTTGAGAGCACTTCAGAGTAGAGATTTACACCCCATTTGCTCTAGCCCTTTTTGAGTTACAGAGGTTAGGGGGTCACGATTTTCGGTCTACTTACAATGAAGGGACTATATACAAAGCACTGACGGAAGCAGTGAATAAGTAATCTTTTATTGTTTACTGTTTTACTAGTGCATTGTTATAATATCGTCTCGGTGATTTTTAGGAGTTAGTAGGAAGTCATGGATAATACAGTTAGTAGGAAGTCATGGATAATACAGTTAGTAGGAAGTCATGGATAATACAGTTAGTAGGAAGTCATGGATAATACAGTTAGTAGGAAGTCATGGATAATACAGTTAGTAGGAAGTCATGGATAATACAGTTAGTAGGAAGTCATGGATAATACAGTTAGTAGGAAGTCATGGATAATACAGTTAGTAGGAAGTCATGGATATACAGTTAGTAGGAAGTCATGGATAATACAGTTAGTAGGAAGTCATGGATAATACAGTTAGTAGGAAGTCATGGATAATAGAGTTAGTAGGAAGTCATGGATAATACAGTTAGTAGGAAGTCATGGATAATACAGTTAGTAGGAAGTCATGGATAATACAGTTAGTAGGAAGTCATGGATAATACAGTTAGTAGGAAGTCATGGATAATACAGTTAGTAGGAAGTCATGGATAATACAGTTAGTAGGAAGTCATGGATAATACAGTTAGTAGGAAGTCATGGATAATACAGTTAGTAGGAAGTCATGGATAATACAGTTAGTAGGAAGTCATGGATAATACAGTTAGTAGGAAGTCATGGATAATACAGTTAGTAGGAAGTCATGGATAATAGAGTTAGTAGGAAGTCATGGATAATACAGTTAGTAGGAAGTCATGGATAATACAGTTAGTAGGAAGTCATGGATAATACAGTTAGTAGGAAGTCATGGATAATACAGTTAGTAGGAAGTCATGGATAATACAGTTAGTAGGAAGTCATGGATAATACAGTTAGTAGGAAGTCATGGATAATACAGTTAGTAGGAAGTCATGGATAATACAGTTAGTAGGAAGTCATGGATAATACAGTTAGTAGGAAGTCATGGATAATACAGTTAGTAGGAAGTCATGGATAATACAGTTAGTAGGAAGTCATGGATAATAGAGTGAATTGTTAATGAAAGAAGAATATTAAAATGTCCATGTTTAGGCATGTGCTCGACAAAAAAGAAGAAGAAGATGATGATGATGTTGACAACATAATATCAATAATGATAATAATATGGACGAGGTGTAAGATGAGGAGTTTAAGATTAAGAAACTATAGAAGAGGATAAAACACAAGATAATGATGAAGGAGAGAGCGAGAGAGAGAGACTTAAGTATGAGTGCGGGAAAGATGGCCTATAGTGTCTGATCCTTACCCCTGTTTGCCTTTCTTATTAAACCCACCAAATCCATACCCATTTCTCGGTAATATGACAAGTATATAGATATAAAGGGAGCCACCGAATGATGACATACTACATTATGTTTCTTTTCAGCTGACGATAAATTGAATCCCTTAGCAGCTATTTTCTCGATACTTAATGGGAAAATATGAAACTACCATGTCTCTTATACATATGAAACTACCATATCTCTTATACATATGAAACTACCATGTCTCTTATACATCATATTAAGAGCAAGTTTACATATTTAGCACCATATATCTCTACAAAGTCTTCAAAATTACTGATAAATCTGGATGGGAACTTTGCAATTTACCGTCAGTTGAAATTAAACAAACTATGATGCCAGTGTCACATGAGCGCTTTTCCCGGCAATTTTCGATGAACAAGTTGATAGGTATATGCGTGAAAGCGGTGTTGGACGGGAGGAGGGGCGTCGGCTGACGGGGGACAGAGGTTCATGAGGGGGAGGGTTAATTTCCATGTCCCCATCTGTTTTTTCTCAGCTATTTGCAAGTTTTAAAGCAACATACGTTATTTATGAAAACTCGGTATTGATACGACACAGAGATATATTAAAAACTCGGTATTGATACGACACAGAGATATAGTAAAAACTCGGTATTGATACGACACAGAGATATATTAAAAACTCGGTATTGATACGACACAGAGATATAGTACATTCATATTTTTCCATTAATTATCGAGAAAGTAGTTGCTAAAGAACTTAACTTACCATCAGCTGAAATAAAACAGTCTATGATAACAAGAGAAATTTCAAGAGGAAAGGAAATATACGTTACACCAGGAAATGATGTCGTCAATAATAATAGGATAAATTTCGAGAGGGAAGGAAATATACGTTACACCAGGAATGATTTGTTTAATATTACCACCCTTTGAAACACGGGCCATAGATATATACCTTGGACAGTTCAAGCGAGTGGAAGAGTAGGACTGAAGAAGACTTACATCCCCCTTTACAATGAGGATAATAGGCCCAAACCGACTCAAGAGAGGATCGCTTTCCGTGTTAACAAGCAGAGGCCACCAGCGACTGAGCCCCTTCTTGTGTATTATCCCCAGTGATAACATCTCGGCCCAGACCCCTCCAAGACATCTCGGCCCACCAGTACCTTCCGACACTTAAGTCTCTAACAATCGGGTTGGACTGATTTTTTAGAGTTGTATCTTAGTCAGCTCTGCTATTTTTGTTCTATGTGTATGAAGGAGACAAACGGCAGGTTGCCTGTTTACGAGTGTCTCCCCCAAAACCAAAATAGTGACAGAGCCAAAATGCCTGGACACACTAAGTTTAATGATGTCTAAAGGGTACTCCACACAGTCAGGAATGCGAGCTGGAATCACTAGGAGTAGCTGAAAATTCGGATTCCTGGGCCAATTTGCGGTGAAAAATCGATGACTCCTAGTGACTCTAGCGATATCCTAGTGATTCCTGTTAGACTTCCAGTGACTCCAAACCACTCGCGGGCAATTGGCTCTGCCCGACAAAATGTTCACCGTGTTTAAAGTTCTCGCCACAAATCGGACCATTCCCAGTGACTCCCAGTTGATTCCCACTGATCCCCAGTGATTCCCCAGTGACTCCCAGTGAGTCCTGGTGATTCTCGGTGATTCGTATCTGATTCGCGGACAGATTTCGGTTTCAGTTTCAGTTCTCACCAGAATCACCAGGACTCACTGGGAGTCACTGGGGGAATCACTGGGAATCACTGGGAATGGTCCGATTCGCGGCGAGAACCTTAAACACGGTGGACATTTTGTCGGACAGGGCCAATCGGCCGGGACTGGTTTGGAGTCACTGGGAGTCTAACAAGAATCACCAGTATATCGCTAGAGTCACTAGGAGTCATCGATTTTCACCGCGAATAGGCCCAGGAATCCGAATTTTCAGCTACTCCTAGTGATTCTAGCTCGCATGCCTGACTGTGTGAAGTACCCTTAAGTCATCGGACGAAGGGAAGCTTGATTGAGGGAGAGAGTACCAGAGTTCACTTGTTAAGTAGAAGAGAGACTGAAATGTTACGCCAATTCTTGGGTTGGAGAGCTGGACAGAATAGGAGTGGGACTGTATTGAAACGCTGGTGCCTCGCACTCGCGGCAAGGGAGAAGGTATTCTCAGTGAAAACATCCCACATCAGAATAGCGAAGTGGCGAGTTAATTTTGATAATACATTTTTACAAATGATCGCAAAACACACACACACACACACCAACACACACACACACACACACGCACACACACACACACCAACACACACACACACTCATGGCATCCATTATTTTTGAGAAACTTAAAACAATATGAGTGAACCTACTGTGGATTAAACAAGTACATAGATGAAAATAAAGGAATGTACAAATATTCGTGAGCTTTTGCGATTTTCTTTATGGAAGTGCAGAGGTTAAGGGGGGATGGGCCGGTTTTCTGGACCACTTTCTCCCTCATGTTTAACCCCATTAGTTTTCAGATGTTAAGATGTTTGCCACATTAGTTAGTCAATTTTAAGACCTTTCGTCCCATTTCTTCGTCAATATTTAGACCTTTCGTGCTATTTAGGTGTCGATTTTTTCCATGGCGAACGATAGTGAGCCTGTAATGTTGGAAGAACCGGCCTTCGGCCGGGAAATTTTTCTACCGAAAAATGTACAAATTAATCTAGAAGGGGGATCTAATGGATGTTTTTTTTTTTTTTTTAATTTGATGGAGGTGAAGGGAGGAAATAGAAAACTAATGAATACATGCAAAAAGTGAACCAGGTCACAATTTCTGGTCTACCCATAATGAACGGACTATAGTATGTAAATATATTCAGTATAATATATAATGAAGACTTAAGATGAATAGAAGTAGCTGAGGTTGAACGAGAAAGGGGTGGAGAGAGTGTGTGTGTGTGGGGGGGGGGGAGGGGGGAGTGTAAATAAATGCATGAATGGAAAGAATGTGGCAGAGAAAGGAGGAATTTATTGCCTTAAGGCGGTGTTACACGAGCGATATTTCCGTCAATTTTTACTGGCAATTGTAATCTGGCAGCTTGAAAATCTAAGTTCCGTACGAAATAAACGACCTAATACAATCTACCGTCGATCTAGTTTCCGATTCCAATGCGAAGAAGCCTCAAAATAGTACGAGACAATACTTGCTCATCGAAAATTGCCGGAAAATGCAGCTCGTGTGACACTATCCATTATACTCTTTTGTCCTGGTATTATATCGTCTGGTAAGGGAGTAGAATATATTTGAATAGAGCACCGGGAAGAACAATTAGACATCAAACATGGCCATTCTTCTAATATTTGTATGTTTTCATTGTGTAATCTTAGTTTCCAGTTAAGTTATAATGCGGTGATTATATATTATTATAATTATTATTATAATAAACATCTTAATTAACTGCAGTTCGATTCCTGGCGCAGGATTCATCACTTATTCGTGCAACTTATATGTAATTGTGAGACATGCTTCATAATTATTTCATAATTATATATAATAGGTGCATTTCTTTTCGTTTTTTGAGAATAGATTTGACCAACCCTTCGGGGATCATATCGTCGTCGGCAATAGATAGATAGATATATTTTGCGAATATCGTCGATCTTGTGTAAAGTTAATCCTAGGCACCCTCTCCCTGAACGTGTATTCCACAGGCGGTCTCTTGCGGGAATGACGTCTTCACCACCAGGGGTACTCTAGCTCCCCTTGGCATATGTATAGATCCAGGGTTAATGCGATCATCTCCTGGTAAGATTCGATTCCATAGAAGGGGTTAAAATCGACGTGGGTCCTTCGCCGGCCAAAATGGGAAGGGGCCGCGATCGCTTATGCCAAGACTCGGAGGAGGTTGGGGGAATGGACAGGTTGGGGAGAGGGGAGAGCTCTCTAAGACTCAGAGGGAATAGGGGGAGGCAATCATTTCTACTGAGGGAGTGTGATCGTGTATATTGAGGGATTGAGGGAGGGTGTGATCACGTATATTGAAGGTCTGAAGCCCATCTTGCCTCATAATCCAATTCCCTGTGTGTGAGGGCTGTGATTCTTAGCCTCTGTGATACCCAGGATTGTGGGGCCTCTTGGAGTTTAATGGTGGTGTGAGAAGGGACTTACAACGAGTTACATGGTATAGTTAGCATTTCGAAAGACCTTGCGGTTCATTTCTGGGGAGATTGTAGACTTCAAACTCCGTGTGTCCAGACATTTTGGCTCGAACATTCCTTGATTTTGTCCCTGTCACTCTTTCAACTCTGGGGGAGGCACTCGTCACAGGCAGTTTGCCTTCTGTCTCTCTCATCCACATAGGAAAACAAAAATACCAATTGAGCAGGACACTACCCAGGGAAGGCCTAATGCTGGAATTCCTGTTGCATTTGTCTTGCTTTCCTTACAGTTTCTGTTTGTGTCTCACCTACGTAGAGAAGAATCCAGCTAGGCCTCACAAACACCTCCTCCTCCTCCTATATATTTCACTACACTAAACAAGCACACCATACTTCTTTCCAATACACCAACAACTATTTCTCTGTCACGCTTTCAACTTTGAGGGAGACACTTGTTACAGGCATATTTGCCTTTCGTCTCCGTTATACACATAGAATAACAAAATAATAATCCGGGGAGATACTCTAGGTGGAAATGGAAATTGTGTAGTGCACTACAATAACTGCTAAATGTACAATATACTATCTAGAGAGAGAGAGAGAGAGAGAGATTGCAAGTAAGTGCGACTGAGTGGGTGCGTGTGTGTGGTGTTCCATGCTATAAAGGAGCCAGTGTTTGTACGCCCTGGGAGAGAGAGTGTGTACAAGTGTGAGTGAGTGTGTTATAAGTGTGTGAGTGAGTGTGTTATAAGTGTGTGAGTGAGTGTGTTATAAGTGTGTGTGAGTGAAGGTGGTCCAGGTGCTTGATTGCGTGCGCTTGTGTGTGTGTGTGTGCGTGTGTGTGATGGAGTGCCTGTGCTTTTAATTCCTTATTGGAATATTATTATACCTGAATTTGGATTTTTTTAATTTTTATCTCACTCGTTTCTCCCATTACCCTCCCCCCCCCACTATATATATATATATATATATATATACTGTAGATTGCATTTTATATTTTGCATTTCTGAAGGTTGATGAAATGGTTAAAAGATGCGTAAGAACTCTCCATTGAAGAATGATGAAATGACTGATAGATGCGTTAAAACTCTCCCCACAGAAGAATGATGACAAGGTAAATATATGTGTTAGAAATCTCCCCACTGAAAACTGATGAAATGGTTAGAAAGATGTGTAGGAACTCTCCCCATTGAAGAATGATAAAATGACTGAAAGATGTGTAAGAACTCTCCCCGCTGAAGACAGATACAATCATTTATAGATGTGTCAAACATCTCCCCATTGAAGAGATTGATGAAATGAGTTAATAGATGTGTCAGAACTCTCCCCACTGAAGAGATTGATGAAATGGGTTAATATGTGTGTCAGAACTTTCCCCATTGAAGAATGATGAAATGACTGATAGATGCATCAGAACTCTCCCTGCTGAAGACGAATGAAATGAAGATATGTGTCCGAATTCTCCCCACTGAAGAGATTGATGACATAGTTAATTGATGCCTTAGAACTTTCCCTGCTGAAGAGACTGACGAAATGGGATAATAGATGTGTCAGAACTCTCCCCATTGAAGACGGAAGTGTATGTTAGGCCAGGCAGTTTTTTCTTCCCAACATTTTCTTGGGGCCGTGTTCGATCCCAGCAGCGCCCCCGGGTCCTTAACTCAACGCCAGACAGGAAGTAGGGTAAAGTTGGCTCATAAAAAGTGAGGACAACAGAAATAATGGATAAATACAGGTTAACCCTCTCGGTATCTTATAACCCATGACTATTTCTGGCTATAATTTGCCGTTTTTTCAGATTAGGAAGGGTACATGGCTGTCAGAGGGTTGATTGAAACCGACGTCTTTACCCTTTTAATTCCAACAGACAGGTTAAGTGTTGCAACCTGCTTGTTCATGGTCCCACCTTCGTAGACCTACGACACCCGGTTGTCTCCTCATATCGCCCCCATTTATTTGCCAGTTTAAAAAAGTGTCATGCCACTTACGTATCGATGTTTTTCCTGGCGGGCGATAGCGAGCCTGCAATTTAGGAAGCCCCGGCCAAATGGGCTGAACGTCTTAAAATCTCAAAACTAATGGGGCTAAGCCTGAGGGAGAAGGGGGCACAGAAACACCCAACCTCCACCCCTTTAAACAGAGAATAAAGCATACAGTTAAGCCAAATCATATACCTTCAGGAACCCCAGCCCATCCGGTGCCCGCATCCCCAAACCTTCCCGCGAGCAAAAACCCCCAAAGCAGGTAAAAGAGAAATCCCAAATAAAGGCCACAGGAATCGCCAAAGACACGAAACACTCCCTTGGTCCCGTCAGTAGTGGTGGTTAGTTAGTTATAGTAGGACTTCAGAGGCTATCAACCCTTCTGGATTATTAAGCCATCACACTGTAAGTCAAAAATTCCAGCCCCTTTGAGCGTGGAATCGGAAACTAGACGGAAGGTAGATTATGCTAGGTGGCTTTATAATTCTGATATACTTGAGATTTTAAGCATATCAAACTACACTTGCTCCTAAACATTGACGGAAAAAGCGCTCGTGTGACACCGGCATAAGAAACCCCCAGAAGCAGGTAAAAGAGAAATGCGAGACCCCGAATAAAAGCCCCCAAGAACCGCCAAAGACACGACACACGCGCTTGGTGGTGGTGTTTGAAGGGGTCGTCGCCGGAAAAAAGAATTGACTGAAATGAAGCGCAAAATCCCCTTCTCCGTCTCTCATATCTTTGTCTTGTCATGTCATTTCGATTTAGTCTTGGGGGAGCCGCGTCCGGGCCACCTGCTTGGCTTCATCCTTTTAAGAGTTCACAGGACTTGGTACAGGGGCGCTCAAAAATCCCGTGCTACCCTCATGCTATCAGTGTTGGTTATATCTTTAGTAAACCAGATACGAGAGCTCCTTCATATATTTAAAGGGTGTGTGTATATTTAGGAATGGTTCAGTTTTGTTGAGGTACTTTTGTCCTATATTAAAGTGGGATATTCAGTCGAAGATTTGCAGGTGAATCGCGATTTTTTGACGGTTCCTGTACGGAGGAGGGAAGGGTGGATGGGAAGGAGTGATAGGTGGTTGGGGAGGAGTGGTAGGTGGGGAGGTGCAGTGGTAGGTGGTTGGGGAGGAGTGGTAGGTGGTTGGGGAGGAGTGGTAGGTGGGGAGGTGCAGTGGTAGGTGGTTGGGATGGATTGGTAGGTGGGGAGGAGGTGTAGGTGGATGGGGAGGAGTGGTAGGTATAATAGTTGTGTGGTTGGTAGGTGAGGTGAATGCATGGTAGGTAGATAGGTGGTTGAATTTTACTGGTAGGTGAGTGAGGTGATATAGTACTTGAGTGGTTGGGAGAAGTGATAGGTGAGGTGGAGGCATGGTAAGTAGCTGGTTGAATGTGACTGATAGGATAGTGGATTAATGTATTAGTTATGTGGTTGAGTGGTTGGTAGGTGAGGTGGTTGAATGTATCTAGTGGTGAATGAAGGAATATAGTAGTTGGGTAGAAGTATACCCTCAAAAGAGAGATAAATGTGTACATTTATCGGTAGAAAAATGTCTTGGCTGAAGGCCGGCTCGTCCTAAATTACAGGCTCGCTATCGTTAGCCAGGAATACAATCGACACCTATATCGGCAGAGAAATGGAGCGAAAGGTCTTAAAATCGCCAAACTAATGTGACGAACGTCTTTAAATGTCGAAACTAATGGGGCTAAACACGAGGGAGAAGGGGGTCCAGACAAAATAATAAAAAACTCCCGTTAACCCTTAGAAAATCCGATTACGCATTTCATTTCTGTTTTCTGGCTATTATTATACCATTATATTTAGATTAGGAAGGCTATGTGGAAGTCAGAGGGTTAATTGGGATGGTCTTTACCCATGTTAATACCCACAGATTTTTTAAGCTGTATAAAATCGTCTAGTGATAACAGAATACATTGTCAAACACGTCATAATTTTTAACCCTTTGAGTACCAGCGACGTGTGTTATATTATATTCTAGCTGTATTAAGACGATTTTGTGCAGTTTAGGAAGGATCTGTCGTGGTAAAATAGGGTTAAGTAAGATAGTATGAAGCCTGTTAAGTGCCGGAGGCCCTTTTTAAACTGAATACAATCGTCAAATAGAGGCCAGAATATAACGAAAAGGACTTCACTGGTATTGTATGGGTTAAGGACTAAATATCTCGGCTCCACATCTTTATTTTTTGTTGTATTTATTTATTTCATTTTAATCATGACCATTGCCCTATATAACAAATAGAAAAAACCGAGAAAAACGAACGAAAAAGGAAAAAAAAAAAAAAAAAATCCAACCCCCGAACGAAAAAGGAAAACAAAATAATCCAACCCTCGCTTGAATATCAGGGGATACCTATGTCTTTGTCTTTCTCAGGCGGGGCACAAATTCTATTACTGGTTGAGGGAGGGTTGGGTCGTTTTTCTGGTCCCCCCTTCTCCCTCGTGTTTAGCCCCATTAGTTTTCACATTTTGAGATGTTTTCCCCATTAGTTTGTCGATTTTAGCACCTTTCGCCCCATTTTTTTTTTCTTTTTTTCAATATTAAGACCTTTCGTGATAATTTAGGTGTCGATTTTTTTCCCTGGCGAACGATAGAAAGCCTGTAATTTTTGAAGAACCGGCCTTAGGCCGGAAATTTTTTTACCGAAAAAATTTAAAAAATAATCTAGAAGAGGGATGTAATGGATGTTTGGTTTTTAAGATTGATGGAGGTCTAGGGAAGAAACTAAAAATAATAATAAATATATGGAAATAATCGACCAAAAAATAAACCCTTCCCCCTTAAAAATCCCATCATCGAGCGTCTCTGGTTCGTCGTTCCCAGAAGATGAAAAAGGGGCTCGTATTTGTGAGACTGGAGCTGCGAAGACGGGAAGAAATCACTGTTATAAGGCATCTAGGAATCAGAGAACCCCCACCTCTGCCAGGGTTACCAAATCAAGTCCGCTAGGTAGGAAATACATGCCAAAACATAGCGACAATAATGGCACAATCTCTACAGTATCTCTCTAAAATGGCTCAAATCTCCAGGATATCGCTAGAATAATGCCACAATCTCTACAATATCTCTCTAAAAGGGCTCAAATCTACAGGATATCGCTAGAATGCATGTCGCTAAATGTAAAAATTGGCCTCTAGATCGAAGTATAAATACCTCCAGATCTAGCGGGAAAGGAGCTAAATTGGCAACACTACCCAACTCATCTCCAGCCGATCGACCTCATACGGGTACCACGATTGAGCCTTATGGTCCTGGGGATTAAGGCCCAATGTTATTTAGCCCGTGTGGGGTTGGGTACAAGGGAAGCGGGATGAGACGGTATTATGGCCCTTATTACAGCTACGAATACGACCCAGGCAGCTGTTCGACCAATCTGCATCACTATGGACGGGCTTAATATCGCCGATCCAACCCTCCTGCCACCGCTAATAAGGTCGAGGGTTCCAATACCGAGTTAAGCAGCATCTGAAACCCTTTAGCATCCGATCCCCGCTGGGCGAAGAAACAATCAGGAGCCTCTAAAAGGACCGAACGAGATAAATGATGATTATTGTCATGTGAAACGAAATATCATAAACGGTCCCGGGTTGGGTTTCCTCTGATTGTGGCCAAACATTATAAGTTCCCCCCGCTCCCTGCCCCCCCCCCCCCCCCCCCGCCGCCGCCAATGACGCGTTTAGATTTAGTTTACCGAACATCAAAAGAGAAGGATTGAGACGGGAATAGAGGAGTCGGGGGAGTTTTGTGGAAGGGGGATGGGGATTACCTTCTTATGTCATTCAGTCAGTCAGTAGCCTGCAGCCCTTATTTCCACAAGGGGTAGGGAGGATCAGCAAGAGACATGAGAAAGGAAAAAGGGTGACAGGAGAAGAACACATATAACAGTTTGCCCACAAATAACAAGCACATAAGCATTCAGAAGCACCAATCACTCATCAGCCCCCAAAATCAATAGCTTCACCTCTGATGCAAAGTATAAACATTATTTTCGGAATGAAGAGCTTGTAAAGTAATTGGGATGGTGTTTGAATAAAAATATAGCACGATGATATCAAGATATTAAATTATGAATTTGAAATTGTTGCATCCACAGACAAGAATAAATAATGAAGGTATAGTTGGTCACATTACTTTGGATACACTCCCTGATTAAATGTATGGAAATAAAAATGATTGAATTAGGAGTGCAATCTTTATTGAGATACTTTATTCATATGATCAGTTAACATTTTCATAGCAAATTATTCCTGTAAGTTAATAATACTTTGTTTACTTGCTTACATAAAGTCACAAAATGTAAACAATTTCATCTGGCCAACTGTACATGTAGGGTTGTGTGCAAAGTGAAGGTTAGTTAAAATTAGTTAATATAGGACTTCAGAGGCTATCAACCCTTCTGGATTATTGAGCCAGCACACTGTAAGTCAAGAATAACGTCAGGACTGGAGCTCCTTTTCGAGAACTCTAGTACCTTGAGTGAAGGGGATCAGATAATGTGTTAACCCCAAATAACGATGGGATCGTTTTGTTGTAAAATACGACAGCTTCAATGGCTTTTGAATATGTATTTGAAGGTTTATTCTGACTATCACTAGACGATTTTATACAGCTTAGGAAGGACCTGCTGCAATTAGAAGTGCAAAGATTGTTTTCCATTAACCCTGTCTTCCATACACCCTTGCTAATCTGAATAAAGTTGTATAATAATAATACCCAGAAAACAGAAAAGACGTGTGTAATCGGATCTTCAAAGGGTTAAAAGAGTGGCTTCCGAAAAACGATGATTACACATTAATTATGCATACCAGTCTGATTATGCATACCAGTCTGATTATGCATACCAGTCTGATTATGCATACCAGTCTGATTATGCATACCAGTCTGATTATGCATACCAGTCTGATTATGCATACCAGTCTGATTATGCATACCAGTCTGATTCGTCTATAAAGCACATATATATTTAGACTGTTCATGAGGGGGGGGGGGGGGGGCGCAGCAGTGGGAGTGAAGCTTCTGTCTGATAGGGGGCTGATAAAAAGGGGGGTAGGGAGGCCATGGTCTGATAGGGGGCTGATAAATATGGGGGTGGCATGGTCTGATAGGGGGCTGATAAAAATGGGGGAGGGGGGGCATGGTCTGATAGGGGCTGCTAAAAGTGGCGGAGGGTGGGGTGGGAGGTCTGATAGGGGGCTGATAAATATGGGGGTGGCATGATCTGATAGGGGGCTGATAAAAATGGGGGAGGGGGGCATGGTCTGATAGGGGGCTGCTAAAAGTGGCGGGGGGTGGGGGGGGCGTGGTCTGATAGGGGACTGATGAAAATAGGGGGGCATGGTCTGAGAGGTGGCTGATCACAATGGGGGGAGGGGGCATGGTCTGATAGGGGGCTGATGAATAGCGGTAGGGAAACTGATAGGAGGGGGCTGATAGGAGTGGGGGGGGGCTTAGTTTGAGATGGGGGCTAGAGAATGGGGAGAGAGAGGAGGACTGATAGAAGGGAAGTCACCAGGGAGAATAGGGGATGGTCTGAGAGGGGGCAGTGGTTGGGGGTTAGCCGGTGGGGAAGGGGGGGGGGACTAGTGGACGGCTGGCATGGTCCAAGGGGGGGGGGGGCTATGTTGAAGGGAAAGGGGGCGTGTTTCCGGTCTCTCTCTCTCTCTCCCCTCCTCCTTCCCCCCCCCACCCCCCCCACACACACACACACACTATTATACCTACCCTGGGAAGAGAGAGGGGTGGTGGCTGGGCAGAGGGCGGCCATCTTTATCATTGACAGCCATTTTGAGGACGTAATTGACCACTTGCGAATTTCAGGCTATAAGGAAGTTGGAGCCATAAATATTGATGTAATGTAGATATATACTTTTTCATGGACAAAGGGTATGTTGAATTGGGTTTTATGTATTTATGAATGTACTATGACCATGTTTTAGCTGCAAATGTTGCTAAATATTGATGTCTACAGCTCCAACTTCCTTATAGAAGGAAACTCGCAAGTGGTCAATTGACCCGTTGCGAGTGTTCTTAGTTGGCAACCCTGGGCACAAATCAATGGCACACGCCAAACAATATTATCGAACTGTTCCTCTTCCTCCCCATACTTTAAATACTTTAAATACTTTAAAGAGGACTGCAGAGGCTATCAACCCTTCTGGATTATTAAGCCAGCACACTGTATGTCAAGAACAGCGTCAGGACTGGAGACCCTTTTCAAGAACTCCAGTCCCTTTTCCAATGCATCTGTCCGATTCTTTATATATTTTTAATTCCTGGACTGCGAGAGATATTACCTACGCTGATAATCTTGGGCTTGTAGCAAATTTTCTTTGTGTGCTTAATCTTTCTGTTTCTTCCAAGATTATTTTTATGTATACTAATTTAATTATATACTTATTTAATTATATACTAATTTAATTATATACTTATTTAATTATATACTAATTTAATTATATACTTATTTAATTATATACTAATTTAATTATATACTTATTTAATTATATACTTATTTAATTATATACTTATTTAATTATATACTTATTTAATTATATACTTATTTAATTATATACTTATTTAATTATATACTTATTTAATTTTATACTTATTTAATTTTATACTTATTTAATTTTATACTTATTTAATTATATACTTATTTAATGGTATACTTATTTAATTATATACTTATTTAATTATATACTTATTTAATTATATACTTATTTAATTATATACTTATTTAATTATATACTTATTTAATTATATACTTATTTAATTATATACTTATTTAATTATATACTTATTTAATTATATACTTATTTAATTATATACTTATTTAATTATATACTTATTTAATTATATACTTATTTAATTATATACTTATTTAATTATATACTTATTTAATTATATACTTATTTAATTATATACTTATTTAATTATATACTTATTTAATTATATACTTCATTATTATCATTGTTATTATTATTATTAGTAGTAGTAGTAGTAGTAGTAGTAGTAGTAGAAAATGTATATAAGATTATCATATCCCTAAATTCTATTCACATATAGTTGAAATGAAAACGATCAGGTAATAATATCCACCCAGAAAAATTATACCTCGAAAAAAAAAACCGCTCCCTAAAAAGGAACTATTAATAAGAGGAGAAAAATAGTGCAATCAGACACCAGAGAGAGAGAGAGAGAGAGAGTGAGAGTGAGTGAGTGAGAGAGAGAGAGTGAGTAATAATAATAATAATAATAATAATAATAATAATAATAATACAAATAATAATGAAGTTTATTGCCACCAACAGTGGATATTCATGAGAAAGATAGAGAGTGAGAGTGAAAGTGAGTGAGAGTAAGAAAGAGAGAGAGAGCGAGAGCGAGAGAACTACACCGAGAAAGAAAGAGAGAGAGAGAGTGTGGAGCGAGATTATAGAAAGAAATATATGATCAAAAGAACCCCTTGGGATAATTAATGGTTAGGTCAAAGGCTGGGGCCAAACAGATCTATTTAACTCCCGTTCTTCGCCTCTCGCATCTCTTCTGTTTCTGTTTTTTTCCCCGGTGTGTGTGTGGGGGGGGGGGGGGGGGGGGGGGGGGGGGGGAGGGGGGTCTTTCGAACCACGGTGCATTCATTGGATTCAGACCCCCCCCCCCCACCTGTCTCTCTCTCTCTCTCTCTTTCTGTCTCTTACACACACACTCTCTCTCTCTCTCTCACACACTCTCTCTCTCTCTTTCACACTTTCTCTCTCTCTCTCTCTCTCTCTCTCTCTCTCTCTCTCTCTCTCTCTCTCTCTCTCTCTCTCTCTCTCTCACACACACATAAACACACACATTCACACACAACCACACATACCCTGACTTGGCTGCTGTGGTTCGAGCCCCACTTGAAGTACAGTCACTCATATATGTTCGTGGACCTCACCTATTTATAATTATGGAAGCATTTCTCTGGAAACGAATTTGTGAATATAATTGTCAATATATAAACTACAAAACATTATGTACTATCCATTGAAAAGCAAGTTCTATCCAAAAAATCAATTCAGATAGTTATAATTACATAAAGAAAAACATAGGGGGGGAGTTCACGATTTGTTATGAGTGGGCTGGAGACTATGGCATCCGAGTTTAATGTATTTCCTTCCTAGCTAAGCTGGGAAATATATATAATAGAGTAACAACAAAACAAAAACAAAACTCTCTCTTTCAACCAACCAGTGAACCACATCACATAATCTCTCATTCTCCCACTCTTGCTTTCCCAACTATTCAGGGGGCCGTGGTCTTTTGATAATTACGGGGCAGTGGGAGGATGTGCAAGTGGCGGTGTGTCAGAGAGGGGTAAAGAGACTGACACTCATCGGATGGGAGGAGTAGGAGAAGAGAGAGAGAGAGAGAGAGAGAGAGAGAGAGAGAGAGAGAGAGAGAGAGAGAGAGAGAGAGAGAGAGAGAGAGAGAGAGAGAGAGAGAGAGAGAGAGAGGGAGGGGGGGGGGGGCGGATGGTGGTAGGAAAGAGAGGGGACGGGTGGAAGGGGGGAGAGTGAAGGATTATTATGCCAGCACACTATAAATCAAGAATGGCTTAAAGAAGGAGTGCCACGGAATGTGACTTAAAGGTGGGGGGAGGGAGGGGGTCGTAATCAGTCAACAGGATAATCAGACATAAAGTCATACAGTAAAATTGGTGTGTGCTTAATTCCCGTTGATTGCCACTAGTCTGAAATATTTGTCTATGATCGACGATGTAGACATTTTGGCTCGGATATTCCTTGATTTTGGCCCTGTCACTCTTTCAACTCTGAGAGAGGCACTCGTCACAGGAAGTTTTGCCTTTTATTTCCTTGATCCACATGGAAAAAAATCACATCCGCAGAGTAAAAGGTGTTCTCTGTATCGACAACGTGCACAGTACCACGTACGGTACGTGAAAAGTGCTCCAATACCGGAAACTATACCAGTAGAATCAATGACCGCAGCAGTAGTCACCCAGGGGAATGATAGCTTCATAATATACAGAATGATCAGAACTTCTGCCACTTAATACTGCGACTGTCCATATTGAAGAAGAGAGAGAGAGAGAGAGAGCGAGAGCGAGAGATGGAGGAGAATGATGATGGGGTGTGTTTTGTGATTGTTCTGCGGATAATATGTTTGTGTGTGCCGTCATCAGCCATCATATCCAACCCGTCCTTCCCCTTCCTCCCCCCACCCCTTCCTACACCCCCCTCACTCTCTCTACAGCCCCCTCTCCCCCCCCCCTCCTACGCACACACACACACACATACACCCCCACACGCACACACACACACCCCTCTCTCTCTCTCACGTTGTCACCAGCAACACCACCCCCTCCCCTTGTTCACACCTACATCGAGTCACACACACATACATATACATACCCCCCCCCCTCACCCACACATAATAAATGAATCACACACTCTCACACACACACACACACACACACACACACACACACACACACACACACACACACACCTAACATATACTATACATACATATACAGTACAGTAGATACACCTCCCACATACACACAATTACTAGCTCACACACACATACACATACACAAAAACACACACACATACCTCGAATTAGACCAATTATTATTATTATGTATTGGGGGTTTTGATTAATCCAGTCAAATTCCGAGCAATATATTGTTTGTTTGACCCTTAGGCTAAAATACAAATGAAATAAAAACACGCGGGGAAACAGTACACACACACTCTACAATCACTGCCATGGACATTCAAACACTCGCAAGGAAACACACAAACACACACACACACACACACACACACATACATATATATATATATATATATGTTTCTAATCTCTCAGTGAGGATCGAACCGTTGACCATCAGGACGATAGCCGACGCTTTAATCAACTACACCACGACTGCCGTGGTGTAGTTGATTAAAGCGTCGGCTATCGTCCTGATGGTCGACGGTTCGATCCCCACTGAGAGATTAGAAACATTTAGTGGCTCACGTGTATTTGTGATATATTCTCAATATATATATATACACACGTGCACGCAACGCATAACACATACAATTACGCTTACACAGACGCTTTCCAGTCACTCCGCCTCACGACTACTTCGCATCATGACCTCTTCGCCTATGCCCATTACGCCTCACGACCAGTTCGCCTTGCCACCACTACGCCTCCCTACCACTTCGCCTTGCGTCAATGACGCCTCAGCACCAGTTCGCCTCATGTGCAGTTTTGAAGAAGCTGTGGTTGTAAAAAGGGTTAAGGGGGGGGGGTGACCTGCTTTGTTTGCTCTCCTGTTCTCTCTTTCTCTGGCTTGTATCCATTCGGCCCCATTCAGCATACTGTTTTAAGCCGTTTATCCCCATCCAGGTGTCAATTTTTTACTGATGAGCGGTAGCGAGCCAGCATATTTTTAAAAAAAAATTGACAGCAAGCTAAATTTATACATTTTTCGAACGAAAACCTAACCTACCTAACCAAACCTAACTATCAAAAACTAATGTACATCGTTCAAATTGTGCGTCAAATTAGTAGAGAGGTGAAGTGGTAAGAAAGCGTGAGGCGAACTGGAGCTGAGGCGTTGTTGTCGTGAGGCGAAGTGGTAGTGAGACGTAGTGGTTACAAGGCGACATGGTTGTAAGGCGTTGTGGTCATGAGGCGAAGAGACCAAGGCGAAGTGGTAATGAGGCGAAGTGGCCTGCTCCCGTCTAGAAGCAGCTCGGCGAGCTGGACCCAAGGTTTTTTGAGAATTTGTTTTCGATTCTGGGCGAATGGCTGGGCGAAAATGAAATGTAAGCCCATGTCTAGAAGCAGCTCGTCGAGAAAAATCGAATGGCATCAAGTAGAATTCCCTAGGACTTATAGTTTGGGCTACAGAGGACTTTTAAAGTCCAAAAAACGGTCCCCTGGGCCCTCCAGGAAGCCCAGTCAAAATCGAAATCCTAAACTAATGGTCCGATTTTAATTCTGTTTGTGCCATTCGATTCAGCTTGCCAAAGTGTACTTATGGTATAAATTTAAACAAAATCCGTTGATAAATAACTCGTCTATGGAGTTTTTAAACTTTAAAATAGGCCTAGGGGGCCTTAAAATAGGTCAAAATTTAAAAAAATATTATACCGTTGAATCCGCAATGGCGAGACGAATCCAAATATGTAATAATATTGACAAGTCAAAATTGGACCAAAATCACCGATTTGCCTGGGCTTAATTAAACCCAAGGTTTTTTGAGAATTTGTTTTCGATTCTGGGCGAATGGCTGGGCGAAAATGAAATGTAAGCCCATGTCTAGAAGCAGCTCGTCGAGAAAAATCGAATGGCATCAAGTATAATTCCCTAGGACTTATAGTGCTCTCCTATTCTCTCTTTCTCTGGCTTGTATCCATTCGGCCCCATTCAGCCTACTGTTTTAAGCCGTTTATCCCCATCCAGGTGTCAAATTTGTACTGATGGGCGGTAGCGAGCCAGCATATTTTTTAAATGTTTTTGACAGCAAGCTAAATTTATCCACTTTTCGAGAAAAAAACCTAACCTAACCTAACCTAACCTAACTATCAAAAACTAATGTACATTGTTCAAATTGTGCGTCAAATTAGTAGAGAGGTGAAGCGGTAAGAAAGCGTGAGGCGAACTGGAGCTGAGGCGTTGTTGTCGTGAGGCGAAGTGGTAGTGAGACGTAGTGGTTACAAGGCGAAATGGTTGTAAGGCGTTGTGGTCATGTGGCGAAGAGACCAAGGCGAAGTGGTAATGAGGCGAAGTGGCCTGCTCCCGCATAGACACACCATAGAACACACACTTCCTCACCTTCAACCCCCCCCCCCCCCCACACACACACACAGAAATGCCAATATTATAAACATTATGTCGTGATCTTTGGCATTTCTTTCATAATACAATATCTACGTGTAATTTCATTTGACTGTCATAGTGAGGGTTGGTTTAGTTTAGGATTCGGTACATGTTCCTATTTATCGACAAGGGATATGTAAGAAGAGTGTGCACTGAACCTATATATATCTTGGCAGCACCGTGGTAGAGAGCTGTCGTCCTGTTTCTTGGTCAATAGTTCAATTCCCGGCAGTTGCAATCCCCCGTCATTTATTATACCTACAATGTACTTTGTGTGAAGTGATTAGATGTTAAGGACGTTTGTGGATTATATATATATATATATATATATTCTACAAACGTTCTTAACATCTGGCCACATTAGCCTACACAAAGTACATTGTAGGGTTAATAAATGATGGGGGATTGCAACTGCCGGGAATCGAACTAGGGTCCAACAAACAGGACGACGAAGTTATGCTAGGATAATAAACTGGAAAAAAAAACGCAAATTACATAAAATATTCGTGAAATGGTTCCCCCCCCAAAAAAATAAAAAAAAATAAAAAAAAAATAAAGTTACCCTTTGACTAACACAGGTTTTTCCTAAACAGAATAAAATTGTCCATTGGTAACTAGAACGCTTTGCATAACAAATATCACTCAAACTGAACGCGAAAAACAGGTTCGAAGTAGCACAGTGGTTAGATTAAATTAATGTTAGTAGGATTGATGATCGGAAGTTGAACATAATCGTCCCTGGGCAGCCCGAACAATGAGAACCAAACCGCGTCATCACATTCAAAGGGTTAATACAATTCATCTGCTTAGCTCCCAACATCCACACAATAAACAAAGCTGACAGAGACAACCCGGGACCTAAATATTTAGTGACCGGAGACAACAGCGCTCCGGAGGAAGAGGCGGGCACGGAGAGAGCCGAACCAATGGGGGGAGCTTCGGGGCGCATCCTACCCAAGTTTCTATAGGACTTGACACTGGTTGTGGGGAGGGGGGATAGTTGAGAAGGATTGTGTTCAGTTTAAGAGAGAAGGATTATAAATATTAGTTTATATATTTTGTTTATATATTTTGTTTATATATTTTGTTTATATATTTTGTTTATATAATTATTTTGTGTATATATTTTGTTTATATATTTTGTTTATATATTTTGTTTAAATATTAGTTTATATATTTTGTTTATATATTTTGTTTATATATTTTTTTTATATATTTTGTTTATATATTTTGTTTAAATATTAGTTTATATATTTTGTTTATATATTTTGTTTATATATTTTGTTTATATATTTTGTTTATATATATTTGTTTATATATTTTGTTTATTTTGTTTGTTATATATTTTGTTTATTTTGTTTATGTTATATATTTTGTTTATTTTGTTTATGTTATATATTTTGTTTAAATATTAGTTTATATATTTTGTTTATATATTTTGTTTATATATTTTGTTTATATATTTTGTTTATATATTTTGTTTATATATTTTGTTTATATATTTTGTTTATTTAGTATTGCTTAGTTTCCTCCCTACACCTCCATCAAGTGTAATAAATTATCCTCAAGTTCCCACTTCGTAATACAGTTGTACATTTTTCGGTCGAATAATATCCTGGCCAAATGACACTTCCTCCTAAATTCCAGGTTTGCTATCGCTTGCCAAGAAAAAAATGGACACCTAAATGGCACAAATGGTCTTAAAATCGTCAAACTAATGGACCGAATTCTATATAATCTAAACACAAATGGGACTAAACACAAATGGGACTAAACACTAATGGGACTAAACATGAGGGAGAAGAGGGCCCAGAAAAAGCAACTACCTCCCCCTTAATTTAACCCTTACAATACTATGGTGTCTTATTGTTTTAACTATCGTCTGTTTTTCCCAGCTGAGGGTAAATTGTCATGTCTCCATCTTCATTACTCAGCAATTACGACGATTTTGTAGCGAAATATATTGTTACCTATGAAAAGGCAAGGTCTGAAAATTGACCTAGAAATGGGTCAAAAGGTATCAAAATCACCTAAATAATGGGGCAAACGTCTTATAATCTCAAAACTAACGGGGCTAAGCATGAGGGAGAGTGGGGGGAGGGGGGAGGGGTCCAGAACGAAGCACCCCTTTATCCTCTGGACTATATTCATGATATTTTGTCCCTTAATTTGGGAAAATATTAGACGATTTTATTATTTTCCATTAAATATCGAAAAATAAGCCGCTAAGTGATTGAGTTTACCTCCAAAGAGTCAAAGGAATCAGAGTTATCCCAATAAATGTTTTGACTTCCACAGGTACTTCCGAAGCTGAACAAAATATAAAGAATGTATCCTGGTCTTGAAGGCGTCAACTATCCAACCTAACCTAACCCAAAAATCTCTTAGCCAAGTATTAATTTAGAAGGAGAGACTTTAATAATTGAATAATAAGTGAGGTTTGGTTAGCGTGGGTTGGTTAAGGGGAGATCTCCACTTGAGGGATTTTTTTCTTGACCCCTTTCTCCCTCATGTTTAGCCCCATTGCTTTTGATATTATAAAACGTTTGCCCCATTAGTTTAGCGATTTTAAGAACTTTCACCCCATATGAAGACCTTTCGTGCAATTCAGGTGTCGATTTTATCCTGGCGAGCGATAGCGAGCCTGTAATTTAAGAGGAACCGGCCTTCGGCCGGGACCTTTTTCTACCGAAAAATGTACAAATTTATCTTGAAAGGGACTCAAGGGGGTGTAATTTTAAGCTTGATGGAGGTCTAGGGAACAAACTAAATACCTCCCCTTAATGAATAGTAGTTTAGTTACCTTGTTAGTAAGATTAGCAGCAATTCATCAAAACAATAATAAATAACTTGTGAGGTTGGTTAAGGGTGTAGTACTCGCTTTTTCTGGACCCCCTTCTCCCTCATGTTTAACATATTAGTTTTGAAGTTTTAAGAAGTTCGTTCTGTTAGTTTGGCGATTTTGAGACCTTTCGCCTCATTTTCTTGTCAATATTAAGACCAATTCATTAAAATAGAATAATTCGGGGTTGGTTAAGATTTGCTACCGTAATCAACCCTGGCTAAAACCCGGAGAAGGTTGGGTTAAAATACGCTTGTGGTACGCAACAATGGCTCCCCCTCCCTGCCCCTACCCCCAACCTCAACCCCTCCCCTCCCCTCCCCCCTCCTCCTCCTCCCCCATCCCCCGCACATCACCCTACACACCAGCGCCCCAGACTGACACACGGATAAAAGGTGGGGGCAGAACACGGAGAGGGAAGAAAGAGGGAGCGGTGAATGGGTTAATAGAGAGATTGGAAGAGGCGTCATTTGATAGCTCTCTCTCCCTCGCTCTCTCTCTCACACACACACACACACACACACACACACACACACACACACACACACACTATATTTTAGATGTGTCAGGGTTTTTACAATTCATAATACAAATATTAAAAAAAAAAAAAAATTTGCCTACGACGCTAACTTCTACTTGTATAGTTACTAGAGTGAAGAGTGAGGGAGGGAGGGAGGGTGTGGACTGCCAATCATTTAAGGGGAGGCAGACTGTTTTTCTGGACCCCCTTCTCCCTAATGTTTAGCCGCACTAGTTTTGAGATTATAAGACGTTCGGCCCATTAGTTTGACGATTTTAACACCTTTCGCCCGATTTCGTTGTCAATTTTTAAGACCTTTCGTGTCATTTAGGTGTCGATTATTTCTTGGCGAGCTATAGCGAGCCTGCAATTTTAGGAGGAACCGGTCTTCGGCCGGCACATTTTTCTACCGAAAAATTTACAAATTTATCTTGAAGGGGGGTCTAGGGGGTGTTTTTTTAAGCTTGATGGAGGTCTAGGGAGGAAACTACAAAAATATGTGAATACATGAATTAATAGACCAAACAAACGGCCAGTCTCCACTTAATATAAGAGTATAATATTATTTACTTCAATATCTGTCCTTCCGCCTCGTCACCAGGTAGAGTTGGCCACGTGAGTTTGTATACCAGGTGAGGTCAGGTGAAGGTATTGAGGGACAAGCCTTTACAACGGCTCCATTCGTCATTTTATGTATGGAAGGAAAATTATTATAGTTGAATTAGGATCGTGTTTTCTTATGTAGTTGTTAAATAATGTGACCAATTAACGTTTAGCCAATTAACGTTTAGCCAATTAACGTTTAGCCAATTAACGTTTAGCCAATTATTCTTGTAACTCGACCATACTATACTTCCTTCCATTATGGGGGTAAGGTTTAATTATTTAGTCTTTTTAGTTGTGTATTTATTTTTGTTTTAGTTTCCTCCCTCGACCTCCATCAAGCTTATTAAATTTTCCTCAAATTTCCCTTCCAGACAAATTAGTACATTTTTTGGTAGAAAAGTGTCCCGGCGAAGGCCAGTTTCATCCACACATATATATATATATATATATATATATATATATATATATATATATATATAATCTGACACGAACATTCCCTAATTTGGTGGCAGGTAACCATGAATTGAGCAAGGTACGAATATTCACACATACTTCTCCTTCTCACACCCGAGAGAGAGAACAGTCAATCATGATTTTAGCCGCCTGGGGGAACCATTATAAAGGTGTTGATATTCACTCCATCAATTAATTCAGCCACCATGTAAACAAGAGCCTCTTTAATTCTCACGTGTGGGTTTATATTCCACCCTCCACCTCACCTCCTCTTCCCTCCCTCCTCCTTCCTTCCCTCCCTCCTCCTATCTCATACCTCCCACCTCCTTCCTACCCTCCCTCACCCCCTTCCCTCCTTCCTCCTTCCTCATACCTCCCACCTCCTTCCTCCCCTCCCTCACCCCCACCCCCACGTCCTCCTCCTTCCCCACCACATCATCCACCTCCTTCCGCCACCCCCCGCCCCCTCTTCACCTTCTCCTCCACCCCCCCAGCCCACACCTCCTTCCTCCTCTCTCATACCCACACCCGTTCTCCACCACAGCAACCAACTCCTCCTTCCTCCACCCCCATGCCTCCTTCCTGACCCCCTCTCCCGCTCTTTTCTCCTTCCCAGCATCCACCTCCTTATTACTTACACCCACTCCTCCTTCCTCCCCTCCCTCACCCCCACCCAAATCTAACTCCAACCCCCACTCCCCACCCCTTCCTCCCCACTCATCTCCTTCCTTGTTCCCCTTCCTACCCATCATTTCTCCCCCACTAACACCCAAACACCCCCTCTAACACCTCTCCCTACCCTCTTCCTCACCTATCACCACCCCAACCCTTTCCCCCGCTCTCTTTCCCTCCCCGTTTCTCCCCTTCTCCCTTGACCCCTTCCCTCCTATAACCACCCCAACCCCAACCCCTTTCCCCCGCTCTCTCTCTCTCTCTCCCCGTACCGAAATAAAAACCAACGTGTGGCTTCCCAGAGGAAAATATTATTTATTATATATATATATCACTCTTGACACACGCTTGAGAGGTTTCCCGGGCAACCATTGGAGAGCGTCCAGGCATGAGGAAAAGTCATAATCTGTCGTGGTGTGGCTTTTTCAATGCAACTATTTAACTCCCGAGTAATTTAGGGGGCGACTTAACTAAACCCCTGGACACTAAGGGGAGGTGATGGAGGTATTCAGGCGGGCTGGAGAGGCTGGGCTGGGTGAGTGTTTTATGAGGCAGGGGATCGGAAATGAGGCAGAGGGACGTGAGGAAGGGGACGTATATGTGGCCTCGTCCACTCACTGACTCTTTGCAATCTCTCTCTCTTCGCCGCAGTGTTGCATCTCTCTCGCTATTCTATCGCTACTACAATAAATTAGTGTTCCTCAGAGCTCTCTCAGTGTATACCACCTCCTCTGCGTGGGGTACGTAGTACCCGTCTGGCAACACAATCCCATCCCTACTCTGTGCAAGTCTCCAATCCAAGAGTGAAGCGATATTCCCAAACCTCTTTTATTCAACAGCTGAGCTCTGGAACTCTCTCCCTGAATCTATCTTTCCCTTATCTTATGATTTAAATTGTTTCAAACTCCGTGTGTCCAAACATTTTGGCTTGAACGTTCCTTGATTTTGGCCCTGTCACAATATTAACTCTGGGGGAGGCACTCGTCACAGGCAGTTTTGCCTTTTGTCTCCCTCATCCACATAGAAAAAAAAATATATATATATACAGTATATATATATATATATATATATATATATATATATATATATATATATATATATATATATATATATATATATATATACATGTTTTATTATTTAATTAGGAAGTGCAGATGGTAATTATAATAATCTTATAAGTGATCATACCAGATAAAGGGTCCGATTTTCAACCATTATACGATCTAGAGGTCTTATGGCCAGATTCGTTCTTTGCACTTAATGATCAATCAGATAAACCCCATTTACACTATACGGAAACCCATTAATACCGAGACGATTTTATGTAGTTTAAGAAGAATCAGTGGTAGTAACAATGGTTAATTGGATCATTCGAAACCTGTCAATTGCTGAATAAAATCGTCTAGTAGTAGCCAGAATGTCCTTAAAGGACAGCACCGGTACTGATTGGGTTAAGTTGTCTGGTCCCCGGCAATTGTGTGGTTGACTTGCTGCTGCCAAACTGACCCCTTCAATCAATTCACTAACTAAGGCTCTCAAACTACAGGCAGCTGCTAAAGTTGGTTAAGGGAGAGGGGAGGTTCTGGAATCCCTCATGCTTACACGGTCTAGTTTTGATATTCTAGACGTGAGTTCCATTAGTTCGGTGGTTTTAAGGCCTTTCGTGCCATTTAGGTGTCGATTGTTTTCCTAGCGAGCAATAGCGTACCTGCAATATAGGAGGAATCAGCCTTTGGCCGGGACAGATTTATCTGAAAGAGGGGTCGTGGGGGTGGGGTTTTTTTCTCAGTTTCATGGAGGTCAAGGGAGCAAACTAAAAACATACCGTAAGCACAGTTTACTCACAACATGAAAAGTAAGATAGATGTTCACAATGTTGTGACCGACAGTAGGTGTTGGCGCTAGACCCTCCGCGGCCCGCTAGTATCATTCCCCGCGCTAACTGGCGATTGATCAGCGGGGTTGGAGTGCCTGTGGGAGAGGGTCAGGAGGGCTCTGGACTCCCTGGTAGGAACAATAGACCGACCCTCACCCCAATCTCGGACTCTCACCTCTCACCGGCCCCACTATTGTGTCTCATTGTTGCCCCCGACTCCACTCAATACAACATATTAACTCTGCTCTATACTAGGTCCATATTAAGGGGACGGTGTTTTATTTATTTATGTTTCATTATTACCGACATATATATTATAGGAACACTGAAAGCGAAATCTGCAGAAGGCCTATTGGCCCACACGAGGCAGACCCCTTCTTCCCTACATCCCTATTTGTTCGTTTACACCGTTAAGCCCTACACTACATCTCACTATAACCTATACCCCTACACTACATCTCACTATAACCTATACCCCTGCACTACGTATATCCCCTACACTACATCTATATTATAGCTACCTAAGAACATCTCTCACTACAACCTATATCCCCTACACTACATCTATCTTATAGCTGCCTAATAATAGCCAGAAAACAGACAATGAATGTGTAATCGGATCTTGGTATGGTTAATGTTACCGAAAACTGCTAGTTAAATGTTAAGCTTATCAGCATTCCAGGATACACTCTCTCATTTGATTTGAGCTATTGCTAGATGATTTAAGGGTTTTTATTCTGGACACCCTTTCCCTTTTCTATAGCCCCATTAGTTTTGAGATTTTAAGACGTTCGCCCAATTAGTTTGGCGATTTTAAGACCTTTTGCCCCATTTCTTTGTCAATTTTAAGACCTTCCGTGCCACTTAGGTGTCGATTTATTCCTGGCTAGAGACCGCCAGCCTGCAATTAACACGGAACTGGCTTTCGGCCAGGACACTTTTGTACCGAATATTGCACACATCTGTCACAAAGCGGGGCTTTGAGTACTTTGTTTCGTTGTAAGCTTGATGGAGGTATAGAACATAAGAACATAAGAAAATGGGAGTCTGCAAAAAGCCGATCGACCCACACAAGGCAGATCCCTGTTGAGAACAAAATCACGTAATACTAATAACAAAAATATATTCATATAATCATGAATAGAATAATCTATCTATCTATCTATTGCCTGACGCCGTGATCCCCGAAGGGGTGGCCACGAACGAACCGCCCCCATGCACCTCTGTCCCCAGTCAGTCGACGCCCCCCCCCCCAACCAGCACCGCCTTCGTTCATGTACTTCCTCACTCCATCCTTCCACCTCATATTCGGTCTACCTCTCCCCCTCTGTCCCTCCACCTCGCTCTCGTACACCCTCTTAGTCATTCTCTCGCTTTCCATACGTTCCATATGGCCGAACCATCTCAAGTTGTTCCTTTTCACACTTTCCAGCACATCTACCTCCACACCACACCTCCTTCTTACTTCCTCATTAGTCTGTCTATCCCTCCATGTAACTCCGCACGCACTCCTTAAGTAATTCATTTCCACTGCTCTCACTCTTGGTCTGAGTCTCTCAACCAACGTCCATGCTTCGCTTCCGTAAGTCAGTGTCGGGATTACCACACTGTCATGCAAGGACTTCTTCACTTCCATACTGACCACCCTATTTCTTGTTACTGCTTTTAGCGTTCCTACAACCCTCTTCCCCTGTTGTACCCTCTCCCGCACCTCTTCATCCATAGTCCCATCTTTACTCAACACACTGCCCAGATACTTAAAAGAGTTGACGATCTCCATAGCCTGACCGTTCAGCTTCACCTCACACTCTGTGACTTCACCCCTTTCGAAGACCATAACCTTGCTCTTCCCCGTATTTACCTTCAAATTCCGTTTTTCGCACACTGTTCCAAACTCATTTACCAGACCCTGCAACTCCCATTCATTATCACTCATCAGAACTGTATCATCCGCAAACAGCAGGTAGGTAGCTTCCACTCAATTCCCTCCCTTTTCAGCGATACACCAACATCCACTGCTCTTGATAGTATTTCTTTCATAACTCCATCCATATATACAGTAAACAACCACGGGGACATCACACACCCCTGTTTCAAACCAACATTCAGGTCAAAGAACTCGCTCTGCTCACTCTCCACACTTACTGCCGCCTTTGCACCCTCATACATGCTCTTCACTGCTTTCAGCAACTTGCCCTCTACTCCGTATATTCTAAGTACTTTCCACAAACCTTCTCTATCCACTCTGTCATAGGCCTTCTCCAAATCCATAAAGGCAACATACACCTTTTGTTTCTTCTCCAGATACTTCTCCACAACACAATTCAGGGTAAAAATCTGATCTACACATCCTCTTCCCTTCCTAAAACCTCCCTGCTCGTCGCCTATCCATTTCTCCGTTCTCACTCTCACTCTCTCAATCACTACCCTACTGTATACCTTCCCTACTACGCTTAGAAGACATATTCCTCGGTGGTTACCACACACTCCTCTTTCCCCTTTGCCCTTATATAGGGGGACTATTATGCCAGTCTTCCAGTCATCGGGTGCACTCCCCTTCTCCCATGCTAGTTTGCACATTTTCCATACCCATTCTATCACTATCTCACCACCATACCTCAACATTTCCCCACACACTCCATCTGTTCCTGGTGCTTTCCCCAACTTCACTCTTTTCATGGCTTCCCACACTTCTGACCTCCTGATCCCCAATAATAACTAAGTAAAATAAATCAATACAAATATACAGGTGTATGATAAAATAATACAAAATAACATAATAAAAATAATTAACAAATATAACCAACTTTAACCAGGTATACCACGAGAATTTTCAACCTCATTTTCCGACAGTACTAATGTGTTCTTGTTTAAATCTCTTGCACTGGTACCGGAGACTAAACTGAAAATATATAACATTAGGTAACAGTGCTATCTTGACTCTTTGAAGATTATGACGCATTTTGGCAGTTTATTCTGGCCATCATTGGACGATTTTAGGCAGTTTAGGCAGGATCTGTGGGAGTTATAGGGGTAAAAACTATCTCACTTAACCCTCTGACGTTCCTCTACCCTTCCTAATCTGAATAAAATCGTCTGATAATAGCCAGAACACAGAGTAGAAATGCCTAATCGGGTACTGAAAGGGTTAAAAGTTGGCCTCATAAGCTGCCAGACCAGTGTTGACGATAACACTTGATGGAAAATTTAGGTCGTGTCACACGAGCGTTTTTCCTCGTCATTTTCCATGAGCAAGTTTTTTCTCGTACGATTTTGAGGTTCTTTCGCATTGGAATCGGAAACTAGATCGAAGGTAAATTTAATTAGCTAGTTTATTTCTTATGAACTCATAGATCTTGAAGCTGTCAGACTACAATTACTCGTAAAAAATTGACGGAAATATCTGCCGTGTGCCCTCGCCTTCTACCGCTCGTGTGACCAACTAAAGCAGAGTCCATTATTTGTAGTCTGTGTTATTGTATATGCAAAGGTCAAATGATGGTGTTTAGTTCAAATGATGTCTTTGGAAATAATAAAATGGCTTCAATGTTATATAAATGTTCTTGTATTTCTTCTCATATATATTCCTACTAACACAATTGCTCCCGTTTGACATCGCCGATTAGCGTTCGTGTGACACCGGGTCTATCTAGGACGAGACACAGAGATAAACAAAACCCTACAATTTGGGGAAGCTGAGAGGGTCATTGAGAGGGGAGGGGCGTAATTATTGGCTTATATATATATATTTAGTCATTATTATTTTCTTATTATTTATATATATTGTTATTATTATTCCTTCCCTTTCTCTCTCTCTCTATATATATTTTTTTTTTCTTATATAGTTTCCTCCCTAGACCTCCATCAAGCTTAAAAAAAACACCCCCAAGATCCTCCTTCAAGATAAATTTATACATTTTTCGATAGAAAAATGTCCAGGCCGAAGGCTGCTTTCTCTGAAATTACTGGCTTGCTATCGCTCGCCAGGAAAAAATCGACACCTAAATGACACGAAAAGTCTTAATATTGACAAAGTAATGGGACGAAAGGTCTTAAAATCGCCAAACTAATGGGCCGAACGTCATATAATCTGAAAGCTAATGGGGTCAAACATGAGGAAGATGGGGGGACCAGCAAAACGACCCAACTCCCCTTAATTTGCACTCGACTCGACGCTCTCCCAGACCCCACCCCTCTCAACCCACACTCACACACACACACTCCTCAATATACCCTGTTCCAAATAAGTAGGCCAGACATCGTGAACCCTGGAACTCAAAAAGGGCTAGAGCAAAGGAGCTGTCAATTTGCCACACCTATTCCTTGACTGACCACAATGGTAGATTTATGAGCTTGGTTGTTCTAGTTTTTTGTGAGTTATAGAGGTTTATGTTCAAGAGTTTTGGCCTGCTTATTTGGAACAGGGTGTAGCTTCACTGCCACACACTCTCACACACACACGCACACACTCTTCGAGATAAATGTGTACATTTTTCGGTAGAAAATGTTTCGGCCGATGGCCACCTAACATAATCTACCTTCAGTTTAGTTCCGATTCCAACGTGAGAGTAACAATTTGTTTATCGAAAATTGCCAGAACATGCGCTCATGTGACATCGATTTGAACCCCGGGACCTCTCTCTCTCTCTCTCTCTCTCTCTCACACACATCACTGTATTGTTGAATAAAATTGATCTATCTCCGCGCCCGATCCCCGAGAGTAATGTATGCAACTCAGTTCAGATAATTTATTATAGGCTTAAGGGGAGATACTTATTTATCTATAATATATATATATATATATATATATATATATACTGTATATGCGTGCTTGTGTGAGTGTGTGTGTGTGTGTGAGAGAGAGAGTGAGAGTGAGTTTATGTGTTGTGTTGCCATTAGCACGAACGATCAGAAGTGGGGGGTAACAAAACAAAAAAACATAAAAACAAAAAAACACACACACACTCCCTCCCCCCCTCCCCCCCCCCCCCCCCCCCCCCCCCTTGCCACCCCTCCACACACAGTCCTCGAAGGTGTCTCTCTCTGTTGCAGGCCTTCAGAATGTACCATATACAGTATATACAGTATATAATTGGATGGAGGAGGGTGCGGCCTCTCCTCTGCTTTCCGATACTCAGTTAACACATTTACCAGAGCCTCCTCTTCTGTACCAGCTACGTCTTCTTAATTTTATTCTAGCTATATTTAGACGATTTTTAGACGATATTTAGACGATATTTAGACGCTATTTAGACGATATTTAGACGATATTTAGACGATTTTGTATAGTTTAAGAAGGATCTGTGGTGGTAAAATGGGCTAAGAAGCGAGCCTGTTAATTGCTTGAGCTCTTTTTAAAGCCTTTTTGTACCGGTGACGTCTTTTAAATTATACTCTGGCTACTTTTAGACGAGTTTATGCAGTTTAAGAAGTTCCACCATCAATTAACAGGCTTCGGACGATCTTTATTAACCCTTTTGACTACCACAGATCCTTCTTAAGTTGCACAAAATCGCCTACATATAGCTAGAATAATAGAGTTGAAAAGACGTCGCCGGTACAGCAGGGGTTAACCCCTTCCGTACCGCTGACATTCTTTTCATTATAATCTGGCAATTATTCGACGATTGTATTCAACTTAGGAAGGACGGCTACCGATTAAAAGGCTACACAACCTCTCAGTTAGTCCATTAAGCTACCATACATCCTTCCTAAGCTTCAAAACATCTTCTAAATGTAGCTGAAATAAAATACAAAAGACGTGACCGGTGATGAAGGGGTTAACTGGAGGGCGCAAATTACCGAAATCCGCCGCCACTCGAAACTGTAAAATCCGTAACCGACTGTTTTCACCGCAGCGGAATCTCCAAGTCTTTCAAAAGTTTCGGGCGTGTGTCTGACAAAATGGGGGGGCGCCGGCGGATGATACCGTTAGTGGATAGATGAATACAATTTTAATTAACTTATCAAGGAGTGTTCCATTCAAAAGCGTTTCCGACAATGGCTCGCCGCGTTTCGTTTCCTTTCGTGCGCGCTAGAGGGGGAGAGAGGGGGTGAAGATGTGGGGCTGGATTTTGGTTTATTTGATAGACAGCGTGAGATCTAGCCTATTTCTACCATTTCTCCTTGGTAATTTGAACATCTACCTCTAAAACACCCGAGCTTTTAGGATCTTTTAAGTGTTTTTTGTGTCCATTCTTCCCTTGAGAGTGTGGTGAATTTGTGGAAACTTAAGAACGAGAGAAACAGAAAACGAGGGTGAGGTGAAGGGGAGACTGGAGCGAAAATAAGCGAGTGGCAAAGAATGTGTTATCTTGGGCGTTGAAGAGGGGGTGAAGAGAGGGAGGAGGGGGGTGGAGGAAGAGTAGGGGAAGGAGGGGAAGCAGATATATAGGAAGAGGGAGAGGAGGAGGAGGAGGAGAAGGGAAGAGAGGGTGGTGGAGGAAAAGTAGAAGGGGAAGGAGGTATAGAGGAAGAGGGGGTGAAGAGGAGGGGTAGGGGAAAAGACGGGGTGGGGGAAGAGTAGGAAGAGCAGGAGAGGTAGAGGAAGAGGAGGTGAAGAGAGGGAGAAGGGGACTAGAAAAATACGGTGGAGGAGGAAAAGTAGAAGGGGAGGGAGAAACAGTCGTCCAAATAAGTTATGTCTCGGCACCAAGTATATTTTGATCAATAATTGGTATCAGCCATATCTAAACATGTTTTCTGTATTTCGAGTGAGATATACAAACATGTTCCTACACTTACCCACCCTATGCACCATCTGACAGACATTAATACAGCACAGAGCAAGCCAAACGTTATGACAGCTGAGCCATGACTTATTAACCCTCTCCGACATATGACACGATTTTGAGCCTATTGGGGATACTTTAAAGCCTGTGTTACCATCAGGGGTATTTATAAACCTTTAGTTTAGTTACTTCAACCTCTGCAGTTGTCTTTGAGTTAGCTGTGGGCAGAAAACTAATTTTGGAGAGGTAATTATATGAGTGAGAGAACTATTTCTTATTGCTAATCTAGCACCCTCTGCGTCATATGTGCGTGAAAGGGTTAATCACTTATGTACCGGCGACGTCTTTATAATTTTATTCTAGCTATATTAAGAGGGCTTTGTGCAATTTAAGAAGAGTCTGCGGTAGTAAAAAAGGTTAAGTGAGATAGTTCGAAGCCTGTTAAATGCTGGAGGCTCCTTTTTTAAACTAAATAAAATCATATAATAGCAGCCAGAAGAAAGTTAAAAGGACGTCGCCGGTACAGAAGGGGTTAACGCCACCGAACAATACGCCATAGGGAAAGAATGGGAAAGAAAAAGTAACAAGTTTGATCAGAAAATGAAAATATGGCTAATTACGTGAAGCAGATTATATTTTGTATTTGTATGTTTGTAGTTGAAAGGGGACATTCTCTCAATCTCTCTCTCTCTCTCTCTCTCTCTCTCTCTCTCTCTCTCTCTCTCTCTCTCTCTCTCTCTCTCTCTCTCTCTCTCTCTCTCACACACACACACATATAGTCAATCAAATATACTGTATAAGACACTTGGTATCAACGCAAAGAACCAGAATTAATGGAACTTTTAAATCTAGATATAATATATGTAAATCACATGAGAGAGAGAGAGAGAGAGAGAGAGAGAGAGAGAGAGAGAGAGAGACCCCCTCTTCCTCATTATCGTGTCCTAAGTGTTTTCGTTATAACATTCTCAGATTGGGGAGGGGGGGGGGGGGGACGCTGGCAATGTACAGTCACAGCGGAGGAGTATTTACCTATGTATATTTGTACGTATATACACAAGCACATACCACATAGCTGGGGGTTGCCGACTCGAGACAGAGCCCGAACAGGCAAAAAAAAAAAGAGGAGAGTAACAAAATAATAATAATATAAACAAAAATTAATAATAATAATAATAATAATAATAATAATAATAATAATAATGGTTGATATAGCGACTATCACCCTTTCAACTTTGGGGGAGACACTTGTTACAGGCTGCTCTGCGTTTTGTCTTCTTCATAAACATAGACAGAAGTAGATAGTATATGCTGCACACACTGCCATGAGTTTAGTGCTCTACACAATATATCACTTTCCACTTCGACTATCTGCCTTGAATGGCCCGCAAGGCCTTTGAGATACCAACTAGTCCTTGTAACTACTTGCCAATCGCACTGAGTTAATATAATAAGCCCCCAAAATGAACTTATGAAGCCTATGAATAACCATAAATTACCACAATAATTTCCCCTAAGAAACGGGCACAAACTTTCCATTGTAAAATTTGATGGAGTTGCACCGGGAGAGCGAGAGAGAGAGAGAGAGAGAGAGAGAGAGAGAGAGAGAGAGAGAGAGAGAGAGATAGATAGGGTGGGGGAGGGGGGGTGCGAGAGTCTTTGAAAAAATTAATTCTTTCGAGAGGGTCACTGAATTAATCTACACTGTTAAATTTGTGTTTGGAATATAGAACGGGCGCACACACACACGTACATACACTAAACCACACACACACACACACACACACACACACACACACACACACACACACACACTTGCTTGCTTATGGTAGTCCATCGTAGTTCGATGATGACGTTCCCTTCCTGCAAAGCAGGAAGAGAAAACCTGCGCATAGAAGAGTTTAGAGTACCGAGGGAGGTGCGCAGTTCCAACTTCACTATCTTGGTACTGAACAGGGGTTGCTGATGGCAAGGGGGTGACCCAAGACGACCAGCTCCTGCTCAATAAGTAGGGAGGGGGGTTACTTGTTACAGACAGTTTTGCCTTTTGTCTCCTTCATATACATAGCAAATAAGGTAGTTATATTAGATCTTTTACTCTAGTCATTTATAAGTTAAAGAGGTCAAGATATAAAAGGTAGTAATGTTAGATCTTTTACTCTAGTCAATTATAAGTTAAAGAGGTCAAGATATTATGGCCTATTTATAATATATATTTTCCCAGGCTTCCCGTCCCCAGAGTTCCAGAAAATAGCGCGCGAAGATCTTTAATCAATCAACTGGAAACCTGCAGTGATCGCCCGAAGAGTTCTAAGTGTTTAATTGGACCCACCGGAACCCCATCAGTGACTTTATACCGGCTCGCTCGTTCGCTCGCTCCGGGTAATGACCAACTCGGATATCTCTCTTAACAAACTCGGCCCTCTCTCTTTCTCTTTTTACATCGAATTAATCCTTGACGTTTCTTCCTCTTTCTCCGATTTCGATTTCTTCTTTTTCGTCTCTTGCTTGGGGGAGCCTCCCCCCACCCCCCCACCCCCCTGGTAGTTACTTGGGGAAGTTGTCTGGGGGTGGGGGGAGGGGGGCGGGGCAGTTTTCTGGGGGTCAATTGTCCCAGATCCGGACAGAGAAGTATAGAAGAACAGGGAGAAGGAAATTATAAGCAGGGAGACACACAGCGAAAAGTAAGAAGAGTGGGGATGATGACACGAAATTGAGGAAGGGTGGAAGGAGTGAGGGTGATAACACGAAAGAAGGCAAAGAAGAAGAAAGGAATGGAGTAGGAAGAGGAAGGAGACAAATAGAATAAGAGGACAGATATATGAAGGAAGAAGAGAGAAGAGGAAAAACAGAGAAGAAAGGGAGTAAGAAGCTAGAGATAACAAAAATAGAAAAACGGAGAAAACAGAAAAGGTTAGGAAATACCGAGGAAGAGGAAGGATAGAGAGAGAGATACAAAGAACAACAAACTATTTATACAGTATATTATACAGTATATATATATATATATATATATATATATATATATATATATATATATATATATATATATATATATACTGTATACATATATATATATATATATATATATATATATATATATATATATATATATATATATACAGTATATATATATATATATATATATATATATATATATATATATATATATATATATATATATATATATACTGTATATATATATATATATATATATATATATATATATATATATTATATATATATTGAGAGAGAGAGAGAGCGCGCGAGAGTGAAGGAGGAGGAGGAGGGAGGAACAAGAAGATCAAACATAATTAAATGATAGAATATTTACGTGAAAGGAAATTAAATGAAAATAAGAAAAATAAGGAATAAAGAAGAAAAATACGAAAGAGGGGAAGTAGGAGGAGAAGAAGCAGAAACAGAAGGAGAGAGAGAAAGAGGGTGGGGGGAGGCAGGGAGGGGGGCAAGAAGAAGAAGAAGAAGAAGAAGAAGAAGAAGAAGAAGAAGAAAACAAATAAGAAAGAAAAATAATGACGAGGAGAGGCAGCAGGAGGAGGAGGAAGAAGAAGAAGCAGAAAAAGAAGAAGAAAGAAAAAAGAATGACGAGGAGAGGCAGCAGGAGGAAGAAGAAGAAGAAGAAGAAGAAGAAGAAGAAGAAGAAGACGAAGAAGATGTGAAAGCAGAAGTAAGAACAAGAAGGAGAAGGAGGAGAGGCAGGCTGTGGAAGAAAAAAAATAAGAAGCAGGAGAGAGAAAGACAGGGAAGGGGAGGAGGAGGGGGGATGGGGAGGGAAGAGGGGGGAGGCAGGACAGGTATCAGGTGTTGATTGCTTCGACGCTACAACAGTGACGGAGCCCTCCTCCCTTGTAATTAAAAGACTTAATTGACAACAGGATAACCTTGAGTGGCTCAGTGTTGCTCACAGGGGCCATTGTTAACATTCTTTTTTGTTCTCTCTCTCTCTCTCTTTCTCGCTTTCTTTTGCTCTTACTGGCTTTCTTTTGCTCTGTTTCTTCCTCTCTCTCTCTCTCTCTCTCTCTCTCTCTCTCTCTCTCTCTCTCTCTCTCTCTGTTGCTTTATTTTTCTATGTTTCTTTGTTGTTCTCTCTCGCTTTCTTTTCCTCTGTCTGTCTGTCTCTCTCTGTCTCTCTCTCTCTCTCTCTCTCTCTCTCTCTCTCTCTCTCTCTCTCTCTCTCTCTCTCTCTCTCTCTCTCTCTCTCTTGCTTTCATTTGCTGCGTCTCTCTCTCACCCCATTTCCTTGCCAGATATTTTGGAGAGAGTTGGGAACCTACGTATCCATTCGACTATGAGCAGATACGGTGCCCAACTCTCCCAAAAATATCTTGAGTGAGTGGGTTCGAATCCTGGACAGGACATCTCTCTTTCAACCTGTCCGACATTACCATTAGGTTAAGTTAGGTTTGGGTAGGTTAAGTTAGATTGGGATTGGTCATGAGAGTATATGTTAGAAGAGGCTAAACAAGGATAAGTTAAGTTGGATTAAGTTAGGAGTAGATGAACTGAGAATAGTGATTGGAGGTGAAAGGAGGTTTGAACGAAAGGACTGTGAAGCCTCGTATTACCCTGGGTGTGAGAGAACCCTGGTGGTGGGGGGGGGCGAGGCCTCTGTGATGTATTGATTGGTCCTCAGATCAATTATTCTTAGCTCACACATACACACACACATAACACATATATCTATCGCGTATTCACAAATACACACATACACCTTTAAGCACACACACACACACACACACACACACACACACACACAGACACACACACACACAAACACACACACACATTCACACACACATAACACATATCTATCGCGTATACACAAATACACACATACACCTTTAAGCACACACACACACACACACAAACACACACACACACACACACACACACAAACATATATATATATACAAAATAGTGAGTTATAGCCGTAGTTGTTAATATGGGGAGGAGCACTTTATTGACAACGTTTCGCATTATACTGTAGTATATTCAGATTAATGACTTGTCCTCATTGGCCTGTTGTAGCTATGTGCGAATCGTTGTTTATAAAGTGCTCCTCCTCATATGGTGTTTGTATCCAGGATAACATTGCATATCAAATGACATCTTCAATATTAATTATGTCCAGTTTACCCCTTCTGTACCGGCGATGTGTATTCAATATAATTCTAGCTATATATAGACAAATTTATGCAGTTTAAGAAGGAACCTGTGGTTGTACAAATGGTTCAGGGAGATAGTTCGAAGCCTGTTAATTGTTGGAAGCCCTTTTTAAGCTGAATAGATTCGTCTAATAGTTGCCAGAATATGATGAAAAGGACGTCACAGGTACTGAATGGGATAACCCTCTGGGGATCTTGATGCGTTTTAGCATCTTTCTTCTGGCTATTATTAGACGATTTTATGCAGCTTAGGAAAAACCTCTAGCAATCAAAGGGGTAAAGTCGATCTCAATTAACCTTTTGTCTCTCACAGATCCCTCCTTTACTTAGTAGTAGCTGGAATAAACTGTCTAAATGCATCATAATAATCAAGGGGTTAAGTCACCTTGTAAAATAGTCAAGTTGGTTAGTGGGGAGAACATAGCAATATACTGTAAATACACTCAGTATATATGTTCTTTCACATACACCTTTAATCTGGTTTAGCAGTTGTTTGGGTGATCAGGCATTCAAATAATTCGCTCTTGACTTCATTCTACAGCACAGGTGGGAGGAACTTAAGCTTTCCACTGTACCAACACCCGAGAGACTCGAGCAGGTCTTTGATTACCATATTATGCACAGGTGACACGGACGGGATACATCAGTAAGAGGAGGGGGGGGGGGGGGCCTTGAGAGGGGGGGGGGGGGAGGGAGAGGGGAGGAGGGGGGGAGGGAGAGAGGGGGGAGGGAGGGAAAGGGAGTGTAGATGCCAACGTCAACAACATCACTACTAAGGGGAAGGAAGGGGGAGGGAGGGAGAGAGGGGGAAGGAGGGGGGGGGGGGGTAGATGTTAACGTCAACAACATCACTTAGGGGGGGGGGGAGGGGGTAGATACTATAGGTAGATATAGATACCACTGATGGGAAGGAGGGTGGGGGAGGGAAAGGGGGTATAGATGCTAACGTCAACAACACTACCGAGGGAAAGAGAGGAAGGAAGGAAGGGAGGGAGGGAGGGAGGGAGGGAGGGGTAGATTCATTACACCAACAGGACCACTAATTCATTATACAGTCATACCACACCACACACCATACACCATACTAACCAACTACAACACACGGGTGAGGGCTGGTCCTTTCCAGCGTGGTGTTTGGCATCCTCTACCCTACCTTAGCTGTTTCTGTCTGTCTTTTATCCTGTACTACTGTCCTTCCTTGTGCTGGCAAGATCGCCCGATTGAGTGGCACTGCAAGGGAGGCTGAGGACGGTGGGGGCATTGGCCCGTGGGCTAACCCTCTGCCATTACTCTATCAACACCTCTGCCAACAGCTCTGACAATATATTTGTGAACACCTATTTCAACACTTTGCCAACACCTCTGCCTATGCTTCTATAAACACCGTGTCTACACCTGTATATAAAAGTATAAACTACATAAATCACCGGAACACTTGATATCATTATCAGGTCCCCCCCATAGTATTCCAATCTAAAATCATGTATATATTGTAGGATATATGTTGTAATTTGATGGCAATAAACTGTATATAAAGTGTATAAACTATACAACAAAGTATAAATCACCTCAACCACCTATACTAGTGTGTCACATATCCCCCACCACAAGTCAAGGACCTCCTGTACCTGACGTGTTTTGCTCTTCCCGCCGTCACTTGCACCAATACAACCTTTAACTGTCACCATGTTGGAAAGGAGGGCTGGTGGTGATTGGAGATGGTGTGTGGGAGGGATAGGGGGGTGATTGGAGGTGTGGATGTGGGGTAGAGGAGAGATGGGGGTGATTGGAGAAGGTGTGGAGGAGGGGAGAGGTGGTGGGTGATTGGAGGTGTGGAGGAGGGGTGGTGGGGGTGATTGGAGAAGGTGTGGAGGAGGGGAGAGAAGAGGAGGGGTGGTGGGGGTGATTGGAGGTGGGGAGAGGTGAGGGTGATTGGAAGAGATGTGGAAGTGGGGAAGGAGAGGAGGGGGTATGATTGGAGGGTAAGTGGAGGAGGTGAGGTGAGGAGAGTAGAGGTTGGGGAGATTGGAGTTTAAATGGAGGAAGGGTGGGGGTGATTGGGAAGGATGGGAGAGAGGAGGAGGGGGATTATTGGGGAGGATAGGAGAGGAGGAGGGGGATTATTGGGGAGGATGGGAGAGAGGAGAGGAGGATGGGGATTATTGGGGAGGATGGGAGAGAGGAGAGGAGGAGGTGGATTATTGGGGAAGATGGGAGAGAGGAGAGGAGGACGGGGGTGATTGTAGGAGGTATGGAGGTGGGAAAGGAGAGGGAGAGGATGTGTATATCGGGAGAGGGAGAGGGAGGAAGAGGACGAATGCAAAGTGAAATACTGGAACAATAGGTAAGAGATGCAAGTGAGGGGGAGGAAACAATAAAGGCTGTTGGTACGTACAGGCATGTAGGGAGGGGGCCGTTTGCAAGGAGCTCTCCAAGTGGTTCCCTATACTCTGTTTCATTTCATCTGACGGTAAATTTATTATACAGACTAATAACACACATAACAAAGCCACTCCAACAGTTTCCTCTCTCTCCAACACCCCTTCTCACCTCTCTCTACACTCTTAAAAACAAAATAGGAAAATTAGAAAGTAGCTATGAGGTGCCGTTGTAAATGCTTATCCCTCATGCAATACCTTCACCTGACCCATTCAGCACGATGACGCCTTTTTACATTTGATTCTGACTAAAATGATATGATTGTATGCAGTTCAAGAAGGACCTATGTTATTCAGAGGGTTTATTGTGCTCGCATTTACCCCTTTGAGTCCTAGAGGTAGATTACAAACTAAAGAAATTCATCTAATGGTAAGCAGAATAGGAGGAAAATTACGTCACCGTGTTAAAGGGCTTAACAACTGCTTTCTCAATAACTATATATATATATATATATATATATATATATATATATATATATATATATATATATATATGTGATAAAGGGGCAAGAGAGATATCAGGGGTGTGCATATTTACAATTACATATTTACACTGTTAAACAAAATAAATAAAATATCGAGTGAAAGTAATCTACATAAAATGATTGTCCACTGATGGGGGTAAAGAATCAACACACAACAAAATAGCCACCCAACAAAAGAATAGTTTTTTGCGTGCGGTGAAACTATTAATATTTTGATAATGACAAGAGGGCTCCCATTTCCACAGCCCGATGGTTATAAGTTGGTGAGTGACATAGTGTATTATTTCCAACAATACATTTTTGGGAGGCCGCCACCAACCAACTCATGCATGGGCAAACATTTTTCATTTCCATGTTTATTGAAACGTTTGGTGGGTGCGAGCTGGCGGCCGGTTTACATTGTGCAACCTGGTTCTGGCTGGCCGTACACTCTAGGACAGAAATTCAGGCCTTCACACATGTTAGCTGGATTACTTTAATTGCCTCTGTAACTCAAAAAGGGCTAGAGTAAATGGGCTGTAAAATTCCACACCTATTCCCTGGCTGATCCCTTCCTATATGGTGGAAATATTAGCTCGATTACTCTAGTCGTTTGTGAGATTAAGGGGAGATGGGCCTGTGTAGGCTAATCGGCTTTCTGCAGACTCCCATTTTCTTATGTTCTTATTTCTACCATTTAGGAGGGGTCAGCCAGGGAATAGGTGTGGAAACTTACAGCCCATATGCTGTAGCCCTTTTTGGAGTTACAATTTTTGGCCTACTTATTTGGAACAAGATATAAGAACGTGACTTTCGAGCGTGACTGTGCCGAAATGGGTTGTACAAAAGACCCCCGCCCGCTGCCTCTCTGATAACTCTTTCCACCAAGGCAGGAAATTTACATGCCACAACGGGAGGTAAAGGCGATATTCTCGGCCGTTTTGCTGGGATTCTCGACCTTATGGGCTGGCGTGGGATGGGGCCAGGATAGGGGGGGGAGTCAATAATGGAAGAAACTTGAGGAAAATTGTAGTTTTCCTCAACTTGCTGGTGGGATATGCATCATTCATATATTATACTGTACACGTGAACCCTGCCTATATCCCCCTACCCCTATCCCTACCCCTACCCCTCACCCTACCCATCACCCTACCCCTATCCCTGCCCCAACACCTACGACTGGCCCTATCCCCGCCCCGACCCCTACCCCGACCCCCGCCCCACCCCCTACGACAGGCCCTACCCCTACCCCTACTCCTCACCCTACCCCTACCTCTACCCCTCCCCCTACCTCTACCCTTACTCATATTCCTATCCCAACCCTATCCGTACCCCCTACTACTGGCCCCTACCCCCTTCCCCTACCCCTACCCCTACCCACATCCCTGCCCCTACCCCTACCCCTGCACATGTCTACCTCATGGGCTTGACAGGGTGTAGGGTTAGCTGTAGGCAGAGTGTAAGGTTAGCTATAGGCAGGGTGTTGGTAGGTAATAAACACATAATAATAAATAGAAGGAATCCTGCTTACATTACTGAAGTGTTTGTGGATATGCAGTAATGGAAGTATAATGGTCCCTCTTCTGTAAATCTAAAATGGCTTACTTAAGGGGAGGTATTTACTTTGTTCCCTAGACTTCCATCAAGCTTAAAATTATACCCCCTTGAGTCCCTTTCAAGATAAATTTGTACATTTTTCGGTAGAAAAATTTCCCGGCCAAAGGCCGGTTCCTCTTAAATTACAGGCTCGCTATCGCTCGCCAGGATAAAATCGACACCTGAATGGC
>CM064567.1:10370208-10517708 GCA_032716605.1 Paralithodes platypus
AACTGACGAACTGACAGATGAACCAGGGAACTAGACAGATAAAGGGGTGAGAAGGACAGTGGTACATCGGCTGGACCAAGAGGGGGGTGTAGAGGGAAGGGGTGAGGAGGGCAGGGGGAGGTGGCAAGGGGCAGGGGGAAGGGGGAAGGGGGTAGACTTAATTGGTGGGACTCTTGCTAGCCTTATCACTTAAACAAGAACCATTGTCCAATATTGGGAGCGTCCTCACCGGTTTGAAGTGGCTCCACCCATAACCCGTCCTGTTATGTTGTTCACCCTTCCCCCCTTCTCTCTCTCTCTCTCTCTCTCTCTCTCTCTCTCTCTCTCTCTCTCTCTCTCTCTCTCTCTCTCTCTCTCTCTCTCTCTCTCTCTCTCTCTCGGTATATATATATATATATATATATATATATATATATATATATATATATATATATATATATATATATATATATCTAGATATATATAATATATATATATATATATATATATATATATATATATATATAATACCGCCACCTGTCTTCGTATAAATAGCTACAGATTTTTGACGGGAAATATTTTTTTTATTTTTATTATGAAAATATTACATTATTATTATCATTATTAGTAAAATGAAAATTATATTTACATATGTTATTGCTATAATAATAATGACTATTTACAATGTAATTAAAAGCTTCATCATAAGGGTTCCATTTTGTTTCCAGAAATGCGAGGGTAGTCTCTGTTTCTATCGGATCTACAATTGTTACTTATATCACCTTGGTACAGCCATTGTTGGCTCTTGCACGATGTCCCTTTTAAGAATTAATCCCTTCTGTACTGGCAACATCTTTTATATTTCTATAATAATACAAAGCTGTCTAAATAACAACTCCACGAGGAAACAGTATACACTAAACCCTGTTCCAAATATGTAGGCCAAATACCCTGACCAGTAACCTCAATAACTAAAAATAACGACTAGAGTAATCAAGCCAATGTAATATTCCTACCATTTGGGAGAGTCAGCCAGGGAATATGTGTGGAAATGTACAGCTCATTTACTCTAGCCCTCTTTAAGGGGAGATGGGCCGTTGTTCTGGTCCCCTTTTTTCCTCATGTTTATCCCCATTAGTTTTGAGATTTTAAGACGTTTGCCCCATTAGTTTGTCGATTTTAAGACCTTTCGACCCTTTTCTTTGTCAATGTTAAGACCTCTCGTGCCCTTTAGGTGTCGAATGTTTTCATCGCAAGCGATAGTGAGCCTGTAATTGTGGAGGAACCGGCCTTCGGTCGTGACATTTTTCTACCGAAAAATTTACAAATTAATCTGGAAGGAGGATCTAATGGATGTTTTTGTTTAAGTTTGATGGAGGTCTAGGGAGGAAACTAAAAAATGTATATGAATATATACTTAAATAGACCCAAACAAAATAACCACTTTCCCCTTCAGTTACAGAGGTTAGAGGTTACGATTTCTGGCCTATGTATAATGAATGGACTATAAAGCCTTTGTCTAAGTCCGCCCTGTGTGAACTTACGGAATCAAGGGCTCTTCCGGCTGTTAATCTCCTGTTTATAAATGATTTTGACGTCCTCAGAATAATGTTCTCAGGAACTTCAAGAATCGAGTCGTATTGGGGAAGTTGGAGCCGTGTCTCGCGGTAGCCATAAGGGTGAGAATGATGCGGGGGTTGATGCAGAATTGAACCTTAGGAGTCCCGATCGCTGGAACTCTTGACGCCGTATATCCAAAAAGCTGGACTTGAGATGAGTGGCCCGCCGCCCCCCTTTCGAAGCCCTGGGGGATCTTGGCTCTTAGTGTTGGTGGGGTTAATGGGAGGTTTTTATTTTTATTACTAGACCTTTATCAGGCTTAACCAAATATCCCCAAAACCCCGCTTCGAGACAAATGTGTACATTTTTCGAGTAGACAAATTCCCTGGCCAAAATACAAACTCGCCCTCGCTTGCCAGGAAAAGATCGACACCTGACTGTCACGAAAGGCCTTGACATTTACAGAAATTGGACGATAGGTCTTAAATTCTCCAAACTAATGAGGCAAACGTCTTAAAATCTCAAAAACTAATGGGGTTAAACGTGAGGGAGAAAGGGGGTCCAGAAAAACCCTTAAGTGAAAACCTCCCCTTAATGTCCTGTTGTTGGTTAGCACTGTTCTCACCCCCGCTCTCTTAAATACTTGACTGAAGCAGAGTGATTCGCTTACAGCCGTCGTCCCTGCGTCTTAGTTCATCGTCAGCTGCCGGGATGGGGCGTACGAAACCGGGGCTAAAATTCCGCTACCGATAATTCAATGCCCCTCGAACTTACCGATATCACTTCCGTATGTATAATCACGCGTATATATCAATTAATTAGAAGCGTAATTAATTAGATGTACTCGCTACGGCTGACGACTTTACTTCACCATTTTCTATGCACGGGGTTTGTTTAGAGGGCTAGCTGTACCATTTTCCCCTTCCTTGTACACTGAGGCTTGATTGACAGAGAACGCCCGGGATCTGGGCCGGATTACGTCTTTGTTATTTCAAGAGTGTTTCAACAAGGTGGCTATTGTAAGGAGTTATGCAGATGGCTAGAGACAAAGCCCAGAACGGGACCAAAAGGAGCGGACTGGTTGAGTGGATCTGTAGACTCGGTGATTGACAGGGAAGAGTTGAGTAAAAGGGGTTCGAAAGAATGTATAATTGATGAATTCAATAAAGTTTTGACTCAAAGGCAGATTCACAATGTGTATAGTGGTGCGATGCTCACTACTTCATGCAATACAATATATATATATATATATATATATATATATATATATATATATATATATATATATACATATATATAAAATACATTTTGTGTGAAGTGGTTAGATAAGAACATTGTAGATTATAATAATGATATACTAGTATGAAGTGACAATGGTATTTGTCATATATACAGTACACAGTATACACTGCATGTATATATAGAAATATATAAAAATGCGTATGTTGTGCATGTGTCAGGTGATGTTCAAAGTTGCTTGTATATACCTGTGTGCAATAATAGTTGTTTTTATGTAGAGGGCACTGCAAGAGAAAGGTTAGGCCTGGACGGTTTGATTGACAGGACCATGAGACTGTGGCAGGGCCCTTTATGACCATATATCTGGGAGCTCCTTAAGAGGTAGTTTTGTTCTGAACTCCTCTCTCCCTCATGTTTAGCCCCATTAGTTTTGAGATTATGAGACGTTCGCCCCATTAGTTTGGCTAGTTTAACACCTATAAATTCGGCCCCTTTCTTTATCTATATTTTGTGCACTGTGTTGTGCTGTATATAATTCCTGACAGCATTTGTTACTTAATATTATAACGTTCCTTCTTTTGCCAATGTTAATTTTATTTTTCATTTTGGCTTTTTGTCTCGCTTACTTATATTAAGGGGAGATCTCCACTTGAAGGATTTTTTTCTTGACCCCTTTCTCCCTCATGTTTAGCCCCATTGCTTTTGATATTATAAAACGTTCGCCCCATTATTTTAGCGATTTTAAGAACTTTCACCCCTTAATAAGACCTTTCGTGCCATTCAGGTGTCGATTTCATCCTGGCGAGCGATAGCGAGCCTGTAATTTAAGAGGAACCGGCCTTCGGCCGGGAAATTTTTCTACCGAAAAATGTACAAATTTATCTTGAAAGGGACTTAAGGGGGTATAATTTTTAGCTTGATGGAGGTCTAGGGAACAAAGTAAATACCTCCCCTTAACTGTCTTGATAACGTAATGGTTAGTGCGTAGAATTTCGGTGTGAGTATCCTAGGTTTGAAGCCATCGAGTGCCACATGTCTTCATTAGTTTCATTGATTTAATGATTTAGGTTTATTTGTAAGGTACTTGATGGGTTGGTGAAAAATATGAATTTAAAGGTATTTTTAATACAAGTGCTTTTCTAAAGAGGCCTTGCTCTCAAAAGGTTCAGCCAGCAAATTACATAATAATGTAATAAATACTAAATCGTAGGCTTGTCCATATTCCTTTAACTGTCTTGATAGCTTAATGTATAGTGCGTGGCATTTCGATGTGAGTATCCTGGGTTCGAGTCCTCGGAGTGCCACATGTAATTGTTGATTTCATAAATTGAGTTTAGATGTGAAGTTGGTTGGTGTACAAAACATAATAATACATAGATACTGGGCTATAATAAATAAATTAATAAATTAATCAAGACTTCCCGTGCCAGTTAGGTGTCATTTTATTATTGGGACATAATTCTAAGGAAAATGTACAAATTTACCTCGAAGGGGGGTCTTGGGGCTATTTTGTAAGGTGGATGGAGGTCTTGGGGCTATTTTGTAAGCTGGATGGAGGTCTTGGGGCTATTTTGTAAGCTGGATGGAGGTCTTGGGGCTATTTTGTAAGCTGGATGGAGGTCTTGGGGCTATTTATCTAGAAGGGGGGTCTTGGGGCTATTTTGTAAGCTGGATGGAGGTCTTGGGGCTATTTATCTAGAAGGGGGGTCTTGGGGCTATTTTGTAAGCTGGATGGAGGTCTTGGGGCTAGGGGGGTCTTGGGGCTATTTTGTAAGCTGGATGGAGGTCTTGGGGCTATTTATCTAGAAGGGGGGTCTTGGGGCTATTTTGTAAGCTGGATGGAGGTCTTGGGAGAAAATGTATATGATAATAGTAAATGAAAACCCAATCTCCCTTTAAAAACGAAACAAAAGCCAAATATCCAAACCTGCGTGAGAGAGAGCGAGAGGGGGGGGGGGGGGGGGGGGGTTATCAAAGGCAGGAGACCCGCAGGGGGCCGGGTCTGGGTTGGCTCCCACGCAAAGTATAGTGCGGGTTATAACAATACCTATAAACTATCAACGATGTCAAGAAGGTAAATATTATATTCCAGTTGGGTATATTGTGCTTTCTTATTGACACCTAGGTTCGAATCCCTGGACTGCCACGTGTATTTGTTGATTTCATTAATTGAGTTTAGGAGTAAAGTCGGTTGGTGGAGGGAATATAATAACATACATTTCAGTCTCTTCTATTATTCTGTTATTTTAATATCACTAGCCATGTTCCTTTATGAGGAGAATTGTATTGTTATATATATATTTATCCCTCCCTAGAACTCCATCAAAACTTTGAAAAAATAAATCTATATTATCTATAAATAAAATAAATCTATAAATCTATAAAAATAAATAAATAAATAAATAAATAAATCACCCCAAAGACCTCCCTTTGAGATGGATATATAATGTTTTCGACTGGAAAGTGTCTTGGCCGAAGGCTGGTTCCTCCTAAATTATTGGCTCGTTATCGCTCGCTGGGAAAAAGCCGACACCCAAATGGCATGAAAGGTCTTAAAATTAACAAAGAAATAGGGCGAACAGTCTGAAAATCTCAAACTAATGGGATGAACTTCTTCAAATCTCAAAACTAATGGGGCTAAACATGAGGGAGAGGGGGTCCGGAAATTGTCCTTATTTATATGTTGGCTAACCTTAGACAATTTGTGCTCAATTGTGGATGTCTAGGGTTCACACGGGTACAGAACATCACAATTAATTATATAATTACATATACCCTTCCCAAACGGAACAAAATCGCCTAATGAGAGTTTGTTGAATGGCATGTTATATTGAATTGTAACCCTAGAGTGCATGTTATATTGGTACCATTAAGGGGAGGCTCTAAGTTTGCTCCCTAGACCTCCGTCATGCTTGACAAAAATACCCCAAAGGACCCCCCCCCCCCCCTTCGAGATAAATTTGTACAATTTTCTATATATATATATATATATATATATATATATATATATATATATATATATATATATATATATATAGCCGGTTTGTCTTATAGTTATTATGTTCTCTCCACTAACCAACTTTACTCCTAAACTCGATTAATGAAATTAACAAACACAATGTGGCAGTCCGGGGATTCGAACCCAGGACGCTCACACCGAAAATCAACACACTTATGCATTGCACCACGAAGGCTTGCTAATACTATTAATATACAGCTGATATAATCTGGACATCAATCTAAATGGATGTATTTGCATAAAGAAAATCGCGAGAGCTCACGTACATTTGTCAGTAGCTGTACAGTCGTGATCATTAATTCTGATACATATTGAAACTTCGAAAATATTAAAAGAATCTCCAAAAAATATATGTATTAGGGAAAAAATTAATAGAGTTCAATTAAACCTGAAAACGCTTCTTAAATATGTGTATTATGCTCGCGACTGTACATTTGGATACCATTGTCTCTAACCCACTCATAAACATTTGTGGATTTCACCTATTTATTTTTAATTATTGAAGCATGTCTACGGAAACTAATTGATGAATATTATTTTCCATATATCAACTATAAAACTATGTATACTATTCATTGTAAAGCAAGTTATATCCAAAAATCAATTCAAATAGTTGTAGTTGCATAAAAAATAACATAGGGGGTCCAAGAATTATAATGAGTGGGCTAGATATAATATTATGGTATTGTTAGTTGGTTAAAATAGGACTTCAGAGGCTATCAACCCTTCTGGATTATTAAGCCAGCACACTGTAAGTCAAGAACAGCGTCAGGACTGGCACCCCTTTTCGAGAACTCCAATCCCTTGTCTGTGGCATCCTATAGGTAGCGCCAACCAACTTGACAATTATCTCGATCCCTGACCTCTTCGTAACTCAAAAGAACCTTGAGCAAACTGGCTGTAAATGTCCACACCTATTTCCTGGTGGACTCTTCCCAAATGATAGAAATGTATACCCGATTGCTTTCATTCATTTAGAGTTATCAGAAGTTAAAGGGATTATTGTCAAGTTCGTTGGCGCGACCTATAGTGTACATTCTGCCCCATCTCAGTTGCAATAAAATCCTCCCTTCAGCCCTGGGAACAAGACTCTGCGCTGAACTCCACGGTGAAAAAACAATAGCGCCCCTGTTTCTGGTCACTCATTAATTACGCTTTCCTCACATATTATTCCTACTTGCTACCCCCGATTTGTCTCTTTTAAATCATTTGCCTCTTTGTGTGACGCCCGTAATCGCCCATTGTTGAAGGTTTGATTGACAGGCGGGTGGTATTGGAGAGAGAGGGTGGTAGAGCGAGAGAGAGAGAGAGAGAGAGAGAAAGAGAGAGGTGGGAGAGGCTTTATATTAGCAACTTTCCCGGCGTTTTTTCTCGCCAACTTTACGCTAGAAACTTAGAATTTTCGTTTTTGTTTGCAAGATTTCAGCCAAATTATCGCTATTCAACACCAGGGTAGCTGCCGATAACGTATGAAAAGACTCTAATTATACATATTTACCGATCGAACGTCATCGGAAAATTCGTTCGTGTGACTCAAGCTCTTTACGAGTTCCACAGGCGACCAAACTCGTGAATTATGAACGTAAATCCGCGAGTTCTGCCGTATCACCTTAGTTATTATAGTTTCTAAAGGCTGGATTTATGAGAGTAACATTATTTATACTTTGTCAGCTTGCAATAATATTCAATAAATAATAGAATAGAAAAGAGAGAGGAAAATAACACACTTATATCCACGGGTACCATCGAATTCTCCACAAAATGTCCCCTCCCCCCCTCCCTTCCTCTCCCCTTTCCTCTACCCAACTGCCCCCCCCCCCCTCCCTCCCCCCTTCCCTGCCCCCCCCCAACCCCCCACCGGCAGCCATATTGTTCTCTGGGAAACTGTGCTCGGTGATTGGTTGTCGAGGTCCCCCCCCCCCCACCCCCCCCCCCCCCCCACACTCAATAACCACCCCATAATTTCTTTGATGGCATTAATACACTGACGGAAACTAGTCCCTGGGAAAGCAAGGGTCTGGAAGGGGGAAAGAAATACAACTTTCTTGGTCATGCATGCTTAAGGGGAGATTTATATTTATTTGTCTAATTATATATATATGCAATTTTTTATACCTCCCTAGACCTTCATCAAGCTTTAATATAATACCCCCAAGAACCCCTTTCGTGTTACTTTTGTTAATTTTTCCATAGAAAAATGGCTTTGCCAAAGTCCTGTTCCTCTTATAATGATGGCTGGCTATCGCTCGCCAGGAAAGAGACGACACCTAAATGACACGAAAGGTCTTAAAATCGCCAAGCTAATGGAGCGAATATCTTAAAAATGGCAAAACTAATGGAGCTAAACATGAGGGAGAAGGTGGTCCATAAATATCCCCCCTCCCTCCTTTAAGAGTTCCACAATGCACATGTAGACATTAATGCATAACAAATATAAATCTATAACCTCCCGACTAACAGATCTGCAGAAGCCGCTCTCCCTCTCATGATAAAAGAGATAAACAGTTGTGACCAGACCAACCATCAGCGGGACATCGGGTTCTGCAAGTCTCATGGACGGGTTTATTGTATCGCCTTTCCTTGATCTTTAACCAGGAAGAACATTTTAAGGGACGATTTTCACTTAAAGGATTTTTTGGGAACCTCCTTCTCCCTCATGTTTTTAGCCCCATTAGTTTTAAAAATTTAAGACGTTCGCCGATTAGTTTGGCGATTTTAAGACATTTCACCCAATGTATGTCAATGTTTCGACCTTTCGTGCCATTTAGGTGTCATTTTTTTCCTAGCGAGTGATAACGACCCTGTAATTCAGGACGAAAAAAAATCTCAAATTTATGTTGGGGGGTCTTGGGGGTATTTTTGTATAGCTTGATAGGGTCTAGGAAGCAAACTCTAACAATCTCTCCTTGAGGCATTCTAGCCTAGCCTCACCTTGCCTAATTTAATGTTACCTAACCCCACTTTTATCCTAACCTACCTAACCCCACTTCTCCTAACCTAACCTAGCCCTATCTAACCCTAACATATCTCCGCCTCTCCTTATCTACCCTAACAAATTAATGCGTGAAGCAGGTTAGGATAAGTCAGGTAAGGATAGGACAAGTTATACCTATTCTTCTGGTAATAGAAAAGAATAGCGAGTGTTAAATATCCATCCAGACCTGTGATATGCACCTGGGCAGACCATACTATACCTTGTTCAAAATAGGTAGGCCAGAAATCGTAAACCCTAACCTCTGTAACTCAAAATGGGTTAGAGCAAATGGGCTGTCCTTTTCCACACTCATTCCCTGGTGACCCTTTCCAAATTATAGTGTGGGTTATAGATGTTGGTGTTGAAGGGTTTTGGCCTACATATTTGGAACAGGGTATAGGGATCACAGGCCCCTTGCGACAGGCACAACATTCGCTCTTCAAAGTCGTGCCCCGTGAATCGCACGAATGATCTGAAAAGGGTTACAAGCGGTTACGAATGGCGGGGCATGAACGGTATATCCCCGATGCTCGGACCGATTCGTACACTACTAGTTTTGTACCGCGACTATCCCAGCAACCCTATCCTATCCTAACCTAACCATTTAATTAGCTTAGGATAGGATAGTTTAGGTTAGTTAAGGTTAGGTTAGGTTACGGTAAGATGCGCTAACCGGAAATGAAAATTATCGCGAGCTTGTACGAAGCCACCCAAAGTGTCGATATAAACGGGTACACAGGTAACCAATCAGGCGTGAGGAGGCGGAGGGTTACGGGCGTATAGTCACAAAAGCCGCTAGTCTGGCAATATTTACGAGCAATTCGAGTCGTGATTCTGGCAATATTTACGAGCAATTCTACTCATGCTGGCAATATTTACGAGCATTTCTACTCGTTAATCTGGCAATATTTACGAGCAATTCTAGTCCCTATTCTGGCAATATTTATGAGCAATTCCAGTTTACTATAGTTTATTGGCTGTAAGTAGGCGATAATTCATGAACTCTAACTTCTATAAATAAAAGAACGACTAGAGTAATCGAGCTAATATTTCTACCATTTGGGAAGAGTCAGTCAAGGAATAGATGTGGACATTTACAGCCAATATGCTCCAGCCCTTTTTGAGTTACATAGGATAGAGGTAATGATTTCTCGCCTACTTATAACGAATAGACTATAGCATCTGGATTACAACTTCTACCATAATCCAGCCTCATTAGATTAATCCCAATACACTCGATTTTCCTACACCCTTGTTTAAAAATAGAACCCGTTAAGGGGAGATATGTCGTTTTTCGGGTCCCCTTCCTTCCCCATTAGTTTTCAGATTTTAAGAAGTTTGTCCCATTAGTTTGTCGATTTTAAGACCTTTCGACCCATTTTTGTTTTCAATATTAAGACCTTTCGTGCTATTTAGGTGTCGATTTTTTTCCTAGCGAACGATAGTGAGCCTGTAATATTGGAAGAACTGGCCTACCGAAAAATGTACAAATTAATCTAGAAGGGGTATCTAATGGATGTTTGTCTTAAGTTTCATGGAGGTCTAGGGAGGAAACTAGAAAAATAATGAATAAATGTAAAAATCTACTAAAAAGTTAACCATCCCCCTCAAAAATTGCCCCTAAATCGTTCGTGTGATACCCTGTTCCGTGTCTAAGGTCTGTTTTAAGCACCCCTCGAAAGTTGCCTCAAAAATACCCCTCGAAAATTTTAAGCACCCCTCGAAAGTTGCCTCAAAAATACCCCTCGAAAAATTGCCTCTAAATCGTTCGTGTGATACCCTGTTGCTTGTCTAAGGTCTGTCAGGGCACGGTTGATCGGGTCTCAGTGTCCACTCGTACACGCTCCAGCGACGCACAGCCAGATGAAAAAAATCTAGGGCATTGTTTGGGGCATTTGGATATGTATTTTTCATGTTGGCTGTGCCCTTATTATTTCGATACTGCTTCTCTCTCGTTCTCTCTCTTGCTCTCTCTCTCTCTCTCTCTCTCTCTCTCTCTCTCTCTCTCTCTCTCGCTCTTACTCTCACTCGCTCTCGCTCTCTCTCTCATTAATTTCATTGGGAGGTGTTTGGTGTTGTGAGTGAAATTAATAAAAATATAGTATTTGTTAATTTTCTTATTTTGAGATAGGCCTACTTCAACAATTTAACCCCTTGGGAATTATGATGCATGTTATTCAGAGTAGGAAGAGTGTAGGGAATTCAGGGGGTCTTTACCCTTTCAATTCTTTTGTAAGCTATATCAAATCGCCAAAATAAACTGCTAAAACGCGTCATGATCCTAAATGGGTTAAGGAACATTTTAGCTATATGTCCCTTTGATCCAATTTACTATTTCGATGCCACTGCTTCTATTGTTTGTGCCCCATCTACAGTAGGTCGATCGATTTTCAGGATTATTCAATTGTGTGTTTTCCCAATCACTCTTCCGTAATTTGGTCGATGCTACCGGCACTATCTGTCTTTTCGCCACCACCCCTATCCCCTACTATTATATGAAGCTATACATTTCTTCTCGCTTAAGCTAATATTTCGACCATTTGGGAAGGGTCAGCCAGGGAACAGGTGTGGAAATTTACAGGCCATTTGCTCTAGCCCTTTTTGAGTTACAGAGGTTAGGGTGTCACGATTTCTGAACAGGGTTTCGTGGACTTCTTTTCTACTATAGCCTCATTGTTTGGAGGAATTCGACTGTGTGTTCCTTATACTATTCCAAAGCTATTACCCTTCATTCTTTATCCCTCTTTCTCCAACTGAAATATTTTGACTATGTATTTCTTACTATACTATATCAATGGTATTAACCAGCCCCCTACATTATCCCCCCCCCCCCACCCTCCCATATTACCTCCTCCCTCACCCCCCCCCCATGTTCTCTCCTCCCTCCATAATATTCTCTCCCCCCCCCATATTCTCTCCTTCCCCCCCCCCATTTTCTCTCCCCCCTAACCCTCCCCTCCACCCCCCCCCCCCCCCATATTCTCTCCTCCCTCCCTCCCTCCAAATTATCTCCTCCCCCCCCCCATATTCTCTCCCTCCATATCCCCCCCCCCCCCTCCCCTGAAAGAGTTGCCTGCTGGGAGTGGCATTGAGAGGAGCCCCAGGTTGAAATATCTCGAATACTTTAGTAGTGGTCCCGGGGTCTGAGATGTTATAGTACTTAAAAATCGGCCAACCTCCGCCATTTTGGGGGCAAAGGAGTCATTAGTTTCCTTTTACTGTCAAGTAAGTACATACCCATTATGGGGGATGGTTCATTTTTTGGTTGATTTTTGTTTTGTTTTGTGTTATTTATTATTTTTCTAGTTTCCTCACTAGACCTCCATCAAACTAGACCTCCATCAAACTAGACCTCCATCAAACTAGACCTCCATCAAACTTTTTAAAAACAACCCCGTGATCCCCCTTCAAGATATATTTATAAATTTTTCGGTAGAAAAATATACCGGCCGGTGGCCGGTTCCTCTTGAAGTACAGGCTCGCTATCGCTCGCCATGACAAATAATCGACGCCTAAATGACACGAAAGGTCTTAAAATTTACAGAATTGGGGCGAAAGTTCTTAAAATCGCCAAACTAATGGGGCGAACGTCTAAATATCTCAAATGCAATGGAGCTAAACATGAGGGAGAAATGGGTCCAGAAAAAAATCCCTCAAGTGGAAATCTCCCCTTAAAGGCAATATTTCCGCCATCCAACTGAACTGAACTGAACTGAACCACAAAATGGCGGTCAGAGGGAAAGGGGTGGCCGGTTTCTGTCGCCCGGGGATCCGTATATAGTGTGTGTATGTTCGATGTTGGGCGCCGTGTCTCTGCTATTGTGGACAAGAGGAACCGGTTACAAGGGCTGGGTGGGGTGGGGTGCAGGGGTAGGAGGAGGGAGGAGGGACCCGTATATTACCGTCTGTAACCCTTCACTCCACTACCCTTCCTTCAGATGTAACAAAGTGGTACAGTCAACTCGTTTACTCCGCAGAGTCTCGGAATATTATTTAGGTTTATTAGAAGATTACAAGTTTAGGTATATATTTGCAACATATAGAATGGGAAAGGGATGCATCAAGATATACAGTATATATATATATATATATATATATATATATATATATATATATAATTCATGATCGGCTTATGCTTTCAATTAACCCGTTGAGGATCAATACGCGTTTTGACAATTTATTCTGGCTATCATAAGACGATTGTATTCAGCTTAGGAAGAACTTGTGGGAGCTGAAGAGTTAATTGAGATGGTTTTTACTCCATTGATTCCTAGATATCCTTCCTAAATTGCATAAAATCGTCTAATGATAACCAGAATAAGCTGTCAAAATGCATCATCATTTTCAAAGGGTTGACACCCTTGCAAAAATGTTTCCATTAGTTTATATCATTTATCATTTGCGCATTTCATCTATTTTCTGTTCTTGATTGCTCACCCTTAACCCCTGGAGGATTATGACACGCTTTAGCAGTATTTTTTGTACATTCACCGTACACATTGCCCGAAATTGGATGCATAAAATAAGTCCTCCTCTAGGTTTCCACGGCGCTGTAGGACTTCCAATCTATTCACCCACATACATAATTCATTCTCCCACACCTACCTCCACCAATGATTATGATATATATATATATATATATATATATATATATATATATATATATATATATATATATATATATATATATATATATATATATGCTTACATTTCTTTCTAGATTTATATCCAGTATTCGAGAATGGATAATATTTATCGTGAGAGTGTGCTTAAACCTTTAACTGTCTCGATAGTATAATGGTTAGTGCGCTAGATTTATGTGTGAGTATCCTAGGTTCGAGTCCTGGGAGTGCCACACGTGTTCATTAGTTTCATTCATTTCATTAATTAGGTATATTTGTAAGTTCATTTGTGTGTTGGTGATAATACGAATATCAACCAATGAAAAGCAAATCGACTCTGAAAATCAATATGGATGGTAGTATTCGAATAATGAAGAACAAAAGTCAACAAGATTTTATAAGTGCCTGTACCTCCTTAATCCATCACGCCACTTGATTAATTAAGGAGTTTGTTGGGAATTGATTGATTGTTTTGCTTATACACTAGTTCATCTGACGAGTGGGGGATTAATCTTGTGTTTTATTAAGTTATTATTCCTGGCTTTAATCGTTCTGGTCATTTTCGATCAAATTATAATTAGTTAGTTTGATCCCTGAACTAAAAAATCTACTCTCCTTTTATGCCCAAGTACCCAAGTATGTTCACCCGTCTTTAGCCAACTTCACATATATTATTTCCCTCATTATTTCTCATGAGTTTGCACTCATTATAAGCAAAATTGTTTGACGATTTTTTCACGAAGAAACAAATTCAGTATCGCTAACACAAGACTCCCGGAAATGTGTTTATTAGGTGATACACAGTTAAGGTGTTTGACACTCAAGCACATTTCATACTTTCCGATATATCGAACTTAAAAATCTAGCTTATTGTTTGAGTGCGTTATATGCTCTAATTAATGTAAACTATTGAGGGATTAGGGCCTCTGGTTGGGGGAGGGGGTAGGGAGGAGGGGAGGGGGTTTGTTATTAATGTTGAATATCGAGGGTTTAGGTCCTCTGGTTGGGGTGAGAGGGAGGGGGGGGGGGGAGGGGTTTAGAGAACAAGTTGGTGGAGAGGTAAGGGAGGAAATTAATATCAATGTTAGTTATTGGGGGATTAGGGCCTCTGGTTGGGTGAGGGGATTGGGGGAGAGGGAAGGGAAGAGGGGGTATTTTAGAGAACAAGTTGGGGAGAGGGAAGGAAGGGGTTTGTTATTAGTGTTAGTTATTGGGGGCTTAGGGTCTCTGGTTGGGGGAGGGGGTAGTGAGGAGGAGAAGGGGTTTGTTATTAATGTTAAATAATGAGGGTTTAGGGCCTCTTAGTTGGGGGGAGAGGGAAGGGGAGGGATTTTAGAGAACAAGCCTGAGAACCCGAGGACCTGAAGGGTTACTTCAAGTCCCCCTCGGTTCCTGGAGAATTCTCAAAAGAATCTTGAGAATTTGAAGAGGCGGGCCCCTCACAGGTGCCTACGATTGCGAAAGTTAAAACAAAGGTTTGTTTCACACGACCTGCCATATGGGGGGCGTCAATCATCCTGGGAAACAATAGGGGTTGATGAAGAGGGAGGGGTCTTACCATGTTTACCTAACCTCCCTTTCTTTATTCCTCAACACTGCTCTCTTCTGGGACGCCTTGTTTACTTTGGATTATGAAATTACAAAGATTTATGTTTGTGAAAGTCTACCCTGTTCATTATAGGTAGGCAATAAATCGCGAATGTTAATCTTTGTAACTCAAAAAGGACTAGAGCAAATGGGATGTACATTGTGACGCCTATTCCTTGTGTGACCATTCTCAAATTATATAAATTTTAGCTCGATTACTCTAGTCGTGTTTTAGTTCTAGAGGTTGGTGGTCAAGCTTGTTGGCCTAATTATAATTAAGAGACTAGTTTTCATGAAGGACTGACACAAATCGTTTCTGAACCCGGTACGGTACACACACACATATATATATATATATATATATATATATATATATATATATATATATATATATATATATATATATATATATATATATATATATATATATATATTAATAAAAAAAAAAAGTTTCCTCCCTAGACCTCCATCAAGCTTAAACAAATACTCCCTACACTCTCTTTCAAGATGAATGTGTACATTTTTCGATACAAAAATGTCCCAGCCTAAGTCCGATTCTGTCTAAAATTACAGGTTTGCTATCACTCACCAGGAAAAAATCGACACCTAAATGGCACGAAAGGTCTTATTATTGACGAAGAAATGGGGTGAAAGGTCTCAAAATCGCTAAAATATCGAAACGAACGTCTTAAAATCTTAAAACAATTTGTTAAACATGAGGGAGAAGGGAGTCCAGAAAATGCGACTACCTCTCCCTAAAAAAAAAAAAAAATTTTTTAATCCCTTCTATTATGACGTGTTCTAGCAGTTTGTTTTGTCAATCATTAGGCAATTGTATGCAGTTTAGAAAGAACATAATGGAATCTAAGGGGTCAAAATCAATTCCATTATGCTTCTAAGTCCCACAGTTCCTTCCTAAAATCGTCCAATAACAGCCAAAATATATTGATAAAATGCTTCATAATCCTCAAAGGGGTTAAAGCTTTTCTACTTCCGTTTAACTTTGTCAATCTTGCTATCATTAAGGGGGGATGGGTCGTTTCTCTACCAACCTTCTTCCTCATGTTTAGCCCCATTAGTTTTCAGACAAAAACTTGCTTGTCGAATATTCCCGGAAAAATCGCTCGTGTGACACCGCCTTTAAAGAGATAGAACAGGATTATTGAGCGCGACTGTACCCGCCCATCGCCCGCCGCTTCAATCACAATAAAAATCATCTGTAAAACCCCCATTGAGAAATATCCAGAATTTCACTTTTTTCTTTTCTTCCCCCGAGGAGACAACTGATAGAGACGCCCAGTTGATTTCCCCGCGAGCAGCCATTGTTGTTCGGGGCAGCAGCCGGAGTTATGTTCACCAAGTCTCTCTAGAACTTTACCATAGGGTACCCTGGAACGAGCGAGCCATTTTCTTTTGCTTTTGGCTACTATACTCTGTTCTAAATAGATGGTGTACTGGTTAGAGCGTGTAGGTTCTGATTGAGATATCCTAGGTTCGATTCCTGGGAGAATCACATGCTTTCATTAATTTCATTTGGGGGTTATGGGTGTTAAGAACGACGTTAACAAATAATATAAACCCCTAACCTCTGTAACTCAAAAGGGCTAGAGAAAATGGGCTGTACATTTCCACACCTATACTCTGGCTGACTCTACAATATTGGTGAACTATGTGATCTAGCTATGTCAGTTGAACTCCAATAGAGATACAGTGGTTTGTTACGTGAGTTAGTTATGTGAATTAAACTACAATGAAGATAGGTTAGTTAGTTATGTGAGTTAGCCATGTTAGTTGAACTACAATAAAGATAGATAAATTAGTTATGTGAGTTAGCTATGTTATTTAGACTACTATAACAATAAATGTGTTAGTTATGTGAATTATGCTACAACGAAGATAAATTTGTTAGTTATGTGAATTATCTATGTTAGTTGAACTCCAATAGAAATACAGTGTTTAGTTACGCGAGTTAGTTATGTGAATTAAACTACAATGAAGATATATTGGATAGCAATGTGAGTTAGCTTTAGATATTTATTGGATAGTTAGGTGAATTACGCCACAATGAAGATAGACTTTTTAGTTATATTAAATACTTATGTTGGTTGAACTACAATACAGAATAAGTGGTTGGATTTAGCTACCGTGATCACCCAGGTATAAAAAGAAAAGAGTCCAAAATCCCTGGTAAAGTTGGGCACTCTACCAACCCGGGTTCGGTTACCGGGACCCTTTTGTCCACCCCTCCTCCCTCAATTATCAGTTTCCCATTATTACTATTATCAATTCTGCCTTTGATTTCCTGTTTTATTGGTGGGGGCCCGGCCCAAAATTGCCCCCGGGGGTGAAATCGGTTCTTATTTGTATTCTATACTTCCCCTTTCTTCGGTTAGAGTCTTTTATATATCTAGCCGACTGACTGCATGCTACAAATTGTCCGCCATATGTAGGATCTTTTGGGCATACGCTACTTTAATTGTTGTTGTTGTTATTGTTGTTGTTGTTCCGGATTACGTGTTCAAAGTACAACGGTTCATTGTTGACAGCCTATAAGGAAGTGAAAGAAACCGTTATTTGGGTGTTTAACCCATACTGTACCGGTGACGTCGTTTCCCGTATATTCTGGCAACTATAGGATGATTTCATTAAGGGGAGGTTTTTAGTGTGTTCCCTAGACTTCTATCAAACTTTGAATTAGACCCTCCTTCAAGATAAATTTGTACATTTTTCGATAGAAATTTTTCCCGGCCGAAGGCCGGTGCCTCTCAAATTACAGGCTCGCTATCGCTCGCCAGGAAAAAATCGACACCTACTGTAAATGGCACGAAAGATCTTAAAATTGACAGAAATGGGGCGAAAGTTCTTAAAATCACCAAACTAATGGGGCGAACGTTTTAAAATCTCAAAAGCAATGGGGCTAAACATGAGGGAGAAAGAGGTCAAGAAAAAATCCCTCATGTGGATATCTCCCCTTAAGTTAAGGAAGGACCTCTTACCATTAAAAGGGTACAAACTATCTCAATTAATCCATTTATCTACCACAGATCCTTCCTAAGCTTCATAAAATCGTCTAAATATAGCTGAAATCAAATTAAAAAAAGACGTCGCCGGCTGAGAGGGGGTTGATAGAAAGGTGATATAGAGTCCTATAGTCTGTTATAGTTGCGAGGCCGATATGTCCTTTGAGATTTGCGCCCCATGTAATAATTTGTTATTTCCTCATTCCTCTAATTACATAAGCATTAGGTTATTCATAGTGCAGTTAGGTCCAGTACATGATTAGATTGATATCCAGTATACGATAAATGGATATTAATCGTGATCATGTGCTGAACCTCTTGATGGTGTCATGGTTAGAGTGTTTAAGGGGAGGTATTTAGTTTGTTCGCCAGGATGTCTTAATATGGGGTGAAGTTATGTATGTGGTAACCCAGGTTCGAATCCCGGAAGGATCACATGCTTTCATTAATATCATTGGCAGGTCTTTAGTGTTGGGAGTTAAATTAATAAGTTAACCCTTTGAGTACCAGCGACGTGTGTTATATTCCATTCTAGCTATATTTACTACCAGCGACGTGTGTTATCCATTCTAGCTGTATGTAGTACCAGCGACGTGTGTTATATTCCATTCTAGCTGTATGTAGTACCATTCTAGCTGTATGTAGTACCAGCGACGTGTGTTATATTCCATTCTAGCTGTATGTAGTACCAGCGACGTGTGTTATATGCGACGTGTGTTATATTCCATTCTGTGTTATATTCCATTCTAGCTATATTTACTACCAGCGACGTGTGTTATATTCCATTCTAGCTGTATGTAGTACCAGCGACGTGTGTTATATTCCATTCTAGCTGTATGTAGTACCAGCGACGTGTTATATTCCATTCTAGCTGTATGTAGTCCCAGCGACGTGTGTTATATTCCATTCTAGCTGTATGTAGTACCAGCGTACCAGCGACGTGTGTTATATTCCATTCTAGCTGTAGTTAGTCGATTGTGTGCAGCTTACGAAGGATCTGTGGTAGTTAAAGAGGTTCGTTGAGATAGTTTGAAGTCTTAATATTGCTAGAGGTCCTTCCTAAGCTGAATTAAAGCGTCTAATAGTTTGCCAGAATATGATGAGAAAACGACTTCCCTGGTACTGAAGGGGTTCATATTCCCCAGCTAAGGGTAAATTGCCATGTTACCAATCTTGTTTACTCGGCTATTGATTATGTTTACACAAAATTGAGTTTATGGAGGTGGAACACGGCATTTAAAAGTTTTTTTTTCTGGACTCCCTTCTCCCCCATGTTAAACCCCGTTAGTTATGAGGTTTAAGACGTTCGCTCCATTAACTTGGTTATTTTAAGTCCTTTCGCCCTATATAGTTTTCATTATACCTTACTGTAGCTGTTAAACATTATGATGTGTAAGGTTTCCCCTAAATAATGGTGGCCTGTGGTCTTGGAGTTGGGTTGATGTACTGTAGGGCAAGTGGGTCTGTACACCGCAGTACCTCCACTCTCTGTATCCTGTTACCGCCTTTAGAACCAGGGAAAGAATTGGTCATACTCGATTCTCCACCTGTCAACCGTTCATATTTTTCTCCGTGGGCACGTTCTAACCCGGTTCATTCAATACGCTAGGAGGGTGATGTGTATGTACACTCGCAGTTATTAACCCTTTCACGTTTTTATGACTCAGAGGTTGCCAGATTAGCAATAATAAATAGAGTTCTCTCACTCTTATAATTACCTCTCCAAAATTAGTTTTCTGCCCATAGCTAACTCAAAGACAACTGCAGAGGTTGAAGTAACTAAACTAAAGGTTTCTAAATACCCCTGATGGTAACAAAGGCTTTAAAGTGTCCCTAATAGGCTCAAAACTGCGTCAAGAACGTGAGAGGGTTAATGCTGATACCATATATAGCCTTAAACTGAGTCTTGACAACTATACACCATTATAAAGGAATCCAAAGGAATACAAACTACAACAGACAAATAATATTTACTTTAGTCCTAACGGGTCTGTTCGTTTTTTAAGTCTAATGAGAAATAGCATATTAAGGGGAGATTTCCAATTGAGGGATTTTTTTCTGGACCCGTTTCTCCCTCATGTTTAGCCCCATTGCTTTTGAGATTTTAAGACGTTCGCCCTAGTAGTTTTGACATTTTAAGACATTTTTCCCCATTTCTGTCAATTTTAAGACCTTTCGTGCCATTAAGGTGTCGATTTTTTCCTGGCGAGCGATAGCGAGCCTGTAATTTAAGAGCAACCGGCCTCCGGCCGGGAAATTTTTCTACCGAAAAATGTACAAATTTATCTTGAAAGGGGGTTTAGGGGGTGTAATTTTAAGCTTGATGAAAACGTAGGGAACAAACTAAATACCTCCCCTTAAAGTGCTTTCTAGAAACACCATTTGATTATATGCACTTTATGCACAACGTTTCGCAGGTAGCTTCTTTAGCTCACTAACCGAAGAATTGACCTGAAGAAGCTATCTGCGAAACGTCGTCAATAAAGTGCTCCTCCTCATATGGTCTTTAGATTCATGCTGTCAACTCTTCGAAGTTCATTTTAACCCGTTCAGTACCAGGGACGTCCTTGTCATCATCTTCTGGCAAACTATTATGCGATTTTATTCAGCTTAGGAAGGACCTCTAGCAATAATAAGACTTTAAACTATCTCAACCAACTCTTTTAACTGATGGTGATGGACTGGTCTATCAGAGTGAGAACTGAGCAATCTCTGCCATACCCATAGCTTACTCTGACTGTTCCTTTTACTTATATATTTTCTAGATCTCAAGTGACGGCGTCTCTTCCGTGGATTGACCTCCCAATCTACCAAGATTGGAAGCCAAAGCGTCACATTTTTCACTTGCCCCTCAACTTTCTCTTCATAATTGTTGAGGGGCACAGGGCCCTGGGTGGGGCTTTGGTTTCCCGGACGTTTCCGCACCCTCCTCAGCTCCCCGCCATGGAGTGGCTTCGGTCACCCAGGCTTTATTGTGGTCGGCGGGTAGGGTTCTGTGGGGGCGCTCGGTTATGGCCTTGGTCTTGCTCGGGGCCTTGGGGCTGTTCGGCCAGGCAGCATGGGGAACAACAACAACAACAACTCTTATAACTACCACAGATCGTTCCTAAGCTGCATAATATCGCCTAAATATTGCTAGAATATAATATAACACACGTCGCTGGTACTCAAAGGGTTAATTAAGACTATTATAAAATTGACTAAGGATAACGAAACGCACTGGTTGAATTATTTGCATTGTTATTATTTATTGTCATCAGAGAGGGCGGTATATAGCATCACACTCTTTTATCACAACCATATAATATTATTTTAACACTCCGAAGCACTTTAAATTAAAAAAAAATTGTTTTACCCTATCTGGTCCTAAACGTTTCCGATTTCACTCCAGTATTTTAGAGATTTTAAGGGGAGACGAGTCGCTTTTCTAGACCACCTTCTCCCTCATCTTTAGACCCATTAGTTTTTCGATTTTATGGTCTTTCGCCCGATTTCTGTCAATTTAAAGACCTTTCCTGTCAATTAGGTCTCGATTTTTTCCTGGCGAGCGAAAGCGAGCCTGTAATTTAAGAGGAATTGGCCTTCGGCCAGGATATTTTTCTACCGAAAAATTTACAAATTTATCTTGAATGGGGGTCTAGGGGGCTTCATTTTAAGCTTGATGGAGGTCTAGCGAGGACACTAGAAAAATAATAAATAAATAAAAAAATTGACAAAAAGTGAAGGATCTCCCCTTAATATGTACTAGATATATGCTTAAAATTGTTTATTTATATTCGATAACGGTACTTACTTGGACAAAATTATGAGCTTGCTTGAATAATTTTGGATCCGAATTCTTATCATTGAGGTTTGAATTACATACATGAAATTTTATGTTGAAGAAGATTTAAAAATGTCAAATATATTTGTATGCTTGTTAAAATAACGGAAAACATTGGAAATTTACATATATCGTGGCAGTGTAAATGGGTGAACAATATAGTTTTGCAACTCAAGAAACTAACCCTTAAGGGGAGATTTCCACTTGAGGCATTTTTTCCTGGCGAGCGATAGCGAGCCTGTAATTTAAGAGGAACCGGCCTTCGGCCGTAAAAATTTTCTAACGAAAAATTTAAAAAATTTGCTTGAAAGGGGGTCAAGGGGGTGTAATTTCAAGCTTGATGGAAGTCTAGGAAACACACTAAACATCTCTCCTTAACCCATTCAGTACCGGTGCCGTCCTTTTCATTTTATTCTGACAACTATTACACGATTTGATTCAGTTTATAAAGGGCCTCCAGCAATTAACAGGCTTCAAACTATCTCACTTAACCCTTTTTACTACCACAGATCCTTCCTAGACTGTAAACAATTGTTTAAATCTAGCAAGAATGAAATTACAGAAACGTCCTCGGTACAGGTGGGGTTAATGTAAACATAATAACAGCCATGACTCAACTAATGGGGCTAAGCATGAGGGAGAAGAGGATCTAGAAAGAAGAAACCAATGTCCAATCTTAGTTGACCTAAAGGGGGATCCTAGGAGAATGATCTTGTTCATATGGGTAATTATTATCTAGGGGACAGTTATCTTAGAACCAGCGATCAGTATTAGTGACACCAATATGTCGTTCCTTGTTCAATCTGAGGGAAAGGGGGCAATCGTCTTATTCATGTGTGCAATTATTATCTGGTGGTCAATTGTCATAGAACCAGTCATCAGTATTAGTGGCACCAATATTGTCTGAGGGAAACAGTTGTTATTAATTCATTATTTTTCACCAACCAACTTTACTTCTAAACTCAATTAATGAAATCAACAAATACATGTGGCACTCCAAGGACTCGAACCTAGGATACTCACACCGAAATTCTGCGCATTTAAGCAATCAGTATTAGTGGTACCAAAATGGCGTTCCTCCTCCAATCTGAGTTGACCTAAAGGTGTGTATAAGATGGGGTTGTGTTGACAGCGACCCGGGAGAGTTTTTTATCCTGGTTTTATCTGGTGGTGTTTAGGGTAATTAGCGATCATGTGTGGCCGCCGCAGCGACGCCTGGCGGTGTTGTGGAGGGGCGAGGCGGCGGCACCCTCCAGCCGCAGTCAAACCAACCCTTCTACTGGCAACGGGGAATCGGCAACTCCACTCGGGTACTATTCTGTGACTATCTGAGACTCCTACCCCCTGACTGGCATGATGGGAGACTATTTTAAGTGGATAGTAGATGATTTAAGTCCGATTCTGAAGCTCCCAGTGTACAGTTGCCGCGAAAGGTTGGGGTGAAATGGAGTAGTGTGACTCCGTGCTAGCCCCGCCGTCCACAGCAACTCCCGGACATCAAAGGGCCGCCTCGGGGTCTCCACTTGACGTTACCTGTAAAACAAAGATTGCATTACTATTTTTAAGTTGTGTTCCTGGAGATTGCGTCAAGGGAGATTTAACCGGGGCCTTTGATCTTGTTCACCTGCTCGTGCTCGGGATGGACTCGTGCACACAGGCAGAAAATGCCAATTAACCTCCGAGAGAACAGAGACGCGAGTGACAAAAACACAGTACATGCATGGCAGACGCTGGACCTTAATTTTACAGTCGTCTATGTCCTTGCTATATTCATAACGCATTAGGAGCCTAAACTTGGGGTCCAGAGTTATACAAAGGAATACAAAGGAAGACAAGCTGCAAGGGGCCTAATGGTCCTTACCGGCTTAATTGTTAGGGAAAATAACAGTGCGCTTAAGGAAAGTTTCTTTCTTTCTTACGTTCTTAATGTTTTAAAGTTTCCTCCCTAGGCCTCAATCAAGCTTTACAAATTCGCTCCAGGACCCCCCTTCGAGAAAAATTCGCATATATATATACTGTATATATACCGGTATATATATATATACTCACTAGTTCACGTTGCAGGCGATGATCCTCCTCCTAGTGACTGGTTTAAGCAGCTGCAGGTCCTCCTCCTTCAGGTAGCCCAGGTCCCCCACACTGTGTACACCTATGCCACTTAGGAACCCGGAGATGTGGGTCAGGCCGTACCAGGTCAGCCACCCGTCCAGCGAACAGTCTGACGGCGGCGCTGAGGAAAGTATTAACCCATTCAGTACCGGTGCTGTCCAATTAACTTTATTTTGGCTACTATTAGACGATTTTATTCAGTTCAAAAAGGGCCTCCAACAATTTACAGGCTTCGAACTATCTCACTTAACCAGATAAATGGTCAGATTAAGGGCTGTTTTGTATGGAGTGAGATTAAGGGCTGTTTTGTATGGAGTGAGATTAGAAACTACCTAAAGTTGATAAAAGTAAACTTAAAACAGTTGACAGATATTTCGTTCTATGTGTATGAAGGGGACAAAGGGCAAAGCTGTCTGTAACAAGTGACCGGAGTTAGCTGAGCATTCAAACTTAACTATGTGTGATATCTAACCTTCGTGGTGTAGGTTGACAGACTGTAGGTGCTGCAGAAGGCGGCGACGGGAGATAAGTTGTATGGAGTTGAGTTCCTCCTTCTCCAGTAGCCATTAATTTCTTATTTCTGGTTATTATATGACGATTTTATTAATATTACGAAGGGTATATGGAATTTAGAAGGTTAGTTGAGATAGCCTTTGCCCTATTAATTCCCAAAGATCCTTCGTAAATTGTTTAACATCGTCTTAAGAAATGCGTCATCGGGTATTGAAAAGGGTAACTAAGTAAGATTTCTAACCTTCATGATGTAGGTTGACAGATTGTAGGTGCTGCAGAAGGCGGCGACGGGAGATGAGTTGTATGGCGTTGAGTTCCTCCTTCTTCAGTAGCCTAAGGTCCCTAACACAGGTACACCCCAGCACCCGCAGGTAGTCCGCCAGGTGACTTAGGTGTAGCTCCGCCAAGAACTCTGTATAAAAGGGAATAAAATAGTCAGAGAAGTTGACAGACTGAATATAAACACCATAAGTGGAGGAGCAATTTATTGACATTGGCCTGATGAAGCCACATGCGAAACGTTGTCAATTACAACATATACAGTACAGTCGAAATATATAATCCGTCGAAACCTTATGATAATGTGTGTTAATTTGACATTTCTAGTAAGTGAAATATATAGTACCAGTCACGGATTACTATAAACATATGAAAGCTGTTAAAGAAATATTATAGTAACTTAAGATTATATAATGTTTTGACTTATTATTCAACTTACCGTTCAGGCACTCTGTTATTTTGGTCTCCTTGTGAACCTTGCCCGACTCCGGCGTCCCTTCCCGGTGGCTGTCCTGTCCCTCACCACAACCGTTCTCTCCTCCGTTACTGCCCTCCATCCCCCCGCAGAAATTGACCACTTGTTTATTTATCCTTGGTTTTCGCAGGAAGTCTCTATGAGGTGCGCACAGATCTAGCAACCGACCTGTGTAGAGCTTTGTAGAATTACTTGTTGCTCTTTTGAACTCTGGAGCTAATGATTGCCGAGTCGTTGGTTTGCCTATTTGGGGTTTTCGCACGTAGTTCCTATGTGCTGCGCAGAGATCTAGAAGGTGAGCAAGGTAGTTGATCTGGGTTGAATTGTTTAATGATGTGTTTGGGGGTACATTTGATTGACCAGTTGATGTATTAGTGGTCTCTTGTTCTTGTAGCTCCTCCTCTGTGTACGAGTCGGTAGATGGTAATGGGTTCGCTCTCGGGGATTCGAAGACGTTGTTGCAGTTTTCGTCGACTGTGATTTTCCCTTGGAATTTGGAAGTTGTTGAATCTACTGCATCACAGCCTTTGTCAGTACAATTTATTATTTGACTGGAGAACTTTTCCTTGGCAAGTTGCTTTTCATCCTCAGAATTTGGGATCCGAGTAGGGATTTCCTTAACTGTCTTCTTTTCAGTGACCTCAGAGTTCCTAAGGCTGGGTTCTGGACGCACTGTAGCTACTGGTCGTGTCTTGACTGCTGAAGTTTTCTGAAATGCAAAGAAATACATTCATAATATTAATATAAGGCTTTATAAATTATGTAAGCATTATACATAATATTTTGTCACTAAACACCTAACTCTTTATAGGGCAAGTGACCAAATTTGATCAAGCGAAGGAACAACAAAATTTGGATCTATGAGCGCACTTATTTCTCGTAAACACTCCCGCCCCACAGAGGGTTAACTATATAAATCATGCATATATTTTGGTATTTATTGTGAACTAGTCAAGCTGAATGTATTCTTTAGTGCATTTTCTCTTCTATGCTTTGGTTTAGGAAGCTCTATTAATTTACAATAGTTATAATTGGAGATGGTAATAACAATAATTTTGATGTCAATCAATATTAATTAAATTTGGTTGTCGTCCAGAAATTCAGCTATCTTCTGATCTATCAACTATTTCCGATTAGGGCTGAGAATTTCTTGTAACTACCAATGCATCTACAACCCAATTTCTCCATCTATCTTCCCGCCGCAATCTTCCACACTTCCGTTACTCTTCAACAATACTCACGTCAACCCTTCATCTTCTCTCAATATTCTTGGTGTCTCTTGGTGTCTCTATAAAGGTAGTCTGATTATGTTGCTGGGATTCACTATACTGTAGGTAGCGCCACAGAATTTGACAATAATCTTGACCCCTTAACTTCATATAACTCAAAATGAATGAAAGCAATCGGACTGAAATTGTTATCATTGGGAAGAGTCCACCAGGAAATAGGTGTGGATATTTACAGCCAGTTTGCTCTAGGTCCTTTTGAGTTACGAAAAGGTCAGGGATCGAGATTGTTGTCAAGTTGGTTAGCGCTACCTACAGTCAGCGTTCACTTTGTTGTTTATGTAATTGACCACTTGCGAGTTTCAGGCTATAAGGAAGTTCGACCTGTAAACATCGATATTAAACACAAATACAGTAATTGTGTAGGTTTCTGATGGATAAATAGTATGTTGAATTTGGTTTAGTGTATTTATAAATGTACTAAAACCGCATTATAGCTGGTTATTCTGATAATTATCGATGTCTACAGCTCCAACTTCCTTATAGAATGAAACTCGCAAGTGGTCAATTAATGAGCGCTCCAGTACTCATGACCATAACTGTACAATACCAACTACCAATCACTAACACCAAACATATATATACTGTACCTGTGTTGAAGTGTAACGGTGCAGTTGGGTTCGAACCTGTCGTATCACTGTTGTGTCGTAGATCACTGTCCAGTCCACCACCAACACGATCACTGCAACCATATATGTATTTATTTATTTACTTAGTATCAATGACATTATTATTATTTTTTTTTTTAATTTCCTTCTTAGATATCCATCAAGCTTAAATTAATACCCCCAAGATTCCCCTTCGAGCCGGTTCCTCCTAAATTGCAGGCTCGCTATCGCTTGCCAGGAAAATATCGGCACCTAAAAGCCATGAAAAGTCTTAATATTGGCAAAGAAATGGGGGCGTGGTCTAAAAATCGCCAAACTAATGGGGCGAAGGTCCTATAATTTCAAAACTAATGGGGCTAAACATGAGGGAGAAGGGGGTCCAGAAAATAAACCTTCCCTTAATCACTGTAGCACTATTCACCAGTAGTAATGAATAATAAATATTAACCCTTTGAGTACCAGCGACGCGTTTTATATTTTATTCTAGCTATATTAAGACGATATTATGCAGCTTAGGAAGGATCTGTGGTCGTTAGAAGGGTGTGTTGAGATAGTTTGAAGCCTCATTATTACTAGAGGTCCTTCCTAAGCTGAATACAATCGTCTAATAGTGTCCAGAAATTGATGACAAGGACGTCCCTGGTACTGAACGGGTTAACCCCTTGAGAATTATGACGCGCTTTGAAAGTTTATTCTGGCTATTAAACAGTTGTTTTCGATTAGGAAGGATATACGGGAATCAGAAGGCAAATTGACATAGTATTTACCCCTTTGATGCCCACAGATCCTTCCTAAATTGTATTCCAACGGAAAGGCAATAGGCAAGACCTACCTAATGGAGTTCTGGTGGGCGGGTGAAGCTCCATTCCTTCCGCCAAGTCAACATGTTTATATCTGAGGTGGTGAGGGGGCAAGACGCTAGCTGTATAGGGTGTGGAGGGCAGTGGTGGGGGACGTAGGGGGTAGGAGGGGGGCGTGAGGAAGTGTCATGTGGATAGAGAAGAGAGGGAGGAGAGGAGGGGACATGAGGGAGTGTATATGTTGGGGAGGGGAGGGAGGGAGAGGGTAGAGGAGAGGAGGGGCGTGATGGAGTGGCAATGAGGTGAATAGAGTGGAATTGGGTGTGTGGGGGGGCAGGGGAGAGTGTGTGGGCGTAATGGGAGTGTCATGTGGATGGGGAGGAAGGAAGAGAGGCAAGTGGAGGTGGATGGGAGGGAGGGGGGGGGGAGGAAATCATGTACACATTTGGGCATGACAGATGAGGAGAGGGAGATATGATGTTAGAAGGCTAGAGAAGGAAGGTTGGTAGAGGTCGCTGCGGTCATTGGGGAGACTATATACATAATTACATACAATATTATATGGGCCAGATCCGGATGATTTACGAATTCTAAACTTTGCACAATATTTGCTTATATAACCCCTTCTGTGCCGGCGACGTCTTTTTTTGTTTTTTATTCTAGCTATATTTAGACGATTGTGTGCGGTTTAAAAAGGATCTGTGGTAGTAAACAAGGTTAAGTGAGATAGTTCGAAGCCTGTTAATTGCTGGAGACTCCTTTTAAACTGAACAATATCGTCTAATAGTAGCTAGAATAAAATTAAAAATACGTCGCCGGTACAGAAGGCACTAACATATTTTGTGTTTCGTTTTCCTTTCATGTGTATGAAGGACACAAAAGTTAAAGATACCTGTAACTAGTGTCCCCCCAAAGTTGAAAGAGTGATAGAGAGCTAAATTCAAGGTACGTACTGTACGTTAGAGTCAAAATGTCTGGACATATCAGGTACAGTGGCGCTGATAAGTCAGATCTCAGCTGTCATTACGTTTGGTACGCTCTGTACTGTATTAATGTCTGTCAGATGTTGAATAGGGTGAGTAAAGGTATGATCATGTTTCATATCTCACTCGAAACGATTAAATAAAGTTTAGATAGCGCTGATATCAATTACTGATAACAAAAATACTTGGTCCCGAAATATCACTTATTTGACCGACTGTACCAGCCTCCAGGATGACGCACAACAAGCTCCTAGCCATTATTTACAGTCATGTGGGCTCACAAATGACCGACTGTACCAGCCTCCAGGATGACGCACAACAAGCTCCTAGCCATTATTTACAGTCATGTGGGCTCACAAATGGACTACTGTAAGTGGCTCACCTTTGTTGGATCTCAAGGGACTGGAGTTTTCAAAAGGGGGCTTCTTGACTTACAGTGTGCTGGCTCAATAATCCAGAAGGGTTGATTGCCTCTGAAGTCCTATTTTAACTAACTATGTCTGGGGTGAGCGTGGTGAGGTGGCACTGAAGCAGTTGGATAACATTTAAAATAAAGCTATAAGGAAGGAGAAGGGACTGGAGTTCTCGTAGAGAGGCTTCAGTCCTAATGTTATTCTTGACTTACAGTGTGCTGGCTTAATAATCCAATAGGATTGATAGCCTCTGAAGTCCTATTTTAACTAACTAACTAACTATAAGGATGGTCAATAATTCATCGATTACAAATTTATTTCCCACATTAATAAATAAACAGAAACACAAATATACACAAACAAGCACAAACACAAACAAACAAACCAAAACCCCAACAGTCCGTCCGTTTGCATGGTCTTTGTAAAACTGGAATGGAGAGGAGGGGAGGCAGCGCAAAAAACACACCATGAAAAATATAAAACGGGGAAAAGAAAACGGAAATTTAAATGAGCACAGTGGTATAGGAACAGAAAACGGAAACGTGGAGAAGGGAATTTCCGCTTTTTATTATACATAGTCCGGGTTTTTCATTAGTGTAATCTGTTAAGGGGAGGTTTTTGGTTTGTTCCCTAGACCTCCATCAAGCTTAAAAGTACACCCCCTAGATCCCCTTTCAAGACAAATGTGTACAGTTTTCGGTAGAAAAATTTGAAGTGACGTTGCTATTAATTTTCAGTTGACTAATCAAATGAGATAACCACTGCGAAAGAAGCTATACACTCGTAATGCAATCATGCGCATTGTATTTCTATATATAAGATCACGGAGAGGAACCAAACTTATGTGGCCAACTGTACATGCATCATAGAAACTAATTCTGAATCTTTAGGCTACACGTAAATTGGACTGAGAGTTTTGGTTAAGATAAAGCAAAAATAAGAAATAAAAAATACAAACGAGCTTGGTCATTTTGGTAGTTTATTCAAGGGTATATTTGGTAGGATGGAGGGGGTAGGGGGGATGGGGGGCTGGGTGGAGGAAGGGGGGCTTGTGGTGGTGGTGGGGGGGGGGGGGAGGAATCACAGAAAGAATAAACCCATTGATGTAGATACTTAATTATAGTGCCTACCAAGTTTCACATAAATCCATGTTTGTTTTTGTATCTGTAGTGAAAAAATTACCTCTCTCCCTTAATATTTATAATATATGAATATTTAATATACTGCATACTAATACATTAATTGGGTTAGTGAAGGTGTGACGTTGCGGAAATGTTTTAACGTCAGTGGCATAGCCTACTTGTGATGTCTGGCGCCATGCGATAATACTCACACACACACGCACGCAGTCATGCACCACACACACACTAACATACACACACACACACACACACACATCCTCTGTTACCTCTTTGTCACATACACAGATAACCTATATGGCAGAGGTCATAGTCAAACACTCATACACACACACACACACACACACACACACACACACACACACACACACACACACACACACACACACACACACACACACTAGAGGTCATAGTTAAGGGGACACGTTTGACCCAGAAATTACGATTTTTTTCTGGAAGCTCAGTACTTAAACATGTGTAAAACAATAAAAAAATAAAAAAAACATACAAATACAATAAATAAAAACTACAAATACCGTGCCAGGGCTGGGAAATGTCTCAACATTGTGTGACAGATAGAAAGTAGTGACATTGTGTGACAGATAGAAAGTAGTGACATTGTGTGACAGATACAAAGTAGTGACATCGTGTGACAGATAGAAAGTAGTGACATTGTGTGACAGATAGAAAGTAGTGACATTGTGTGACAGATAGAAAGTAGTGACATTGTGTGACAGATAGAAAGTAGTGGCATTGTGTGACAGATAGAAAGTAGTGACATTGTGTGACAGATAGAAAGTAGTGACATTGTGTGACAGATAGAAAGTATTGACATTGTGTGACAGATAGAAAGTAGTGACATTGTGTGACAGATAGAAAGTAGTGACATTGTGTGACAGATAGAAAGTAGTGACATTACAAAGGAGTACAAAGGAGTACAAAGGAAATTAAGCAACAACAGATCTAGTGACCCTTCTAGGCTGCTTGTCCTCCAAAACACTGAGGATCAAGTGTCCAAACAGTGGTTTAGAGTGGGTAAGGGAACATTGGAAAGGGAACTACTGCCCTGCCACTAACGTGGTAGGACTAGGAAGTTAGTAGGGGACATATGGGTTAGTAACTGAGGGGAGGATAAAGTTATTCATTTACAAACGCAGTCAGTCGCGGGTTTGATGCGAGATATTTGTCTAGGCGGAATTTAAATGAATCAACGGTGCTGCAGTCTATACGTCTCGGGGAAGCCCATTCCACAAGTTGACAACTCGATTGAAGAAGAAATTCTGAGATTCGTGCGAGTTAAAAGATTTACCAATAATTTTGCAACCGTTTCCCCGCGTGTAATTAGATTGGTCGATAGTGAAGTACTTAATACAGTTCATATTGTCGATGCCTTTGATGATTTTGAACACTTGAATTAAGTCGCCTCTTAATCTGCGCTGGGTTAAAGGAAATAGATTTAATTCTCTAAGACGCTCTTCGTATGGTTTGTTCTTTAGGCTAGGTATCATTTTGGTAACTCTACGTTGAACTCGTTCTAGCTTGTTTATATCTTTTTGGTAATAAGGGCACCAGGATTGAACGCAGTATTCCAGAAGAGGGCGGACTAAGGAATTGTAAAGGGTTAGGATAACTTCTTTGGATTTATGCTCAAATGACCTGCCTATAAAGCCAATTATTTTGTTTGCCTTCTTAACAACTTCTGAACATTGTTGACTCGGTTTTAGGTTACTCGATATTGTTACTCCCAGATCAGTTTCTCTGTTTACATTCTTAAGCTGAGTGCCATTCATCGAATAGTTTGCTTTCTCATTTAGGTATCCGACATGTAGTACTTTACATTTATCCGCATTGAAACTCATTGTGTGATAGATACAAAGTAGTGACATTGTGTGACAGATAGAAAGTAGTGACATTGTGTGACAGATAGAAAGTAGTGACATCTCTACATACCACATCCTTCACTCCTCCACCCCTCAACTTGACCTTTTATTTTGCACAGGTTCTATAGTCTATTCATTGTAAGCAGGCAAGAAATCATGACCTCTATCCTTTGTAACTAAAAAAAGGCTAGAGCAAATAGGCTGTAAATTTCCACATCTATTCCTTGACTGACTCTTCCCAAATGGTAGAAATATTAGTTCGATTACTCTAGTCGTTTTTGAGTTACAGAGGTTAGAGGCAATGAGTTTTCGCCTACTTACAGCGAATAGACTATAGCAGTTCATGGGTTGAATAGGATTTGTAAGATTCAGCTAAAGAAAATATCAAATGTAGTGAAAATTATAAACTTAAAATGTGTTTCAAATATTTTATGTTAACTAAAATGACCACATTTATAGATTGAAACACTTTTTATGTGTATAATTTATGGCTACATTTGAACACATCAATTATACATTGCACCTACAGTATGCTAATATACATTTGTATGTACGTTTGTATCTATGTATGTATGTATCCTGCCACGGACATTAGTTCTAGGGCAGTAGTTCCCTATCCAATGTTCCCTTACCCACTCTAAACCACTGTTTGGACACTTGATCCTCAGTGTTTTGGAGGACAAGCAGCCTAGAAGGGTCACTAGACCTGTTGTTGCTTGATTTCCTTTGTACTCCTTTGTACTCCTTTGTATGTAAGTATGTATGTACAGTATGTATGTACTCAGGCACACAAACTATAACCATGACCACGGCCACCACCACCATCACTACCACCTCCAACAACAACAACAGCATCAACACCCTATAGGTATGGGCAAAGTGGGTATGGGTTCTTCACGTGCTAGTATATATATAACTGACTACAACAACAACAACAACCACAACAACTACCACAACAACCACACCAACAACAACAACAATAACATCAGCAACCTAGAGGTGTGGGTTTTCCACGTGCTAGTATATATATAAATAACTGACACTTGGTACCTGAGTGGGCAACCTTCCAGATTATGAGAGGAAGGGCTTGGCGAACATTGTTGTGTGTGTGTGTGTGTGTGTGTGTGTGCGTGCGTGTGTGTGCATGTTTATCTCTGTGTGTAGGCGTGTGTTTGTCTGTGTGTGTGTGTGTGTGTGTGTGAATGCATGTGTATCTCTGAGTGTAGGCGTGTGTTTGTGTGTGTGTGTGTGAGAGAGAGAGTGCATATTTATCGGTGTGTGTTTGTGTCTGTGTGTGTGTGTGTGTGAGAGAGAGAGAGAGAGAGTGCATGTTTATCTGTATGTGTAGATGTGAGTGTGTGTGTGAGAGAGTGAGAGTGAGTGCATGATTATCTATGTGTGTGTGTGTGTGAGGGTTTTAATTTATGTTTACTTACATATATCTATGCATTCAGTTTTCTATATGTGTGTGTGTGTGTGTGTATTATTGAACAAACAATTATGTATGTGTTAACTTATGTTTGTGTGTTCGTGGTAATGTTTGCGCGCGGTCTAGAGTGGGCATTGATGTGTTAGGACCCTGGAATTGGTATAATTGGTATAATTTGACATAGGACCCTGGAATTGGTATAATTGGTATAATTTGACATAGGACCCTGGAATTGGTATAATCTAATTTATTAATTTCACTCCCAACACCAAATACCTCCCAATGAAATTAATGAAAACATGTGATCCGCCCGGGATTCGAACCTGGGTTACCACATACACATCCTAAACACTCCAACCATTATTACACCATCAAAACAGTTAAAGGTTAAGTACATGACTACGATTTTCTATTCATTTATCGAATACTGGATATCAATCTAATCATGTATTCAAACCCAACTACACACTGAATAGCCTAATGTTTTACGTGAAAGGAAAGCACATTTTATGGGGCACAGATCTCTAAGGACGGACCTCGCTATCAAATGTACCTGGACCTTTAGGAATAATCTAATCTATGTATTTCACTCACAACACCAAACACCTCCCAATGATATTAAGGGGAGGTTTCTAGTTTGTTTCCTACTCCTCCAGCAATCTTAAAATGTCACCCCCTTGACCCCCTTTCAAGATAAATGTGTACATTTTTCGGTAGAAAAATGTCCCGGCCAAAGGCCGGTTACTCTTAAATTACAGGCTCGCTATCGCTCGCCAGGATAAAATCGACACCTAAATTGCACGAAAGGTCTTAAAATTGACAGAATGGGGCGGAAATTCTTAAAATCACCAAACTTATGGGGGCAAACGTCTTAAAATCTCAAAAACAATGGGGCTAACCATGAGGGAGAAAGGGGTCAAGAAAAAAATCCCTCAAGTGGAGACCTCCCCTTAACCCGTACAATACCGGTGACGTCCTTTTCCTTACAGTGTGGCAACTATTAGACGGCTTCACTCAGATTAGGAAGGACCTATAGCAATATTAAGACTATCCCAACCAACCCTTTTGACTACCGCAGATCCTTCCTAAGCTGCATAATATCGTCTAAATAAAGCTAGAATAAAATATAACACACGTCGCTGGTACTGAAAGGGATAATGAAAGCATGTGATCCTACCGGGATTCGAACCGAAAATATTTAACCTCACGAGAATTTTATGACACTGACACTGCATGCCGACCAGTGTGCCAAACCTGCAACTGTCATTATTTTGTTGCCAACTCTGGGCCAGCCATACATAACACCGACAGAGGGGACTGGGTCAGGTAGGTCATACAAGGATAAGTACATCACATATACATCACATGTTTTCTTCCAAATATAAAATCATGGCGTGGATACAAACTACAGACCCATCAGCCTCACATCCGTCGCATGTAAAACCATGGAGAGAATCGTCACTAAAGAACTTTATCGATTCTTCCACGACCACATGATCCTCACCAACAATCAGTTTGGGTTTAGGGCAGACGGATTAGTTACCGACCAACCAGTACTTGGGCCCGGACCACCTGCGTGTATTATCATGTGATATAGGCAGGAGGTTTCGGCCCTACGAGGTAAGATAACGAGCTAAGAATGTGGCCAACTGTACAGTATATTGCCTATTATAGAATAAGCATGGGGGCCGGAAATGAGCGTCTTTATTCTTGAATCAACCCTCATTACAAGCCCCAACACTTTGGGAAACGTTGTTGTTAAAGGGAAGGGGGGGGGGGAGGTGCCCGTGTATGCTGTGGAATGTCGCTACAGGCCACCTCTACGTGTTGTTATTGTCTGTGAGTGAGTGTGGCTGGCAGCATAATAGCTTGTATTATAGTCACCCTTAAAGACGACGTTTTCTTTAATAGCAATATCAAAATAGAGAATGTTTTAAAGCCATACTATTTTATATCTTCTTGTCCACCATTCTTTAACTGTTTTCGTAGCGCAATGGATAAATGCACTGAATTTCGGTGTAAGCATCCTAGGTTCGAATCCCTGGACTGCCACATGTATTTGTTAATTTCATTACTTGAGTTTAGGAGTAAAGTCGGTTGGTGGAGGGAACATAATAATTTTTAATGCATTAAACTTAATTGTAATTCCCCCTATGTGTATGCAGGCATATATATTTTGTTATCCTGTAGTCCTGTTGTATTTTATTTCGATAATTTTCCTGTATATCATTGATTGTCTTAGGTAGCTTTATGATAGATGAAGTACAGATAGAGGATATATAGGTTGTAGTGGGAGATGTTCTCAGGTAGCTATAAGATATATAAAGTATAGGAGATTTGGGTAATAGTGGGAGGTGTTCCTATAACTCTAAGCATAGATAAACTGTTGATGATGCATGTACAGTTGCCCACATAAGTTCCGTTCCTCTCCGGGATCTTATGCATACAAATATATTGCGCACGATTGAATTACAAATGTTGTTTCCTGTGCGTAGTTGACTCATATGACTAGTCAACTGATAATTAAAATAAATCACTCACAGTTTATTCATTCTAATTCTATCTGCATACATTGGATCACGACGAGGTACAGCACGTATGTGAGCAACTGTACATTTAGAGTAATTCCTATTCAAGATCTTGTAATGATTCTATTTTAATAATCAAGGGACAATGAAAAACAGCTTTGTAAACTTAATAAAGACACATTTATTTATAAAGATGGACAGCATGAGAGAGTTTCAAATTGGATTACAAATATGGCAATTGTGGTGGGACAGATAGCAGGTCAGATCATGTGGGTCAGATCATGTGGATCAGATCATGTGGGTCGGGTCATGTGGGTCGGGTCATTTGGGTCAGGTCATGGGGGTTGGGTCACGTGGGTCAGGTTATGTGGGTCAGGTCGTGGGTCGGGTCGTGTGGGTCAGGTCATGTGAGTCGGGTCATGTGGGTCAAGGTATGAGGATCAAGGTCATGTGGGTCAGGTCATGTGGGTCAGGTCATGTGGGTCGGATCATGTGGGTCAAGGCATGTGAATCAGGTCATGTGAGTCAGGTCATTTGGGTCAGATCATGTACCCCTTAACCCCTTCTGTACCGGTGACGTCATTTTAACTTTATTCTGGCTACTACAAGGTGATTTTATTCAGTTTAAAAAGGATTTCCAGCAATTAACAGGCTTCGAACTATATCACAGCCACTTTTATTACCTCAGACTTCTTGAACTGTACAAAGTTGTCTAAATATGAAATGACCCCGGTACAGAAGGATTTAAAGCAATACTGGTAGTGATAAACCCATAATAATACAGGATAGATATGTTTATGTTTTAATTAAAGGTAAATCACTAGCCATACACCCTCCATGTTCTGCTTTACATTTGCTATACCTTTGATTATTACAGTGTAGTTATTCGTTATAGATAAACAGACTCATATGTACAGATGCCCACATAAGTCCTGTTCCTCTCTGTGATCTTAAGTACGAGTTAATTTAGCATGAATGAAATGCGAGGGTGGTTTCTTTTAATTATCAGTTAACTTGTCAGATGAGCTAACCATTGCATAAGAAACTACACTCGTAATTCATTCACACTAATTTTCCTTTCATACATAAGATCACAACGAGGAACGGAACATATGTGGGCAACTGTACATTTAAATGTCATAGTCTCTAGCCCACTCCTAAGAATTCGTGGACCTCCCATGTTATTCTGTATGCAATTATAACTATTTGGATTGATTTTTAGATAAAACTTTATTTGCAATAAATAATATGTACCTGTATATAGTTTTGTAGTTCATTTATAGACAAATATATTCATCAACTAATTTTCAGAATTTTACTTACATACTGTAATTAGATATGGGTCAAGTCCACGATTACTTATGAGTGGGCTAGAAGCTATGGTATCCCAGTGTACCTTTGCAAGGGACTGGGGTTCTCGAAAAGGGGCTCCAGTCCTGAAAATGTACTGGACTTACAGTGTGCTGGCTTAATAATCCAAAAGGTTGCATAGTCTCTGAAATCCTATGTACCTTTAATCTGCCTTATTAATCTACAGTATATATTCTAGTTCTCTATAAGCTACATCAGGTCATTTTGTGCGCTTATCATGTATTCGGGATACATGATGTTACTGATCAACAAAATATACAATCAAATTAGGATATATTTAGGTACGGTCGTGGGAATAAGTTATTTACCACCCCATCATTTTCATTATGCAAATAAAACTGGTATGATCAAATTTCATATGAACTTTCCTTTTCATATTCTTACAAACTGTTGAGTGAAGTACTATTTAACCCATTCTGTACCGACGACTAATTTCGTAATTTATTTCAGCTACTATTAAACTATTTTCTTCAGTTTAACAAGTGCCTGCAGCAATTAACAGGCTTTGAAATATCTCAATCAACCCTTTTAACTACCACAGATCCTTCATAAACTACATAAAATCGTCTAGATGTAGCGAGAATAAGTTCATAAAGACGTCACTGGTACAGAAGGGATTAACTACTAAAAAAAAAGCCGAGCATTATGTAATACTTGCATATTGAAAATCACAGGGTAGTTAAAAACTTATTCCGACGACTGTACATTTTGATAACATAGCTTCTACCCCACTCGTAAGAATATGTGGACCCCCAATGCTTTTATTTATGCAATTCAAACTTTCTTGATTGATATTTGGATAGAGCTTGCTTTTCAATAAGTGGTGTATATAGTTTTGTAATTGATTTATATTATATTCATAAATTGGTTTCCAGAGATATACTTCCATAGTTAGAAATAGGTGAAGTCCACGATTATTTATAAGTGGGCTAGAGAGACTATGGTATCCGAGTGTACGGTTGCTCACAGGAATGCCTAACAACTTCGTATTTTTGCGTATGAAAGTTGAGAAAGTGTGACTGATTGAAAAGACTTATCTATTTTATAAGCTTTAATTCGGTATAATTATTTAACAGCTGCATCAGTCAATTCACTTCTAGTTTATGTATACTAGCTTTACTTTATATATTCATGTGGGCAAATGAACACTTAAGCCGGTGTCACACAAACGCTTTTTCTGGCAATTCTCGCTGAGCAAGTTTTGTCTCGTAATATCTTGAGGCTCTTTCACATTGGAATAGGAAACTAGAGTGAAGGTAGATTATGTTAGTTGGCTGAATTCTGCTAAAACTTATATTTTTGAAGATTACAGACTACAATTGCCCGTAAAATTGACGGAAAAAAGAGTTTGTGTGACACAGGCCTCGGCCGAAGGCCGTCTCCTCCTACATTGCAGATTTCGATATCGCTTGCCAGGAAAACATCGACACCTAAATGGCACGAATGGTTTTAAAATCGCCAAGTTAATAGGGCGAATGTCTTAAAATCTCAAAACAAATTTGGATAAACATGAAGGAGAAAGGGGACCAGAAAATCCCCCCTAAATATAAACTATTAACTTAAATATATAAAGCACATTCATAATTCATTCTCTAATTATATATGCTTAGTAAAAGACATAACATCGCTTGAAATATATTGGATGGTATAGTAAAAGACATAACATGGCTTGAAATATAATGGATGGTATAGTTAATGTATTATAGATAGGCCAGAAATCGTGAACCCTAACCTCTGTAACTCAAAGAGGGCTAGATCAAATGGGCTGTACGTCTCCACACCTATTCCCCGGCTGATCCTTCCGAAATGGTAGACTTATTAACTCGATTACGCTAGTCGTTTGTGAGTTATAGAGGTTAGTGGACATGAGTTTTTGGCCTGCCTATAATGAAACGACTATAGCACCCTCCAAGACATGATAAATAATAAGGTGGTGTCACACGCGCTGCATTTTCCGGCAATTTTCGATGAGCAAGTTTTTTCCTCGTACTATTTTTGAGGCTCTTTCGCATTGGGATCGGAAACTAGATCGAAGGTAGATTATGTTAGGTACAGTCGCGCTAATAAGTCATGTCCCAGCTGTCATTATGTTTGGCTCGCTCTGTGCTGTAGTAATGTCTGTCAGATGTTGAATAGGGTGGGTAAGTGTAGGAATATGTTTGTATATTTCACTTGATATGAATAAATGAAGCTTAGATATTGCTGTTACCAATTATTGATCAACACATACTTGGTGCCGAGACATGACTTATTAGCGTGACTGTACCTTAATTCTTATGGATCTTATATTTTGAAACTGCCAGACAACAATTGCCCGTAACAATTGACGGAATCATTGCTCGTGTGACACCGGCTTAAGGCTCAGTGATCGGTGTGCCAATACTTACATGCTGCCAATAATGTTATTCTAATTAGTTGTATAATAAATCACAGTTGTCTTCAATGTCAAATAAAACATCTGTCTACGAATTATATATCACAAATTGCTCTGTTAAGGGGAGATCTCCACTGGAGGGATTTTTTTCTTGACCCCTTTCTCCCTCATGTTTAGCCCCATTGCTTTTGATATTATAATACGTCTTCCCCATTAGTTTAGCGATTTTAAGAACTTTCACCCCATATTAAGACCTTTCGTGCAATTCAGGTGTCGATTTTATCCTGACGAGCGATAGCGAGCCTGTAATTTAAGAGGAACCGGCTTTCAGCCGGGACATTTTTCTACCGAAAAATGTACAAATTCATCTTGAAAGGGGGTCTAGGGGGTGTAATTTTAAGATTGATGGAATTCTAGGGAACGAACTAAAAACCTCCCCTTAAAGTAGTTTAGTTTTAGCAGATTCTATACCCTGGTCCAAATAGATAGATAACAAATCGTGGCCCTTAACCTTTGTAACTAGAAAAGGGCTAGAGCAAGTGGGCTGCACATTTCCACACCTACTCCCTGGCTGACCTTTCCCAAATGTAACTAAAAAAAGGGCTAGAGCAATTGGGCTGTACATTTCCACACCTACTCCCTGGTTGACCCTTCCCAAATGTGACTAAAAAAAGGGCTAGAGCAAGTGGGCTGCACATTTCCACACCTACTCCCTGGCTGACCCTTCCCAAATGTAACTAAAAAAAGGGCTAGAGCAATTGGGCTGTACATTTCCACACCTACTCCCTGGTTGATCCTTCCCAAATGGTCGAAATAATAGCTCGATTACTCTTGTTGTTGGTGAGTTAGAGAATTTAGTGGCTGTTTCCACGCCTATTCCCTGGTTGATCCTTCCCAAATGGTCGAAATAATAGCTTGATTACTCTTGTCGTTGGTGAGTTAGATAATTTAGTGGCTGTTTCCACGCCTATTCCCTGGTTGATCCTTCCCAAATGGTCGAAATAATAGCTTGATTACTCTTGTCGTTGGTGAGTTAGATAATTTAGTGGCTGTTTCCACGCCTATTCCCTGGTTGATCCTTCCCAAATGGTCGAAATAATAGCTCGATTACTCTTGTCGTTGGTGAGTTAGAGAATTTAGTGGCTGATTCCACGCCTATTCCCTGGTTGATCCTTCCCAAATGGTCGAAATAATAGCTCGATTACTCTTGCCGTTGGTGAATTAGAGATGTTAATGATCAGGAGTTTTGGCCTACTTATTTGGAACAGGTCATAGTAATTTAATTATGAATAATATGCTAATATCACATTCGCTAATCACTAAGCTGATTGTAATTTAAACCCTTAAGGAAGCCCACCTCGCTTTTTTGCTCTTTCTCTCCCTCTCTCTTTGGCTTGTATCCATTCGGCCCCATTCAGCCTACTGTTTTAAGACGTTTACCCCCATCCAGGTGTCAATATTTTTCTGGCGAGCTGAAGCGAGCCAGCATATATATATATATATATATATATATATATATATATATATATATATATTTGTTTTGACAGCAAGCTAAAATTGTACATTTTTCGATAGAAAAATTTATCCGGCGAAGCCGGATTTCTCCATACAATGCTTGCTCGCTATCGCTCGCCAGGAAGAACATGACACCTGGATGGGGATAAACGTCTTAAAACAGTTGGCTGAATGGGGCCGAATGGATACAAACCAGGAAAGAGAGAAAAGGAGAGAAAGTTAAAAAAAAAAAAAACGGTGTTCCCCCTTAAGGATTATGAGGCATTTTGACTGTTCATTCTGGCTATCATTAGACGATTGTATTCAGAGTAGGAAGGGTACGTGGAAGTCAGAGGGTTGATTGAGCCAATCCTTACCCACTTAAATCCCACAGATCATCCCTAAGCTGTATAATATCGTCTTGCTATAGCCAGAATAAAGTGTCAGTGTCATAATCCCACAAGGGTTAATCTTAATATCAAATACACTACCACTGAGATACTTCCCAAGCTGAATATAAGTGTCTAAAAATCCATAATATTTCTCTAGGGCTAAATTTATGACAACATGATTTTAAAAATTTACCTCAAAAACTGCAAGACTAGTTTGGATGATAAAGGTTAAGTGATTCGAACTCGGGACACCACACCCAGAACACAAGCATCTAAACCATTACACCACCTATAACATACAGCCACCGAAGGACGGAACGATGATCCTCACTCAACTTAAAATGTTAGAATTATGGAAAATAAATTCTAAGTATAAACCTTAAAACTTACAAAAATACTTCAATATATTCTAGTTTTTAATTCTACTTCCCATACATCATGTCTTTTAAGTCTGCCTGTATCTCTATACAAATATGAAGTATAAAAACATGAGATTCAGAAATGTATTATGGAACACCAGTCTCTATCTATAAAATATTTATGATTTTCCCACGTAAAAATCAATCAAAGACTTTTTTTATGGGCATATTTATTTAACCCTTTGAGTACCAGAGACGTCTTGTTAACTCTATTCTAGCTATTGTTAGATGATTGTATTCAGTTTAAAAAAAAAGGCCTCTAACAATTAACAGGCTTCGAACTTTCTCGCTTAACCAATTTTACTACCACAGATCCCTCTTTACCTGCTCAAAAGTGTCTATATATAGCTAGAATAATATACAAAAGTCGTCGCCGGTACAGAAGGGGTTAGGTTATGTTAGTTTAGGTCAGAGGAAATGTAGCTCACACAAACATACAACTCTATATATCTAGATTTGGTTAGTCAGTATAAGAATGAAATGCAACTCACTTAAGGGAACCCACCTCGCTTTTGTTCTCTTTCTCTCCCTCTCTTTTTGGCTTGTATCCATTCGGCCCCATTCAGCCTACTGTTTTAAGACGTTTACCCCCATCCAGGTGTCAATATTTTCCTGGCGAGCGGTAGCGAGCCAGCATATATGTATATTTGTTTTGACATCAAGCTAAATTTGTACATTTTTCGATGGAAAAATTTCTGCGGGGCGAAGCCGGATTTCTCCATACAATGAAGAAATGGACACCTGGATGGGGATAAACGTCTTATAACAGTTGGCTAAATGGGGCCGAATGGATACAAGCCAGGGAAAGAGAGAACAGGAGAGAAAGATTTAAAAAAACCGGTGACCCCCTTAAGCTTAAGATTATAACATTATAAAAAATATAAAATCATTTATAGTAAAAAATAGTGAACATGGTTGTCGTAAATAGTGGGTCTATATATATTTATAAAAGAGTACACAACAATGATACAAACATTACTGGGTCACAACCGTTTCTACCTGGCCGGGGGGGAGGGTCATGACGTATTTAGTGTATTTTGGCTATCATTAGACGATTATATGCAGCTTAGGAAGGATCTGTGGGAGTCAGAGGCATAACTGACTTGGTTTTGACCCCTTAGATTCCTAGAGCTCCTTCCTAAACTGCACGAAATCGTGCTAAACTGCGTCAAAATTCTCAAGTAGTTAAGCCCATGTCACAGGAGCATTTGTAGCTGGAGATGTGTAGTGTCAATTTGGATGGGATTATTGTCATGATGTTATTAATTATGTTGACTTTTCAAGGTTATCAGCAGAATGATGCCAATTTATGTTATTCATCAGTTTCATTGATTTCATTAATTAGGTAAATTTGTAAGTTAATTTTTGGGTTGGTGAAAAAAATATGAATAAATGAGGTGAAAGTATGTTATTTTTTACCCCCATGCTGTGACTTCGGTACAAATGCGGCTAAAAATGCTCGTGTGATGCTAGCTTTACTGAAGACCCGGCTGCGGCGGCGGTATCGGTTGTGGCGACAACGATCAGATTCAAGGTCACTTGTAGCGCTTAAGACTTGAAACTGAGTCTTATTTAACCGGGAATGAGTACAAACATTTATGGGCACGGGAAGAAAGTCTGATTCTGTTGATTCTTGTATAGTTTCTATGCTAATGCAGTCTGATTCTGTTGATTCCTGTCTAGTTTCTATGCTAATGGCATGTCTAGTTTCATTTTCAACTACAGGATCATCTTGGTTAGTTTCAATGTCTACTGCAGTTTCTAATTTGTGAAACCGAGTCTCTTTTAACCATGGCAGAGGACTGGCTGCGGCACATGCCTTGACGGCCGCTGAAAAGCAGGTTGATAATTCTTTTGTCGGCTCTCGTAACTTTTGAAAAGATGTCTTCTTTCTACTGGAGGGGGGAGTAAGCGAGGTACAACCTTCTATGGCTGCAGGGAAGGAGATAGTAGCTGACGACTGTTGGCTAGTTTCCAGGTCAATTGTAGCACCTGACCCTTGAAACCGAGGTAAGGGAGGAGACGACATACTAGAACTGATGGATGAAAGATATGATAGTGAAGTAGATGATTCACAGCTATGTTTGAGGTCACTTGTAGCGCTTAACACTCGAGATGAAGTCTTCTTTGATCGGGAAATAAGAGAACAAGGCAAGGGGTAGATATTAGTATAAACATGACTGGAGGCTGACGTTCTCAATTTTCGGCCAGTTTCAAGGTCACTTAAGAGTGGACGTGGAGACACTCTTGGTCGAGGGAGGGGACGGGGGAGTCTATACATTTCATCAGGATCAGGAACAGAGGTTGATGTACATAAATCTGAGGAATGCAAGACTGTACCTTTTGATGTTAATGTGGAAGATGGCCCTGTCTTTGTAGACCTAGCTGTGTTTGCGTTTGTAATTGTTTGTGTGATTCTGGTTTTACGTGTTTTTGTGGATGGGCGACTGTTTGTAGTTGTGGTGGTGCATATGCTTGGTCTTGTCTGAATGTCTGTTTTTGTAACTTGACAAGTTTTTATCAGCATGTCGGTGTTTGTTGAGGGCATCAAAATGGGTTTTTTCAAATTAAACTTTGTTCTGGTTGCTGTATTAATTGTACAGGGTGCAGAAGTGGTGAATAATCCTGTTGAAGAAAATGAGCTTGAGCTCGAAGTAGAGTGTTGGACGGCAACTGTGCTTGTGGTGGAAGGTGTACTAAGGTTGGAAATGGTCTCTGTCATGGCACTTGTGCACTTTATGTCGACTGGGTGACTAGCAGCAAGCGTGTTTGCGTTGCTTGCTGTGTTTTGCATTGCATTTAATTTTATTGTGGTAGTTGACTGTGTTTGAATGGTCGTGCAAGGATGGTCATCTTCATATGTTTTAGCCTGCATACTGAGCTCTGGTAGGGTGGACAAGGACTCTGTTGAAGCTTTTAATTGTTTTGGCAGGAGAGAATGATGTAGGACAGGCATGCTGTTAGACAAAACTGAAGGCAGTGCACAAGTGTATCTTTTATTCTCCATACAGAGATTCGTTCGATTTTGTGAGCTGTCATAATTTCTGGTAGGGGAAGGTATTCTATATACAATTGAATCCTGTGAATGAGATGCTTTAGATCTCTGGGAATGCGAGAAAAAGCCACTAGCTTCAGGAGAAGCTGAGGCGATGGATGAGGCAGATGTAGTTGAGGTATTGTATGAAAATGTTGTTTCTGAAGTAGAGGGATAAGTGGATGATGCTGAGGTATTGGGTAATACAGGTACTGTGGAGATACTGTCTGCAGCAGTCGCTGCTGAGGTATTGGACATGACAGAGTCAGATATGGTAAAAGACAAGCTTGATGAATCTGAGGTGCCTGACTGGTCGGGTGTTGATGGGACACCTCGGAGGTCAGGGGTGGATTGAGGAATCACATGGCTGAGGCAGGAACTAGGTGGGGGCAACATTAAATCCAAACAAGATGCTTGATCTGATGTGGGAAGCTGCGGGAATGTATCACTAGCTAAAGATGCACTAGTACTAACATCTGATTGTGGAGAACTTAAGGTGACTGTTGACTGTGACTGAGAATGTTGCGGTGGGTTTATGGAGTAGAACATATGGTCATATATTAAGGCCTCATTGCATGAAGATGGACGCACTGGAGCATGGCACTGTTTGACAATTGGAAGCGGATCATACTTCTCTCTATCTACCTCAGAAGCTGCTGTTTGCTGTGCCCTAGTTTCTTTCTGTTGTGATGGAAGAACGTCAGGTTGGATAGGAGGCCAAGTTTCCGAGACCATGAGAGGCTCCTCAAAGGTGCTGGTCAAAGTCTTGGAATCATCAGAATCTTTCAATTGCATGTTTACGTAGGTGTCACTATGAGAGACCGGAGGCAACCTGGTGTGTTTCCTACGAGCTCCTTGACCGACCATACAAGCGAAGGGCATTGGGGAGCAAGGGCGCTGGAGGGAGTCACGTGGGCCTTGCGAGGAGCAGCGGGGATGCTGAGGGGAGCCACAAAGGGACCAAGGGGACCGAGACTCTTCTTGTTCTTGTGGGATTGGAAGAGCGCTCGGGTGGCGGCAGGCACTCGCTTGACCCTGTAAGACCAGACAGGACACTCGCGCATCGGGGGAGCAAGACTGATCAGAAGTTTTGGAGGATGAATAAGTATGGCCGGTAAATCTCTCGCGCTGTTTCCTATCTGGCCAACCTGTCAGAAAAGGAATGATTCATTAGACATAACAGAAGTATTCATGTTCACTCATCACCCACAAAGGGTCAAAGTTCCAATTCTTACGGTCCGGGTCCACTTTCGCGTTCCCTCGCCCTTTTCTCTGTCTTGTGGAGTAGGATGATTTTACAAGGGAAGGAGGATTCCTAGCCTCCTGCCCCCTGTACCCTGTTAAATATAATCGAACCAAAACAAGACAATATATATATATATATATATATATATTTGTTTTTAAATATATGTCCCAGATGCTTTTTAATTTGGCTATAAGGGTTCAAATATTCAAATGAAGTGTAGTTGTCCTTTCTTACGGTTACATATGTACATTCACAATCCCTAAAAACAATTACATATGTACATTCACAATCCCTAAAAGCAAACCCCCCGTAAAAGAATTGCTTAATCGGATCTACACTCTTGGAAGATCCTATGAAGCATTTTTGTATATATTTTCTGGCTATCATTAGACGATTTTATTCAGATTAGGAAGGGTACAAAGAAGTCAGAGGGTTAATTAATATCGTCTTTACCCTTTTAATTCGCACAGATCCTTCCTATATTGCATAACATCGTCTAATAATAGCCAGAACACAGAAACAAAATGCGTTATAGGATCTTCTACAGATCAAGATCCGAATACACTGTCAGAGTGCGTCATAATCTAGAATAAGTTAGAAGGGGTAACAAGCGTATTAAGTGCTTGTTTGTTTATCTATATAATTATTTATATACATATATAATTTTGAGTTTCCTCGCTAGAACTCCATCAAGCTTAACAGACACCCCCTAGACCCCCTTGCAAGATATATTTGTACATTTTTCGGTAGAAAAATGCTGGAGTTCCTTTTTTAAGCTGAATAAAATCGTTTGATATTAACTAGAATTAAGTTAAAAAAACGTCATCGGTACAGAATAGAGTTAAAAAGACGTTGCCTTTCTGTACCAGCGACGTCTCTTTTAATATATTCTAGCTATATTTCGAGGATTTTGTGCAGTTTAAGAAGGATCTGTGGTAGTAAAAAGGGTTAATGCTCACCGGTGCAGGAAGGATTGGAGGGTACAGGATGCAGAAGAACAGTATCATCAACATTAACAACACCCCCCCTTCCGGCAGACAATAAGGGGCCTCCGCTTCTGACGCTCTGGCTGGCAAATCTGCAGGTTTTACGATGAAGATAGATAGATAGATAAAGATATATACTGTATATATATAGAGAGAGAGGGTAGTATCACACGAGCCGCATTGGAGCCATTAGTAGTAGCAAAATATAATTGGGGCAATATTTTGGGAAATCGTATTTCATGGGAGTAAGGACATTATTCCAAAAACGCTATTTTTGCAATTTCGACGGCTCCTATGCCGTAAGATATAGGCCATTTTCATTACATATGTTATCAGTGGACTCTCCATGGTGTTTTGGGATTCATCAGGACGTTGCAATTTCAACGGTTTAATATATGACATTTGTATTATTGGGCATTTTTGTTCACTGAGCACCTGTTCAAAATACTGTGTGTGTGTGTGTATACAGTATATATATGTGTGTGTGTATATGTGTGTGTGTGTGTGTAATATATAAGTCCCTGCCACCTACCTCCCTCCTTCGGGGCTGAACAGGAAACTCTTTTGCATGAATTTCTCCCGGAAGTGAGGCGGCACAATCTGAGGGGAAAACAATAAGTAATAATAACAAATAAAGTTAATGGTGGGGGGGGGGGGTAGTTTTCCCCCTTATATCTCTATCAAACTTTAAAAGCACACACCCACTCACACACACACACACACACATACACACACACACACACACACGGTCACGGTGGCCGAGCGCGCTTAGTACTCTGTATTGGGAGCGCTAGCTCTGGTGTCGGGGGTTCGATCCCACGCGCCGGCAGGGGAAGTTCTCTCAAAAACTTTCCCTGGCCGTGAAGGCAAGATCTGGGCGGATCGTCTCGGGGACCCACAAAGTCTCCTGCCCACGTCCTACTCCCTTGGGAGTATGTAGGCGCTCTCGTTAGCTGCCAGGATCAGTCTGTTGATCCATTAGGATAAGATCTAGGTTAAGTCTGTGTATTTTCAGCCCCATTGGCTGCCGGCTTGAAATAAACCGATTATTATTATTATTATTATTATTACACCAACGAGACCCCATTGCGAGATAATTTTGTAAATTTGTTGGTAGAACGATATCCCGGCAAAGGTCGCTTCCTCGTAAATTAGAGGCTCGCTATCTCTCTCTCTCTCTACGCCTAATTGGCACAAAAGTTCCTAATATTGACAATATTGATGGCGTCTCTTCCGTGGATTGACCTCTCTACTGCCAAACCTAGAAGCTGGCATATTGGGAGCCAACACGTCACATTTTTCCCTTGCCCCTCAACTTTCCCTTCATAATTGTTAAGAGGCACAGGGCCTTGGGTAGGGCTTTGGTGTCCCGATCGTTTCCGCAACTTCCGCAGCCCCTCACCTGGGAGCGGCGTCGGTCACCTCGGCTTTCTTAGTGGTAAAGCAGGGAGGATTCTGTGGGGGCACTTGGTTATGGCCTTGGCCTTGCTCGGGACCTTGGGGCTCTTCAGTCAGAAAGCCTGGTGAACAAAAAAAAAAAAACATACAAAAACAAAATATATATATATACAGTATATACAGTATATATATATATATATATATATATATCCTTCCTAATCTGAATAAAATCGTCTATTATGAGCCAGAAAGTCTGAAAGAAATGTGTCTTAGATCCTCAAGGGATTAACCCTTACTGTACCAGCAACGGTATACAACCGTCAGTAATAAAGTCACTCGTCAGTACCAGCGACGGAAGATCGCCGTCAGTACTATGCGATCCTTGTAATGGCCCGTATCGAGCGGTACCAAGTACCGTGACGTACGCACTATTTTGAGACCTTGGCAACACTTCTTAGCCTGGATCCAAGCCTGTGGGAGCTAGCTGGGACAGTATTCCTCCAACTTTCGGGGTGAGAGGGTGTTCTCTCTTGACTCTGAAGCCATTTTTGCCACAATGCCTGGTACTGGAGAGTACATTTATAGTAATACCCTCTGGTACAGTAGGGGTTAAGAAAGATTGAGTTTGTCACCTCTGCCTGAAGTAGAAAGCAGGTGATAGTTAAAAAGTCTGGTCGGTGTTGGGGGTTCGGCTTCCACACTGCCTGCATGACGGACTCGAAGTTGGGGTCGCAGTAGGTGAGAAGTAGGTGGTGCCGTGGATTGCTGTGCTGTCTCATTACTAAGTCCCGAACCTGGCCGTGTGTGTAACCCTGAGGGAAACGAAATAGATCAATTCAGAAACCTTATAATTATGATCTAATTTATTAATTTCACTCCCAACACCAAACACTGTACAGGCCCACCATACCAGCACGTCACTCACCTCGTAGGGTTGTTCTCCTCTGCTGGCCATCTCCCACAACAGCACCCCATAACTCCAGGCGTCACTCCTACTACTGAACAGTCCATCTCGTAGGGCTTCCGGCGCCATCCATGGTATGGGCAGTCTCTCACCTGAGGGCATACGTGGATTACTATTTCAGTATTACAAGAGTGGAAATACCTAAGCTGTATAATATTGTCTTATGAAAACCAGAATAAACTGTCATAATGCATCATGATCCTAAATGGGGTTAATTCTACGAGTATTTTGTACAACTGGCTCACCCCTTCTCTGGCAGTTTGTGGTAAGGTTCCTGCCGTGGCCGAAGTCTCCGATCTTGAGCGTCAGATTGCGGTCCAGCATACAGTTCCTGGCGGCAATGTCCCTGTGTATGAGTTGTCGCCACTCCAGATAGCTCAGCCCGTCAGCCGCCTGCACTGCCATACACACCAATTGCTACGGGGGGAAATTTTGGATGTGTTTGTGTATATTTTCAGGCTTCGAACTATCTCACTTAATCCTTTCTACTGCCACAGATCCTTCTTAAACTACACAAAAGCTTCTAAATATAGCTAGAATCATATTAATTAGACCCCTTCTCTACTGGCGACGTCTATTTAATTTATTGTGGCTACTACTAATCAATATTATTCAGTTTAGGAAGGAACTCTGGCAATTAACAGGCTTTGAAGAATCTTACTTAACCCTTTTTACTGCCATAGATCCTTCTTAAACTGCACAAAATAATCTAAATACAGCTAGAATATAATTGAAAGTACATCACCGGTACAGAAGGGGTTAACAAATTTGTCCTGACTCACCTCGTTAGTTATTTGGTACCTGTTGTTAATAAGGTGGGACTTGAGATCACCATGCTCCATTATCTCCATCACCATATACATGGGCGAACTGTCTACCACCACACCGATCAACCGGACGACGTGGGGGCTCACTATATCCCTGCGTGAGATGGGTTGGGTGGGAGGGGAATCTGTCGTGAATTGAATTGAATTGAATTAAGTTTGTTTGATCAAACTTTTACAAAAAGTATGAGCAAATAAACATAATTCAATTAAAAAAGTATGAGCAAATAAACATAATTCAATTCACGGGTGTCAATCGGCTCTCTGCAGACTCCCGTTTTCTTATAATCTTATGACACATATTTTTATCCTAACCTACAACCTATATAGGCCTACATATAATATACCTATGATTACTTTTTTACCTAAGATCTACATTTCGGAGGATTGTTTTACTGTTCAAAGATGCATATTAGGTCAGGATTAGCGTCTTAGACTGTACTTATGACATGATTACAAAATACAATATATCTGTATGGTTCATATTGTTACACAAAGCAATGACTACACACATATATATTTTGTCCACTGTACTGTATTATGTATGTAATAAGGAGACAACAGGCAAAGGCAAAAAGTGTGGATACTAACTGCATGAGGGCCGCTTCCTCCAAGAACTCCCTGACCTCTTCCTCGTCAGCGTCTTCTGCGAGTGTCTTGACCGCTACTGGCATCCTTCTACTGGCTACCGCTGCCCTCTCGTCACGTCTATGTCTCTGTCTGTCTATTTCCATGTCATGTTCCACCAGTTCACCAAACACAGAGCCGAAGTGCCGTCTGGTCTGGGGTGGTCTGTTCTCTTCCACCTCCAACCATTCCACGGTGGCTGATGGAGTTGGAAAGAAAATAAGAGGATGGATTTCGCACTTTCCAATTAAGCAATTATCTCTCTCTCTCTCTCTCTCTCTCTCTCTCTCTCTCTCTCTCTCTCTCTCTCTCTCTCTCACACACACACTCTCCCTCACTCTCTCACTTATACTCTCACTCTCACTCTCACTCTCACTCTCTCTCTCTCTCTCTCTCTCTCTCTCTCTCTCTCTCTCTCTCTCTCTCTCTTTAACCTGACGGAAGCCACACTCACATCCATAGATAGGGTTGTCGTCCCAGTAAAGAGGTTCGTCTGGTATCTCCGGGACCTGATCTCTGTAGCGCCTGGAGTGTTGGTAGTGGTACCTCGCCTGCCATGTTGCCACGCCACACACCACGAAGGCAGCTACCCCGGTCATACCCACTGCCAGCAGTTGCCACATCCGCGCCCGTTCCTCCGCCTCGTTCTGAAAACACGTATAGCTGTCTTGATGGTGTATGTTTTGTATCTGGTGGTCTGGGTTCGAATACCACGCCACACACCAACATCGCAGCTACCCCAGACATACCCACAGCCAGCAACTGCCACATTCGCGCCCGTTCCTCAGCTTCATTCTGAAAACATGTATAGCTATCTTGATGGTGTATCTTCTGTATGTGGCATTCTAGGTTCGAATCCCACGCCACAGACCAACATCGCAGCCACCCCAGACATACTCACCGCCAGCAACTGCCACATCCGCACACGTTCCTCCACCTCATTCTGAAAACGCATATAACTGTCTTGATGGTGTAATGGTTAGAGCTATAAGTTCTGTATGTGGTGGTTATAAAGAGAATACTGATAGACATTTCAAAGTTAACAAAAATGCTCATGTATGATTGGCTGAGTTGATTAGCCAATAACAGTGCTCAGTTAATCTCCAGATACTCTCACATGAATCATATTGCTCGGTTTTGCTCGCCAGGAAATAATGCCACAAAAGGTCTTAAAATAGCCAAACTAATGGAGCGAACGTCTTAAAATCTCAAATCTTATGGGGCTAAACTTGAAGGAGAAAAGGAAAACCAAACCTTCTCTTAAAGGGTTATAATTCTGGACCCCTTTCTCCTTCACGTTAACCCGGGGAGTTCCAGCCATTTTAATTAGCATGTGTTCCCCCAGTCCCAGCCAGATAGCATGGAGCCACACGTCTGTCACTCACAGCAGGAAGCCGGCAACTGGACTCAGAGCAGGGAGAAAGTGACACAGTGCTCCAATGCTTTCCACGCAGTGTTAACAATGAGTATAGCAAGAGCTCTGCTAATATTAGCACACCCAGAGCGGTTTCAAGCAATCGCGCATGGTTTAAGCTGCATCGGTTGAGAACCGACGCAGAACCAATTGGGATTATTGAGGACATGTTGTGCGTCGGCTGAGAGTTGACGACAGGAGGTCTCGGGTTAATTTTACAGATTTTTTGCTAGTGTATATTACCTGGACCAGTAAGATGATGGAGTTGGAGAGTTTGCCCAGACCAGCGAAGGTGAGGACCCTGACCCTACAGGAGTACTGGCCCGGACCTAAGAGGAGTAGCGTGAACTTCCTGCCACCGTCCTCGAAGGCGCTGCCGTTCATACATTGGCTCTGGGAGTACTGCGAGGAATATAAACACACTCGGTAAACGCCATATGAGGATGAGCCCTTTGTTGACAATGTTTCGTATATAATTTCATCAGGGCAATATGCGAAACTTTGTCAATAAAGTAAAGGCTTACCGTTTGAGTGGTACATATAAGGTTGTAAGCCAAGATGGGGCCATTGGGGAACAGCGGGGGTGCCCAGGACATTACGACTGAGGAGATGGTCTCGTCTTTTTTGGATACAAGCTTCAGCGACCCATCTTGTATTACGTCCGAGGCATCTGAAGGTAACACATGGAAGATTTATAGAATCCTTAGAACTTAAACCGTCAAAGGGGGGTAGTTGTGGACACCTGGGGCAATTGAGGACAGTTCATTAAAGCTTCAATTATAATTATTCAGGATTTCTGTCTTTAGCATAATTATCGCTTAATGTGTATGTTTGAATTGATAAGATCCCTATATATTGAATAATAAGGTTATATGGACTGCCCTCAATTACCCCAGGTGTCCTTAATTACCCTCTTTGACAGACCAACTTGGACCAACACGACTAGAACACTGAGGAACTTATAGTGATAGCTTCATTTGGAACCAGAGTCCATCCACCACCACCCGCTCAGGCTTGTGGTCGAGTAGCTTGATGCCATACACACATACACTCACACGCAAACACTAGCAGCTAAGTACTAGAGAAGGATACTTGTAATTTGGTGAACAAGACCACACAGACTATACAAGTAGAGCCATATACAGTATACATATTGATATTTGTGTGATATGACCTGGCCAAATATCGATGCCAGAAGGTAGACCTTCGTTGTTGTTGTTGTTGTTATTGTTCCCGAAGCTGTCTGACTGAACAGCCCCAAGGTCCCGAGCAAGGCCAAGGCCATAACCGAGCGCCCCCACAGAATCCTCCCTGTTTTGCCACTAAGAATGCCCAGGTGACCGAAGCCACTCCCAGGCGAGGAGCTGAGGAGGGTGCAGAAACGCTCGGGACATCGAAGCCCCGCCCAAGGCCCTGTGCCCCTTAACAATGAAGAAGGGAAAATTGAGGGGCAAAGGAAGACCTTCGTGATGGCCCAACGTATCTGGAAACTTATGATCTATAATGTTATTCTATTAGCATTTTGAAACTATGTTGTACATATTTTTTGGCAACTTGACTGAAGTAAGCTTGTTATAAGTGAGAAGTCTTATAAAATTATACCTCCGAAGCTGCCAGGTCTGAGTCAACCCTTTCAGTACTGGTGACGTATCTTTATCAGCTACATTTAGACGATTTAGGAAGATTACGAAGAATGTATGGTAGCTAAAAGGTTAAATTGAGTTAGTATGTAGCCTTTTAATTGGTAGACGTCCTTCCTAAGCTGAATAAATTGTCCAATAGTTGCTGGAATCAAATGAAAAGAACGTCACCGTTACTGAAGGGGTTATTAATGAAAGTTAAGAGAATAATCGTAAAGAGGATACTGATTAAAAGCAGAATCTATTGTGTATACCTACTATCAGGGGCCGTGGTAACGAAAATCCGCGCGGGAATGAGAGAGCACAGTTTACATTCCACCCGGTCACCTGGTGTGGTGGAGTGGTTGCCAGCTATCACCACACAGGCCCTGGGTGTGTGGCAGGCTAGGATGGTGATCAGGTAGGTGGTAAAAGGCTGCAGGTCGGTCAAAATGAGACTCAGGTTCGATGTCTGAGTGGCGTTAACAAGCTCTCCTGAAAGATGTAGTTCAATATTTGTGTTATTACTAAATGTTTTTCACTAGTACTATTTCTTGGTATATTTGCATTGGAATCGGCTAATAGACTGACTTCATATGATTGACATAATGATCAACTATAATTCAGAAGATTTCAAACCATAATTGCCAGTAAAAATCGACGGAAAAGGAGCTCGTGTGATTCGTGCTTACTTGAAGGGGGTAACTGACCTTTGTAATCCTCAAGATATATAGTTGGATGCTCTATGTAGCGACTGGTCAAGTCCTCGGTTCCATCCTCTGTAGCCCTGAAATACAAATCTTGATATAATTTAACCCCTGGGGGACCTATGACGTTATTTCAAATGTTATTCTGGTTATCATTGGATATTTTAATGCAGCTTAGGAATGATTTCTAGGCCTGTACAAAAATGACACCTAAATGGCACGAAAGGTCTTAAAATTGAAAAAAAAATGGGGCGAAAGTTCTTAAAATCGCCAAACTAATGGGGTCAACGTCTTAAAATCTCAAAAGCAAAGGGGCTAAACATGAGGGAGAAAGGGGTCCAGAAAAAATCCCTCAAGTGGAAACCTCCCCTTAATTCTCACCTTTCGTAATAGTTGTTGTAGTCGATGTTCATTTGTTTGATAGTTTCCAGCGAGCCGACGGGAATCAGGAATGGCGAACTGGTCCCTCTGTTGCTCTCACTTTGTTTGGTTTGATTCCCTTGTTTGTTTTGGTCGCCTTGCTTGCTTTGACCTCCTTGCTTAGCTTGGTCGCCTTGCTTGCTTTGGCTCCCTTGCTTATTATGGTCGCTTTGCTTGCTTTGGCTGCCTTGCTTATCTAGGTTGGCTTGCTTGCTTTGGCCTCCTTGCTTAGCTTGGTCGTCTTGCCTTGTTTGAGTGTCATTCGTAGTTGGACCGTCTTGCTTAATTGTATCGTCTTGCTTACTTTGTCCGGCTTGCTTGATTTTACTGTCTAGCTGTGTACCATATTGTTTACTTGTATAATTTTCCTTACTCTGCCCGTCTTGCTTAATTGTACCGTCTTCCTTACTTTGGCTAGCTTGCTTAATTGTAGTGCCTTGCTTGCTTTTACCGTCTTGCTTAATTATATCGTCTTGTTTACTTTGACCGTCTTGCTTAATTTTATCATCTTGTTTATTTTGCTCATCTTTCTTAATCGTGTCGTCTTGCTTACTTAGGCCCTCTTGCTTGATTGTACCGTCTTGCTTAATTATACCGTCTTGTTTACTTTTCCCGTCTTTCTTAAGGGGGTCTCCAATGTCGCTTTCTTGGGTTTGAGAAGAGTCGGTGTCGAAGGCTTCATGTTCTGTGGTTCTTGCTACTCTGCCAAGGAAGAAATTGCCATCAGAAGTTTATCATCAGAATAGGTCGATATATTTCCTGGTAAATAGCTATGGGATGAAGACGATATGAAGAATTGCTCACATAGACATAAATAATAATGATAATGCTTTTAATTTACGATCATATAATGTATAATGGATATATTTAGACATGTATTGAAGATATTATATAACTTTAATATTCAATTTCATACATATAAAATTTCACTCTCACTCTCACACACACACCCTCTCTGTCTGTCTGTCTGTATGTCTCTCTCTCTCTCTTTCTCTCTCTCTCTCCATCCTTACTGTAATCCTCGGTAATAGTGTAGTATATCGCCGCCATCCTCCTCCTCAGCACCTCCCCCTCCTCCTCCTCCCCCCACACAGACCCCAGGGTTGGCACAGGGACAACAGCCACCACCACACGGGTTCACAGAAAACGATGCGGAACGACAAGTAGGCTCCCGGGGCACCACCTCTTCTGCCTCCTCCACCAGGAGTCCGTCGCTCGGGCTGCCTACACCCCCGTGCCTCCATCTCCCCTGCTGTCTCCTCCTCGTGTTTTCCTGTTGCATGATGGCCTGTTGGACTGGGACCAGGACTATTATTTTATGGGTTCAGAATATATGGTCTAATAATAGCCAATATAATATGGAATGAATAATTTATGGCATACTAAAAGGATTAACAATATTGGGAGAGAGGTATCTTGACCAGGATTCGAACCCCCTCACCCCACGTATATTTGGGAGAGTTGGGCACGGTAACCACTCGGCCATCCGCTCATGGCCGAGTGGTTACAGTGCCCAACTCTCCCAAATATACCTGAGGTGAGTGAGTTCGAATCCTGGTCATGATACCTATCTCCCAACTTGTCCGACATTATCATTAGGTTAACAATATTTACCGGTGTGGTTACAAAAGTCAATGTGGAGGTTCTGAAGGTCCTTGGGTTGGTCTGGGAGGGGTGTGGAGGTGACGAGGTAGTGGTGGATGTCACCTTGTGGATGAAGGGGGGGCAGCCACTTGACCTCCAGGCTACCATCTTCCACCCACCGCCACTCCACTCCTACAGGCGGGCTGGGATCTGGGGAATAGTGGATTTATGAGCTAGTCTCAACTAGAGCAAATGGGCTGTAAATTTCCACACCTATTTCCTGGCTGACCCTTCCCAAATAGTAGAAATATTAGCCTGATTACTCTAGTTGTGTGAGTGTTATAGAAGTATGTTTAAGAGTTTTGGGCTACTATTCGAAGCAGGGTGAACACAGTATGGACAGATATTATAATATATATAGACAAAATTACGATTACACTGTCGCCAATATTGCGGCTAATCATGAGGGAGAAGAGAGTACAGAACCCCCAACCCTTAACTCAGGAACTGCTACAAGCCTTACTTGAGGCACTGTATTCAAACACACATATAAAAGAAAACAACCTTCAAATGCTGCGCAAGTGCCACAAAATGTCTCAAAATTGGGTGACACATAGAAAGTAGTGGCATCTCTCCATACTACATACTCCACTCTTCCTCCCACTATAACCCCTCCCCTCTCCCTCCCTCAATTTCCCCCAGTTTTTTATATAGGTGTCCATAGTTCATGGGTTAAATACAAGAAAATCTTTGTTATTCACTGTAAGGGGAGGTAGTCTGGTACACCAGGCCTGACGTAGTGGTGGTGTTGATGGTGGTGTTGAGGACCTGAAGATATACACAGTACCTGGTGTCTGGTTTGAGGCCGGACAGTACCAGGGTCAAGGGTGTGGTACTTGGGTGTCCGGGGGTTGTTCTGGGGTCTCCGGGGGTTTTACTGGGGTCTCCGGGTGAGGTACTGAGATCTCCGGGGGTAGTACTGAGGTTTCCGGGTGTGGTACTGGGGTTTCCAGGTGAGGTACTGGCGTCTTCGAGGGTTGTACTGGGGTCTCCGGGGGTTTCGGGCTCTACCTCCACCACGGACCAACTTTACATGGGGAGGAACTTGGCATTAAATTTGGTTTGCCATTTTTAATGGCCTTATTAATACTCTTATGTTTGGTGTCAGTGACTCTCAAACAATTATGGCCCACTTGTATGGCAATAATTCCAACTGATTGGCTCTTGCGACCGTGTTCAATGTCACGTCTTGTAATAAATATATATTCTTAACAAAGGTTTTCATAATACCGGTCGCACAAGTCAATCAGCTGGAACCATACCCATATAAGTGGGTCGTAGTTTGCTCAGAGTCGTTGAAAACGAGTATAGATTTCCTCTGCTTTTTTTCAACTACCAAATTATGTAAGTAGATTATATACAATTCATGAACTGATTCAGGTATATTTGTGTGTCTAAGCTGCTTGTAGCAATTGTCCCTTCAAATGGAAAGAATGACATTGGCATGTATAAATTCATGGTTTATTGGGGTTTGGTTAGTACCTCTGTTCTTTTAAGCATGAAGGATCGAACAAGTCATACTCTGTGTCCGTCTGTCGGTAGTGGATGTGGAAGGTAGCGGTGGTGAGCTTGACATGACTGGGCAAGGAGTTAACCTTCATCACCAGGGTACCGTATTGCAGGGAGGCTATCAATTCTACCTTCAAGTCCTCAGCCTCACCTGATAAAGAAAAATCATAATAAAATTAAATAAAGCAGGCGACTGGAGTTCTCGAAAAGGGGCTCCAGTCTTGATGCTATTCTTGACTTACAGTGTGTTGGTTTAATGATCCAGAAGGGTTGATAGCCTCTGAAGTCCTATTTGAACTAACTCAAATCTTTGACAAGAGACATGGGTTCTCGAAAAGAGGCTCCAGTCCTTACACTATTCTTGACTTACAGTGTGCTGGCTGAATAATCCAGAAGGGTAAATAGCCTCTGAAGTCCTATTTTAACTAACTAATTTTCGCTGTCAGCTGAACTTACAAAACACCTTGTCTCCGTTTATTCCTAAGATGTCCAGTTGGGTGCCCTCTGTGAGTCTGAGCACCTCCGTCAGTGCGTCAATCTGGTCCCGACACAGGAAGGGGTTGTCTTGGAATAGTACCCCCCCACTCTTCAGGACCAGTTTTCTCTCGCTCACCCAAGGCTGCAGACTCCGAAGCTTCCAATTGTCCGACACCACCAGGGAATACCTTCAGGCCAGGGGAAGAAATGCAAAATATTTACCTCTTAAAGGGGGAGACGGAGGTGGTTATTCTATTTAGTATTTGTATTTATTATTATATATGTTCACGAATGGGGCAAACGTCCTAAAATGTATAATTAATAGGGCTAAGCATAAGGGAGAAGGGTGGCGACACAGGATTATCGTGGAACAATAATATGCTAATTCTGGCGATCTTGAGGTATCTGTATATCTCCTCCACGTTGCTTAACAGTCTTTATTCTGGCTACTATTAGATGATTTTATTTAGCTTAGGAAGGACCCTCTATCCATTCAAAGACTACCTACTATCTCAATTAATACTGTTAGCTACCACAGATCCGTCCTAATCTGAATAGAATCGTCAAACAGTTGCCAGAATCTGATGCAAAGGACGTCTCTGGTACTGTACGGGTTAAGTTTCTTACTGTTTGCAGTGGAGTTGGATGCCGTGAATCTTCTTAAGATTTGGTAATATACCGACGGATGTTATGTTAGTCCCGACGATCTTGAGGTATCCGTATATCTCTTCCACGTTGCTTAACAGTCTGCCCACCTCCCTCTCGACCGCCTCTGAAAAGATGATTTATTAACCCCTTGGAGGGTCATGACGCGTTTGGCAGTTTATCCTGGCTATTATTAGACCATTTTATTCAGATTAGTAAGGCCATATGGAGGGCAGAGGGTAAATTGAGAGAGTCTTTACCCTTCTCATACCCACAGATCCTTCCTAACTGTATAATATCATCTAATAATAGCCAGAATATACTCTCAAAATGCTTCATAATCAGCGTGACACCAAACTAACCTTTAGATTTTGAATACAACTACTTTATGAAATATTATATATGAAGACATATTTTGATAGTGAATATATGATGAACGCGTACTACGAGGGATTGATAGGCTACAGTATATACATTTAAAATACCACTTTTCTATATGTTTGAATAATGCTTTAATTGTACATCTAGCACAAGCATTAGCATATTAGATTACACATTATTTAAAATGTACTATTACTAAAGACCGGAAGTTATGGCACTAAAAAACGCTAAAATAGGCAGGCAAAAAGGGCCTTTATAAATGATAAAAAAGGCTAAAAAAGGCATTTATTGATGAGAAAGGCATTAAAAAGGCATTTATTTTGTGTATGAATGTATAGTGAAAATTTTAAAATCAAGCTATAATAGGGTAAAAATGACCAAAGTAAAATTGTCATTGATACACTTTCTACATTTTTCCCTGATTGCAAATAATTACAAGCATATTTTTTTTCAAATTTTCAGGCGCTAAATTGTGCCGTCTGTCGGATAGAGGCCAACTTGGGCCAGGTTGCCATCTGGCGGCAGCAACAAGCACCAATAATTTACACTGAAAAACACAAACAAAAGGTAAACAAGGCATTATAGTGATGAAATCACCAAAAAAGGCACAAAAAGCAAAAAGGCACTAATGGTATTTATGGCAAAATCTGGTCATTATTCATAATCCTCAAAGGATCAACAGAGGATCAGTGTGACACCAAACTAACCTTTAGATGTTGAATGCAACTACTTTATGAAATATTTTATATGAAGACATATTTTGATAGTGAATATAATATGATGAACGCGTACTACGAGGGATTGATAGGCTACAGTATATACATTTAAAATACCACTCTTCTAAATGTCTGAATAATGTTTTAATTGTACATCTAGCACAAGCATTAGTATATTAGGCTACAACATATTTAAAATGTACTATTACACACACACTACTACTACTACTACTACTACTACTACTACTACTAAACTAACCTAACCTATGACTTACCCCCACCAATGATAGCCACGGTAAGAGACATAAGGGAGGTACAGGAACGGACCAACTCGGCATCACTAAGACTCACTAGGGTCGGTTGCAGGTCTGGACATTCTCTACCTGGCGGCAAACAAAGCACACTCATTTATAACCAGTATGTTACTTGATGGTGTTATGGTTTAATTGTTTAAGATCTGTATGTGTTAACCCAGGATCGAATCCCGGGTGGATCATATGTATGTATGTATATACTCAGGCACATACCCCATTGCTGGGGTGGCCGACACGAGACAGTACCCTAACAGCAACAACATTTAAAGTTCCTATTCTCCGGGACTACTTTCGCGTTCCCTCGCCCGTTGCTCTGTCTCGTCCAGTAGGAGAAATATGCTTTCATTAATTTCATTGGGAGGTGTTTGGTGTTGGGAGTGAAATTAATAAATTAAATTATATAGAACCTATTCATACGTCACCGGCAGTGAAAGGGTTAATGAAGATCTTCCATAGATATGACTACTATTATATCACAGTGTGGTAATAGAAGACCCAATGCAGTGTAACCAATACAGACCTTCGTACTAACATATGAGCCGTTGACAGTCGGGGTATGAGACGTCTTTGAGTTTTATTATATATTTGTTTTTCTATGTGTATGAAGGAGACAAAAGGCAGGTTCATCGTATATATTTTTCGCCTATCTACAATGAAAGGACTATAGGCAATGCAGAGTAACTAAAATATGACCAATAAAGACCTTCGTACTAACAATTGGGCCGTTGACAGTCGAGGGGATATAAGGCGGGATCCTTGAAGAAACTATTACACATTGGACACATACGGCGCCTTAGCTTGCCGCCATTGCCACCACCATCATCATCATCATCATCATCACCATTATCATCAGCCTTCAACGCCTCCTTCAGTATACAGGCGTGGTGTATCTGAAGAGGGTTAAGCCATTTAGAATCATTTATATTTGTTATCATATATGTTTTTTCTTTCTAATTTTTAGCATTATGGGTTTTTTTTTCTCTCTAGACCTCTATCAATGTCAAAAATCATGGGGCTAAACATGAGGGAGAAGGGGGTCCAGAAAAAAAGTAAAAACCTTTCCTTGATGTACTGTAGGTCTGAAGAGCACTGACTACATAGTACTCTCTCTCTCTCTCTCTCTCTCTCTCTCTCTCTCTCTCTCTCTCTCTCTCTCTCTCTCTCTCTCTCTCTCTCTCTCTCTCTCTCTACAAACTGTAAGCATGTTTACCAAATGCCTAATTTTATGTGTGTATTTCCATGTATGTATTTATGTATGTATTTATGTATGTATGTAATAGTGCATATGTATAAATAAGCGTGCGTACCATACCTGATAGTGTGTGTGTATGTATGTGTATGTAATATATGTGTGTATCTGGTTTACTTGTGTAGATACGTATTATTATAGACATGTGTACTTTCGGATGTCATAGTCTCTAGCCCACTTATAAACATTCGTGGACTCAGCTCTTTTTAATTGTAGAAGTATGTGTCTGGAAGCGAATTTATGAATATATTTATCTATACATCAACTACAAAATATGTATACTATTAATTGGAAAGCAAGTTCTATCCAAAAATCGATCCAGATAGTTATAATTGCATAAAGAAAAATATAGGGAGTCCACGAATTGTCATGAGTGGGCTGGAGACTATGGCATCCGAGAGTACAATTGCGCTATTAAGTCATGTCTCGGCACCAAGTATATTTTGATTAATATTTGGTATCAGCAATATCTAAGCTTCATTTCTTCATATCGATTTAAATATACAAATATGTTCCTACACTTACCCACCCTATTCAACATCTGACAGGCATTAATACAGCACAGAGCGAGCCAAATGTAATGATAACTGAGACATGAATTATTAGCGCTACTGTACCATACCTGATAGTGAGTGGGCGGACAGGCGGACACACACACGCCCCCGTGACGAACGCGGGCGCAGGCAAGGCAGGCGGAGGCGTTGTGGGGGGCGGAGCACCCCCCTAAACACTGGGCGTGGCATACAGTCCCGCCCACACACCCTCGTACGCCCCCACATACTGAGAAAATACATACATGGATACAGAGTGTTTTGATTAGGTGTATGGATTGATTGATAGTATATATATATATATATATATATATATATATATATATATATATTATATATATATATATATATATATATATATATATAATAATAATAATAATAATAATAATAATAATAGTGCTCAAGAAATACAAATACCACCATAAATAACCCCACCATAAATAACCCCACCATAAATAACCCCACCATACTACTCACATTTCTGGCATGTGCTAGGCCCCCAGCAGCGGGTGGGGGTGGGGGTAGGGGTAGGGGTGTGGGGCCCATCACCTCTTCCAGTGGGGCACTCCAGGCGGGGGTCACACTGGTCGCACTCTGTCACAGCCTTGTTAGCCTACGGGTTAAAGGCGGCTTATTATATATTTTATATATGTTTTATTATTATATATTTATATACTGTATATTATTATTATTATTATTATTATTATTATTATTATTATTTTTAGTAGTAATAGTAGTAGTAGTAGAAGTAGTAGTAGTAATAATAGTAATTTTATTATTACTATTATTATTACTAGTTAGTTGGTGAGTTAAAACAGGACTTCAGAGGCTATCAATATTTCTGGATTATTAAGCCAGCACACTGTAAGTCAAGAATAGCGTCAGGACATTGATGATTACTATTTTTACTATTACCTTAAACTCGTTAGGAGCGATGGGATTAGCGGTGATAGCGTCCCAGCATACAGTATGGACATAACAGAGTTGAGGATTATCTTCAATCCTCACCGCCCCTCTCATGATAGCCACCAGAGAGGTCAGTCCCACCTCCTTCAGTTGGGGAAGGCCTCTCAACACCAGGGCGTAGTTGAAGAAGAGGGCCTCACCTCTGGAAATAGTTTGTTAAGTGGGTAGTCGTTATTTTTTGGTCTCTTTATTTATTAACCCGTAATGAGCGTGCATATTGGCCTAAATTGACCTTCATTCCCTGCTCATTTTCATGCATAAGCAAGAGCCAGAGCGTAATACAATATATATCCGTGAAAGTACAGTAATAGAGCTTTCCAATGACACCTGAATCATCTCTGTACGATGTCTGGTTGTCTTGCAACGATATTGCATAGGTCGGGCAAAATTGAAAAATAATTGTGGTTTTGAGCTGTTGTCGCTATGTGTAACGCTGCAATGGTGTGAGAGGAGGCTATCCCACACCCCAGTGCGTGCCCAGACTTTTGGGCTCCGGATGAGGCCCTCCTGCGCTGCCTGCAACAGCTTGCCTCGCTCCCAGGCCACATAATAGGCGGATTTCGGTCTCCGTCAGGTGACGGGCGCCGCTCCAAAGGCGTTAATATAACTATTTTATAGTAACCTCGCTAGACCTCCATCAAGCTTAATTAAACACCCCCTAGACCCCCCTTCAAGATAATTTTGTTTATTGTTTTGTAGAAAAAAATTCTGTTCCTCCTAGAATCACAGGCTTGCTGTCGCTAGCCAGAAAAAAAATGATACCTAAATGACACGAAAGGTCTCATTATTGACAAGGAATGGGCAAAAGTATTAAAACTTGAAAACTAAAGGGGCTAAACATGAAAGAGCAGGGGGTTCAGAAAAGAATTAATATTTCCCCTTAACCTAGGGGCTGCGACAATTCTCTCGAGAGGTTTTACTGGTGGGCTGCGACGCTCCTCTCTGGAGAAGAGATGCAAACACGTACCAAAACACTCCAAATGACAAAAACGAGAAGTGTGACTGTCAGGGTTTATGAGGTGAGCTTCCAATGGCATTTGCTGCCCACCGTCTTGCCTCCACCCTGCTCCTCCCATTTCCTCCCTCCACCAGACCAATCCGCACATATGCACGGCTGCTCTTTGTCGATTCCGCGCCACACTTTCAATTACGGACCACCGTAACCCCTCAACCACGCATCTATTGAGTGTTCATATATACAGTATATACAGTATATATATGGTTCGATGCGGAATTGAATTTCCTGCACGATGATGTTATTTTCGTTGTGTTTTGGAAGTGTCGTCAAAAAGGCCTAAGTCTAGCACAGGCCAATGGTGAGTCCCAGGGGGGGTCTATCAGCCCTCAGGTAAACCCACCTAATAATAGCGAGGTTAGGGAAGAGATGCCTTAGAGTGGTGATGCCCGACACATTGTCCACCACCAGATACTGTGTGATCTCCTGAAGGTGCGGGAAACTCAGACGTTCGGGGTTCGCATCCTTAGACTGCTGCCAGGACTGAAAAGAGAGTTATATGGGGTTAAGGGGAGGTTTTTAGTTTGCTCCCTAGACCTCCATCAAGCTTAAAATTACACCCCCTTGACCCCCTTTCAAGCTAAATTTGTACATTTTTCGATAGAAAAATGGCGGGACAATTTATATGTCAGGGAAATTTTTCTACCAAAAAATATACAAATTCATCTTGAAAGGAGGTCTAGGGGGTGTTTTTTAAAGCTTGATGGACGTCTAGCGAGGAAACTAAAAAATATTGTTATTAAATAAACATATAAACCAAGAAAAAAACACTACCCCCTTAATTAAGAAAAATCACAATTTCTGTCTGCTTATTTCGTTCATGAAGGTTCAGGGCAACACTTAACCCTTTGAAGATCCGATGGCGCATTTTGTTCTGCTTTGTGGCTATTATTAGACGATTGTATTCATATTAGGAAGGGTATTATGGAAGACAGAGGGTTAATTGAGATAGTCACCCTTATAATTCCCCACAGATCCTTTCTAAACTGCATGGAAAACGAACTCTAGAAAAAGACCAGACAATCGACAGAGGAGAAAAAGATGAACAAGAAATCCAAATAATATTGAGATAGTCTTTACCCTTATAATATTGAGATAGTCTTTACCCTTATAATATTGAGATAGTCTTTACCCTTATAATTCCCCACAGATCCTTTCTAAACTGCATGATATACTTTGTGGAAAACGAATGATAGAAAAAGACTAGACAATCGACAGAGGAGAAAAGGGTAAACAAGAAATCCAAATAATATATCCCCCTCCCCCCCCCCCCACCCCACCCCACCCACCTTCCCATCCATCCAGAATCCGGACCCGGAAATATTTAGTGCAAACATCTTTAAGGGGGGTCACCTGTTTTTTTTTTTAGCTTTCTCTCTTTTCTCTCTTTCTCTGGCTTGTATCCATTCGGCCCCATTCAGCCAACTGTTTTAAGACGTTTATCCCCATCAAGGTGTCGATTTCTTCCTGGCGAGCGATAGCGAGCCAGCATTGTATGGAGAAATCCGGCTTCGACTAGCTATCGAAAAATTTACACATTTAGCTTGCTGTCAAAACAAAAATATATATATACTGGCTCGCTCCCGCTCGCCAGGAAAATATTGACACCTGGATGGGGGTAAACGTCTTAAAACAGTAGGCTGAATGGGGCCGAATGGATACAAGCCAAAGAGAGAAGGAGAGGAAGAGAAAAGAGCGACGTGGGCTCCCTTAATAACTGATGAACTGTCAAGGCCACTGAATTGCAGATGACGAGCAGAGGAGGGGGTGACAGCCAGAGAGAGAGAGAGAGAGAGAGAGAGAGAGAGAGAGAGAGACAGACAGAGAGAGAGAGAGAGAGAGAGAGAGAGAGAGAGACAGACAATAATATATAATATATACTTCATATTTGTTTTCACCAACCCACCAATTAATTTACAAATAAACCTAACTAACGAAACATTGAAAGTAATTAATACATGTGGTACTTCAAGGACTCGAACCTAGGACACTCACTCCGAAATTCCGCACATTATATAAGACTAAATTCTCTCCTTAACCGTATAAAGTGTTCTCTTTTTTCTTCTTTTGCTATGTCGGGCGTCTATTTTATAAAATTATTTTATTAATCTCACCACCACACCCCCAATGAAATTAATTAAAGTATATATGATCCACCGGGATTCGAACCCGGGTTATCACACACATATTGTTGCCACCTTAACCATTACACCACCAGGACGGTTAAATATAGATATCTCGACTTGTTCCGCCCATTTGGTCTTCCAGTGTCTCCTTTCAGTCATTGGATTTTGGGTGTTGGAGGGGGTGGGTTTCGCTTCACTGATACTAATTATAGTCTCTGTAACTCCAAAAGGGCTGGACCAAATGGGCTCTCGATTTCCAAGCGTATTCCCTGGCGGACCCTTCCCAAATGGTAGACATATTAGCTCGATTTCTCTAGTCGTTTGTGAGTTATAGAGGTTAATGTTCAAGAGTTGTGGCCTGTGTATTTGGAACAAGGTTTATAGCCCCTTCTGTACCAGCGACGTATTATTTATTTTTGTTAAGGGGAGGTTTTTAGTGTGTTTCCTAAACTTCCATCAAGCTTGAAATTACACCCCCTTGAGTCCCTTTCAAGATAAATTTGTACATTTTTCGGTAGAAAAATGTCCCGGCCGAAGGCCGGTTCCTCTTAAATTACAGGCTCGCTACCGCTCGCCAGGATAAAATCGACACCTGAATGGCACGAAAGGTCTTAATATGGGGTAAAAGTTCTTAAAATCGCTAAACTAATGGGGCGAACGTTTTATAATATCAAAAGCAATGGGGCTAAACATGAGGGAGAAAGGGGTCAAGGAAAAAAATCCCTCCAGTGGAGATCTCCCCTTTAAGCTATATTAAATTTGTAAGACGATTTTGTGCAGCTTAAGAAGGATCTGAAGGTGACCCTACCAGGATAACCACGGAGGGGAGGGGGGGGGGGGGGGGGGGGGGGGTCGGTCCTTGTGTGTCCACTGACGTACAAGCTGTTGTTCTGGCTACTGTTAGACGGTTTTATTCAGCTTAGGAAGGGTAGGTGAAAGTCAGTCGGAGGGTTAGTTGACCCTTGTAATTCCCACACATCCTTTCTAAACTGTATATTTTTTTTGTTTCCTCCCTAGACCTCCATCAAGCTTAAAAAAACACTCCTAAGATCCCCCTTCAAGCTAATTTTGTACATTTTTCGATAGAAAAATGTCACGGCCGAAGGCCGGTTTCTCTTAAATATGCTGGCTCGCTATCGCTCGCCAGGAACAAAATTTGGCACCTGATTGGCACGAAAAGTCTTAAGATTGACAAAAAAATGAGGCAAAAGGTGTTAGAATCGCCAAACTAATGGGTCGGACGTCTTAAAATCTGAAAACTGCTAAACATGAGGGAGAAGGGGAGCAGACTATAATGATCTCTATATATATTGACCTACCAGTATGATCACGTGACCTATGACCCGGGAACAGCCACACAGGTCACGGAGGGAGGCGGGGGGGTCAGTTCTTGTGTCCACTGACGTACAATCTGGGGAAGGTAAAGGGTTGTTAGTGAGTCATAGGGTTGTTATTTGGGGGGTTTGTTATTGATGTTGTTGTTGTGGTGGTTGTTGTTGTTGTTGTTGTTGTTGTTGTTGTTGTTGTTGTTGTTTTTATGTTGTTTTTGTTGTTGTTGATGTTGTTGTTGTTGTTGTGGTTGTTGTTGCTGTTGTTTTTGTTGTTGTTGTTGTTGTTGTTGATATTGCTGTTGTTGTTGTGGTTGTGGTTGTTGTTGTTGTTGTTGATGTTGTTTTTGTTGTTGTTGTTGTTGTTGATATTGATGTTGTTGTGGTTGTTGTATATTTTGTAGTAGTAGTAGTAGTAGTAGCAGTAGTAGTAGTAGTAGTAGTAGCAGAAGTAATAGTAGTAGTAGTAAAAGTTGTTGTTCTGAGATTTTAAGATGTTTGCTCAACTTGTTTGGCGATTTTAGGACTTTTTGCTCCATTTTTGTGTCAATATGAACACCTTGTATGCCATATAAGTGGCGATTATTTCCTGGCGAGCAATAGCGAACCTATAAGTTAGTAAGAACCGGCCTGGAGCTGGGACGTTTCGAAGGGGGATCTTGGGGGATATATTGTTTTCAAACTCTAGGGAAGAAACTAGAACAAAGATATACTGTATAAACAAAGATATACTGTATAAACAAAGATATACTGTATAAACAAAGATATACTGTATAAACAAAGATATACTGTATAAACAAAGATATACTGTATAAACAAAGATATACTGTATAAACAAAGATATACTGTATAAACAAAGATATACTGTATAAACAAAGATATACTGTATAAACAAAGATATACTGTATAAACAAAGATATACTGTATAAGCAAAGATATACTGTATAAACAAAGATATACTGTATAAACAAAGATATACTGTATAAACAAAGATATACTGTATAAACAAAGATATACTGTATAAACAAAGATATACTGTATAAACAAAGATATACTGTATAAACAAAGATATACTGTATAAACAAAGATATACTGTATAAACAAAGATATACTGTATAAACAAAGATATACTGTATAAGCAAAGATATACTGTATAAGCAAAGATATACTGTATAAACAAAGATGTACCCCCTCCCCCCTTAAGGGGAGATATCCACTTGAGGGATTTTTTTCTTTTTCCCTCATGTTTAGCCCCATTGCTTTTGATATTATAAAACGTTTGCCCCATTAGTTTCGCTATTTTAAGAACTTTCACCCCATATTAAGACCTTTCGTGCCATTGAGGTGTCAATTTTATACTGGCGAGCGATAGCGAGCCTGTAATTTAAGAGGAACCGGCCTTCGGCCGGGAAATTTTTCTACCGAAAAATGTACAAATTTATCTTGAAAGGAACTCAAGGGGGTGTAATTTTAACCCTCTCCGACATATGACGCGATTTTTAGCCTATTAGGGATACTTTAAAACCTTTGTTACCATCAGGGGTATTTATAAACCTTTAGTTTAGTTACTTCAACCTCTGCAGTTGTCTTTGAGTTAGCTGTGGGCAGAAAACTATTTTTGGAGAGGTTATTATAAGAGTGAGAGAACTATTTCTTATTGCTAATCTGGCAACCTCTGCGTCATATGAGTCTGAAGGGGTTAAGCTTGATGGAGGTCTAGGGAACCAACTAAAAACCTCCCCTTAACTCTGTCCATATGTCGCTTTTCACTAAAATGCATGTTTATAATATATGTCTAGTCTTTCTTTCTTTCTTTTTCCCTCGGTGATATTCCATGGAGCAAAGAAAATATGCTTTGGGTGTAAATAATATGACGTCTACCATCAAACTCAGTGTTGGGGGCAGTGTTGTCAATTTAGCTGCTTTCCCGCTAGATCTGGGGGTATTTACTTCGATCTAGAGGCACATTTTACATCTAGCGTCACGAATGCAAGCGATATTTTGGAGATTCGAGCCATTTTAGAGCGATATTGTAAAGATTGTGGCATTATTCTAGCGATACTATGGAGATTTGAACATTTTAGAGCGATATTGTACAGCTTGTGCCGTTATTTGAGCAATATTCTGTAGATTTGAGCCATTTCAGAGCGATATTGTAGAGATTGTGGCATTTTTCTAGCGATATTGTTGAGATTGTGGCATTTTTCTAGCGATATTCTGTAGATTTGAGTCATTTCAGAGCGATATTGTTGAGATTGTGGCATTATTCTAGCAATATTCTGGATATTTGAACCATTTTAGTGCGATATTCTGGATATTTGAACCATTTCAGAGCGATTATTTTGAGGTTTTGCCGTTATTCTAGCTATTACCTGCCTTTGTTTACTATCTAGCGAACATGATTTGGTAACCCTGGCTTGGGGGCTGATACCTGAGTGACAGTCAAATTAGGTCATCATTAATCTATTGAAGCTCATTTGAAACATCTGATTACGCGCACACACATACACACATACTCACTCACACACACACACACACCCACACACCCACACACACACACACACACACACACACACATATGAGTTACATTAGATACATAGACCTTGCAATCCCTGGGAGGCAGTCCGTTCTTAAATCTAAAAGAGAAGAAGTAAATGCTAGGGTTTAAGACAAGAGAGAGAGAGAGGGAGGGAGAGAGAGAGAGAGAGAGAGAGAGAGAGAGAAGTATGTTTGCTCTCACTCTTCCGAACATTCAGGAACTGCACGGGAAAATTCAGTCTATTAAGAGGATATACTCAAAGGAAGGCTTGGGCCATTTTTACATGTCTAATTCCTCCACAACTTTATAATATAACGGGAGATAAAACTATTAATGTGTTGAGAGCGAGAGAGAGAGAGTGAGAGTGAGTGAGTTTAGAAGGGAGTTTGCCTGTGTATATGTGTGTGTGTTTTTTTTTTTTTTGTCATATAGCAGAAAATAAAGCAATTATTTTGTTTAGAGTAATAAGTGAATACAGAAAGGAATTTGCCTGTGTGTGTGTGTGTGTGTGTGTATGTATGTGTGTGTGTGTGTGTGTGTGTGTGTTAACTTTATATAGCATAAGTTAAAGCTATTTAATTGTTTAAAGAGAGAGTTGCATGTTTCAGAAGGTATGTAAGTCCAAAATCCAGCATATATGAAGCTATTTAACAAAACTCAGCGTAGAAAAGACCTCTCCAGTATATGACGAACGACCTGTGTGTGTTCAGAAGTGCTATATTCCATTCACTTTAGGTAGACCAGAAATATTGAACACTAACCTCTGTAAGTCAAAAACGACTAGAGTAATCAAGCTAATATTGCAACCATTTGGGAAGAGTCAGCTAGGGAAGAGGCGTGGAAATTTACAGCCCATTTGCGCTAGTCCTTTTTTAGTTACATGAGTTAGGGGTCACATGTTCTGAAGTTACTGATAATGAAAGGACTATACCCTATTCCAAATAAGTTGGTCAAAATTCTTAAACATTAACCTCTGTAACTCACAAACGACTAGAGTAATCAGGCTAATATTGCTACCATTGGGGAAGGGTCAGCCAGGGAATAGGTGTGGACATTTACAACCTATTTGCTCTAGCCTTTTTTGAGTGACAATGGTAAGGGGATCATGATTTCTGGTCCACTGATAATGAACGGACTATAAGACCTTGGTATTGGATTGGTTTGAGTGTCACGATTGCTAGCGAAGTCTTTAACATTTTATGATGGCATTATTTAGACGATTATGTGCAGTTTAAAAAGGATCTGTGGTAGTAAATAGGGTTAAGTGAGATATTTCCAAGGTTGTTGATTGCTGGAGGCCCTTTGGAAACTGAATACAATCGTCTAATAGTAGCCAGATTATAGTTAAAAGAATGGCACCGGTACAAAAAGGGTGTGGTGTATTGGGAGGACTACTTTAAGACTCCCTCCGCCAGCCCCAAACCTGTTGATGTATATATATATATATATATATATATATATATATATATATATATATATATATATATATATATATATATATATATATATATATATATATATATATATATATATATATATATATATATATATATATATATATATACTGCTGTTTGCTGATGATACAGTTCTGATGAGTGATAATGAATGGGAGTTGCAGGGTCTGGTAAATGAGTTTGGAACAGTGTGCGAAAAACGGAATTTGAAGGTAAATACGGGGAAGAGCAAGGTTATGGTCTTCGAAAGGGGTGAAGTCACAGAGTGTGAGGTGAAGCTGAACGGTCAGGCTATGGAGATCGTCAACTCTTTTAAGTATCTGGGCAGTGTGTTGAGTAAAGATGGGACTATGGATGAAGAGGTGCGGGAGAGGGTACAACAGGGGAAGAGGGTTGTAGGAACGCTAAAAGCAGTAACAAGAAATAGGGTGGTCAGTATGGAAGTGAAGAAGTCCTTGCATGACAGTGTGGTAATCCCGACACTGACTTAGGGAAGCGAAGCATGGACGTTGGTTGAGAGACTCAGACCAAGAGTGAGAGCAGTGGAAATGAATTACTTAAGGAGTGCTGCGGAGTTACATGGAGGGATAGACAGACTAATGAGGAAGTAAGAAGGAGGTGTGGTGTGGAGGTAGATGTGCTGGAAAGTGTGAAAAGGAACAACTTGAGATGGTTCGGCCATATGGAACGTATGGAAAGCGAGAGAATGACTAAGAGGGTGTATGAGAGCGAGGTGGAGGGACAGAGGGGGAGAGGTAGACCGAATATGAGGTGGAAGGATGGAGTGAGGAAGTACATGAACGAAGGTGGTGCTGGTTGGGGGGAGGGGCGTCGACTGACTGGGGACAGAGGTGCATGGGGGCGGTTCGTTCGTGGCCACCCCTTCGGGGATCACGGCGTCGGGCAATAGATAGATAGATAGATATATATATATATATATATATATATATATATATATATAGAGAGAGAGAGAGAGAGAGAGTATATATATTTACATAGATTTACATAGATACGCTGACCACACAGTCATTACGATCCCAGCGAGGTGGTCAGGACTTAATTCTAGTAGAGAGAGAGAGAGAGAGAGAGAGAGAGAGAGAGAGAGAGAGAGAGAGAGAGAGAGAGAGAGAGAGAGGCGGGGGAGTGCGTGTGTGTTTGTGTGCTTTTATGTGTGTACTTATATGTGTTGAAAGGAATATGTAAGTATATAAGTGTCAGTTTTGCACAATATATACCTGTGTGTCTGGCTGTGTTCACCTGCAAGTTTGCGTGTGAGTGTATGTATTTATTGTATTGTAGTTATTTTGCATTTATCGCTATTGTATTAATGTATTTTTTGTAATTAACGTGAACAATTGTGTGATTATAAAACTCGATGCTAATTTACAGTCGGCCAAATAAGTGATGTCTCGGCACCAAGTATATTTTGATCAATATTTGGTATCAGCAATATATATACTTGATTATTTAACTTCTAGTGAGATATACAAACCTCTTGCTACACTTACCCACCCTAGTCAACATCTGACAGACATTAATACAGCACAGAGCGAGCCAAACGTAATGACAGCTGAGACATGACTTATTTGCACCACCGTACATGATAGAGTCCTTTATTCAAATTCATTAAGGGGGTAGAGCTTGGTTTTTGGCCTATATGATTATATATATATATACAGTATATATTTGATTTTCTCGCTAGACCTCCATAAACATTAGAACATCACCCCCTAGACCCCTTCTCAAGATAAATTTGTACATTTTTTTGGTAGAAAAATACCCTCTTAAAATTACAGGCTCGTTATCGCTTGCCAGGAAAAAATCAATACCTGAATGGCACGAAAGGTCTTAATATTGACGAAGAAATGGTGTTAAAGTCTCAATATAGCTAAACTAATGAAACGAACGTCTTAAAATCTCAAAACTAATGGGGCTAAACGTGAAGGAGAAGGGGTTCCACAAAAAGCGAACCATCAGCCAAGTGATACAATAGAAAACGGAAGACATTTGGTGGTTTGGGCGGGAAACCCGCGACACTTGGCTTGGTACCCGGATAGGCCAATCAAATAACTTTCCTTATTTAACTCTAGGGGATTGTCATAATTATTTTCACTATCCATAAACAACATACTGATATTGACTTAGCGATTTATTAGTTTAGTCGGTTTTTAAGCCTCGTATTTCTGTTATCGTGTGCAAGTGTCCGGGTGAAGGACTATTGACTCTGGCTTGATTCCCAGAGGCGGCGACATTCGATAAAGACGCTTCGCTTTTTCCGTAGTTATTTTTGCTTTTTGTGAGTGATATTCGGGTGCCGGAAGTGCGGGAACAGGTCAGCGATGGTGTTTGACGACTAGCGGACGGGCTGAGAGGAGAATCGGAAGGAAATAGGCGGAAATGAGGTGAGAAATGGGTGATATATTAGTAACCCTTTCAGGATACGATGATGCAATCTTTCATGTTCTGGCTATTATTAGACAATTGTATGCAGTTTAGGAAAGACCACTAGGAATTAAATGGGTAAAAACTATCGTAATTACCCCTTGAGAGGATTATGACGTGTTTTGACAGTATATGCTGGCTACTAATAGACGACTATATTATAATGGTATGTGGTGTGGATATGGTGAGAGAGTACAAAGGAAATACAGCAACAACAGGTCCAGCGACCCCCCAAGGCTGCTTGCCCTCCAAAACACTGATGGTCAAATGTCCAAACAGTGGTTTAGAGTGGGTAAAGGAAAAATGGAAAGGGAAGACTGCCCTGGGACAAATGTCCGTGGCAGGATTAGGAGATGTTAGTAGGGAAGAGTTGTTAGTAATATAATATAGATAAAACAATATTATTAATTTACAAATGCAGTCAGTCGTGGATTTAAGGCAAGGTGTTTTTCTAGGCGAAGTTATAAAAAATCAACGGTGCTGCAGTCTATGATATCTCGGGAAAGCCCATTCCACAAGTTTTGGGAGAGAGAGAGGCGGGGGAGTGCGTGTGCGTGTGCGTGTGTGTGTGCTTTTACGTGTGCACTTATCTGTGTGTTGAAAGGAATATGTAAGTACAGTATATATGGGTCAGTTTTGCACAATATGTACCTGTGTGTCTGGCTGTGTTCACCTGGTAGTTTGCGTGTGAGTGTATGTATTTATTGTATTGTAGTTATTTTGGCATTTATCGTTACTGTATTAATGTATTGTTTGTAATTAACGGGAACAATTGACCACTTCCGAGTTTCAGGCTATAAGGAAGTTGGAGCCGTCAACATCGATATTTAAGAGAAATGCAATACTAATGTAGGTTTCTGATGAATATAAAGTGTGATACATTTGGTTTTATGTATTTTTTAAACTTTGATGACCATGTTTTAGCTCGTAATGCACCTAAATATTGATGGCCACAGCTCCAACTTCCTTGTCGACCAGAACTCGCAAGTGGTTAAATGTGTGATTATGAAACTCGACGCTAATTTACAGTCGGCCAAGAAAGTGGTGTCTCGGCACCAAGTATATTTTGATCAATATTTGGTATCAGCGATATCTACACTTGATTCATTCATTTCTAGTGAGATATACAAACATGTACCTACACTTACCCACCCTAGTCAACATCTGACAGACATTAATACAGCACAGAGCGAGCCAACCGTAATGACAGCTGAAACATAACTTATTTGCGCCACCGTACATGATAACATAATGTATTCATATTCATTAAGGGGTTAGTGATTGGTTTTTTGGACTATCTGATTATTTATGTATATATTTTTTATTTATGTATATATTTTTTATTTATGTATATATTTTTTATTTATGTATATATTTTTTATTTATGTATATATTTTTTTATTTATGTATATATTTTTTATTTATGTATATATTTTTTTATTTATGTATATTTTTTATTTATGTATATATTTTTTATTTATGTATATATTTTTTATTTATGTATATATTTTTTATTTATGTATATATTTTTTATTTATGTATATATTTTTTATTTATGTATATATTTTTTATTTATGTATATATTTTTTATTTATGTATATATTTTTTATTTATGTATATATTTTTTATTTATGTATATATTTTATTATGTATATATTTTATTATGTATATATTTATTTAATTATGTATATATTTTTTATTTTCCTCCCAAGACCTCCATAAACATTAGAACATCACCCCCTAGACCCCTTCTCAAGATAAATCTGTACATTTTTTTGGTAGAAAAATACCCTCTTAAAATTACAGGCTCGTTATCGCTTGCCAGGAATAAATCAATACCTGAATGGCACGAAAGGTCTTAATATTGACGAAGAAATGGTGTTAAAGTCTCAATATAGCTAAACTAATGAAACGAACGTCTTAAAATATCAAAACTAATGGGGCTAAACGTGAAGGAGAAGGGGGTCCACAAAAAGCGAACCATCAGCCAAGTGATACAATAGAAAACGGAAGACATTTGGTGGTTTGGGCGGGAAACCCGCGACACTTGGCTTGGTACCCGGATAGGCCAATCAAATAACTTTCCTTATTTAACTCTAGGGGATTGTCATAATTATTTTCACTATCCATAAACAACATACTGATATTGACTTAGCGATTTATTAGTTTAGTCGGTTTTTAAGCCGCGTATTTCTGTTATCGTGTGCAAGTGTCCGGGTGAAAGACTATTGACTCTGGCTTGATTCCCAGAGGCGGCGACATTCGATAAAGACGCTTCGCTTTTCCCGTAGTTATTTTTGCTTTTTGTGAGTGATATTCGGGTGCCGGAAGTGCGGGAACAGGTCAGCGATGGTGTTTGATGACTAGCGGACGGGCTGAGAGGAGAATCGGAAGGAAATAGGCTGAAATGAGGTGAGAAATGGGTGATATAAGTAACCCTTTCAGGATACGATGATGCAATCTTTCATAATGTTCTGGCTATTATTAGACAATTGTATGCAGTTTAGGAAAGACCACTAGGAATTAAATGGGTAAAAACTATCGTAATTACCCCTTGAGAGGATTATGACGTGTTTTGACAGTATATGCTGGCTACTAATAGACGGCTAGGCCTATATTATAATGCTCTGTGGTGTGGATAAAGGAGTACAAAGGAAATCAAGCAACAACAGGTCCAGCGACCCCCCAAGGCTGCTTGCCCTCCAAAACACTGATGGTCAAATGTCCAAACAGTGGTTATGAGTGGGTAAAGGAAAAATGGAAAGGGAAGACTGCCCTGGGACAAATGTCCGTGGCAGGATTAGGAGATGTTAGTAGGGAAGAGTTGTTAGTAATATAATATAGATAAAACAATATTATTAATTTACAAATGCAGTCAGTCGTGGATTTAAGGCAAGGTGTTTTTCGAGGCGAAGTTATAAAAAATCAACGGTGCTGCAGTCTATGATATCTCGGGAAAGCCCATTCCACAAGTTTTGGGAGAGAGAGAGGCGGGGGAGTGCGTGTGCGTGTGCGTGTGTGTGTGCTTTTACGTGTGCACTTATCTGTGTGTTGAAAGGAATATGTAATTACAGTATATAAGGGTCAGTTTTGCACAATATATACCTGTGTGTCTGGCTGTGTTCACCTGCAAGTTTGCGTGTGAGTGTATGTATTTATTGTATTGTAGTTATTTTGGCATTTATCGTTACTGTATTAATGTATTGTTTGTAATTAACGGGAACAATTGACCACATGCGAGTTTCAGGCTAGAAGGAAGTTGGAGCCGTCAACATCGATATTTAAGAGAAATGCAATACTAATGTAGGTTTCTGATGAATATAAAGTGTGATACATTTGGTTTTATGTATTTTTTAAACTTTGATGACCATGTTTTAGCTCGTAATGCACCTAAATATCGATGTCTACAGCTCCAACTTCCTTGTCGACCAGAACTCGCAAGTGGTTAAATGTGTGACTATGAAACTCAACGCTAATTTACAGTCGGCCAAGAAAGTGGTGTCTCGGCACCAATTATATTTTGATCAATATTTGGTATCAGCGATATCTACACTTGATTCATTCATTTCTAGTGAGATATACAAACATGTACCTACACTTACCCACCCTAGTCAACATCTGACAGACATTAATACAGCACAGAGCGAGCCAACCGTAATGACAGCTGAAACATAACTTATTTGCGCCACCGTACATGATAACATAATGTATTCATATTCATTAAGGGGTTAGTGATTGGTTTTTGGACTATCTGATTATTTATGTATATATTTTTGATTTATGTATATATTTTTTATTTATGTATATATTTTTTATTTATGTATATATTTTTTATTTATGTATATATTTTTTTATTTATGTATATATTTTTTATTTATGTATATATTTTTATTTATGTATATATTTTTTATTTATGTATATATTTTTTATTTATGTATATATTTTTTATTTATGTATATATTTTTTTATTTATGTATATATTTTTTATTTATGTATATATTTTTTATTTATGTATATATTTTTTATTTATGTATATATTTTTTATTTATGTATATATTTTTTATTTATGTATATATTTTTTATTTATGTATATATTTTTTATTTATGTATATATTTTTTATTTATGTATATATTTTTTATTTATGTATATATTTTTTATTTTCCTCCCAAGACCTCCATAAACATTAGAACATCACCCCCTAGACCCCTTCTCAAGATAAATCTGTACATTTTTTTGGTAGAAAAATACCCTCTTAAAATTACAGGCTCGTTATCGCTTGCCAGGAATAAATCAATACCTGAATGGCACGAAAGGTCTTAATATTGACGAAGAAATGGTGTTAAAGTCTCAATATAGCTAAACTAATGAAACGAACGTCTTAAAATATCAAAACTAATGGGGCTAAACGTGAAGGAGAAGGGGGTCCACAAAAAGCGAACCATCAGCCAAGTGATACAATAGAAAACGGAAGACATTTGGTGGTTTGGGCGGGAAACCCGCGACACTTGGCTTGGTACCCGGATAGGCCAATCAAATAACTTTCCTTATTTAACTCTAGGGGATTGTCATAATTATTTTCACTATCCATAAACAACATACTGATATTGACTTAGCGATTTATTAGTTTAGTCGGTTTTTAAGCCGCGTATTTCTGTTATCGTGTGCAAGTGTCCGGGTGAAAGACTATTGACTCTGGCTTGATTCCCAGAGGCGGCGACATTCGATAAAGACGCTTCGCTTTTCCCGTAGTTATTTTTGCTTTTTGTGAGTGATATTCGGGTGCCGGAAGTGCGGGAACAGGTCAGCGATGGGTGTTGATGACTAGCGGACGGGCTGAGAGGAGAATCGGAAGGAAATAGGCTGAAATGAGGTGAGAAATGGGTGTTATATAAGTAACCCTTTCAGGATACGATGATGCAATCTTTCATTATGTTCTGGCTATTATTAGACAATTGTATGCAGTTTAGGAAAGACCACTAGGAATTAAATGGGTAAAAACTATCGAAATTCCCCCTTGAGGGGTTTATGACGTGTTTTGACAGTATATGCTGGCTACTAATAGACGGCTAGGCCTATATTATAATGTTCTGTGGTGTGGATAAAGGATTACAAAGGAAATCAAGCAACAACAGGTCCAGCGACCCCCCAAGGCTGCTTGCCCTCCAAAACACTGATGGTCAAATGTCCAAACAGTGGTTTAGAGTGGGTAAAGGAAAAATGGAAAGGGAAGACTGCCCTGGGACAAATGTCCGTGGCAGGATTAGGAGATGTTAGTAGGGAAGAGTTGTTAGTAATATAATATAGATAAAACAATATTATTAATTTACAAATGCAGTCAGTCGTGGATTTAAGGCAAGGTGTTTTTTCTAGGCGAAGTTATAAAAAATCAACGGTGCTGCAGTCTATGATATCTCGGGAAAGCCCATTCCACAAGTTTTGGGAGAGAGAGAGGCGGGGGAGTGCGTGTGCGTGTGCGTGTGTGTGTGCTTTTACGTGTGCACTTATCTGTGTGTTGAAAGGAATATGTAATTACAGTATATAAGGGTCAGTTTTGCACAATATATACCTGTGTGTCTGGCTGTGTTCACCTGCAAGTTTGCGTGTGAGTGTATGTATTTATTGTATTGTAGTTATTTTGGCATTTATCGTTACTGTATTAATGTATTGTTTGTAATTAACGGGAACAATTGACCACTTGCGAGTTTCAGGCTAGAAGGAAGTTGGAGCCGTCAACATCGATATTTAAGAGAAATGCAATACTAATGTAGGTTTCTGATGAATATAAAGTGTGATACATTTGGTTTTATGTATTTTTTAAACTTTGATGACCATGTTTTAGCTCGTAATGCACCTAAATATCGATGTCTACAGCTCCAACTTCCTTGTCGACCAGAACTCGCAAGTGGTTAAATGTGTGATTATGAAACTCAACGCTAATTTACAGTCGGCCAAGAAAGTGGTGTCTCGGCACCAATTATATTTTGATCAATATTTGGTATCAGCGATATCTACACTTGATTCATTCATTTCTAGTGAGATATACAAACATGTACCTACACTTACCCACCCTAGTCAACATCTGACAGACATTAATACAGCACAGATCGAGCCAACCGTAATGACAGCTGAAACATAACTTATTTGCGCCACCGTACATGATAACATAATGTATTCATATTCATTAAGGGGTTAGTGATTGGTTTTTGGACTATCTGATTATTTATGTATATATTTTTTATTTATGTATATATTTTTTATTTATGTATATATTTTTTATTTATGTATATATTTTTTATTTATGTATATATTTTTTATTTATTTATATATTTTTATTTATGTATATATTTTTTATTTATGTATATATTTTTTATTTATGTATATATTTTTTATTTATGTATATATTTTTTATTTATGTATATATTTTGTATTTATGTATATATTTTGTATTTATGTATATATTTTTTATTTATGTATATATTTTTTATTTATGTATATATTTTTTATTTATGTATATATTTTTTATTTATGTATATATGTTTATTTATGTATATTTTTTATTTATTTATATATTTTTATTTATGTATATATATTTTTATTTATGTATATATTTTTTATTTATGTATATATTTTTGTATTTATGTATATATTTTTTATTTATGTATATATTTTTTATTTATGTATATATTTTTTATTTTCCTCCCAAGACCTCCATAAACATTAGAACATCACCCCCTAGACCCCTTCTCAAGATAAATCTGTACATTTTTTTGGTAGAAAAATACCCTCTTAAAATTACAGGCTCGTTATCGCTTGCCAGGAATAAATCAATACCTGAATGGCACGAAAGGTCTTAATATTGACGAAGAAATGGTGTTAAAGTCTCAATATAGCTAAACTAATGAAACGAACGTCTTAAAATCTCAAAACTAATGGGGCTAAACGTGAAGGAGAAGGGGGTCCACAAAAAGCGAACCATCAGCCAAGTGATACAATAGAAAACGGAAGACATTTGGTGGTTTGGGCGGGAAACCCGCGACACTTGGCTTGGTACCCGGATAGGCCAATCAAATAACTTTCCTTATTTAACTCTAGGGGATTGTCATAATTATTTTCACTATCCATAAACAACATACTGATATTGACTTAGCGATTTATTAGTTTAGTCGGTTTTTAAGCCGCGTATTTCTGTTATCGTGTGCAAGTGTCCGGGTGAAGGACTATTGACTCTGGCTTGATTCCCAGAGGCGGCGACATTCGATAAAGACGCTTCGCTTTTCCCGTAGTTATTTTTGCTTTTTGTGAGTGATATTCGGGTGCCGGAAGTGCGGGAACAGGTCAGCGATGGTGTTTGATGACTAGCGGACGGGCTGAGAGGAGAATCGGAAGGAAATAGGCTGAAATGAGGTGAGAAATGGGTGTTATATAAGTAACCCTTTCAGGATACGATGATGCAATCTTTCATTATGTTCTGGCTATTATTAGACAATTGTATGCAGTTTAGGAAAGACCACTAGGAATTAAATGGGTAAAAACTATCGTAATTACCCCTTGAGAGGATTATGACGTGTTTTGACAGTATATGCTGGCTACTAATAGACGACTAGGCCTATATTATAATGTTCTGTGGTGTGGATAAAGGAGTACAAAGGAAATCAAGCAACAACAGGTCCAGCGACCCCCCAAGGCTGCTTGCCCTCCAAAACACTGATGGTCAAATGTCCAAACAGTGGTTTAGAGTGGGTAAAGGAAAAATGGAAAGGGAAGACTGCCCTGGGACAAATGTCCGTGGCAGGATTAGGAGATGTTAGTAGGGAAGAGTTGTTAGTAATATAATATAGATAAAACAATATTATTAATTTACAAATGCAGTCAGTCGTGGATTTAAGGCAAGGTGTTTTTCTAGGCGAAGTTATAAAAAATCAACGGTGCTGCAGTCTATGATATCTCGGGAAAGCCCATTCCACAAGTTTTGGGAGAGAGAGGCGGGGGAGTGCGTGTGTGCGTGTGTGTGTGTGTGTGCTTTTACGTGTGCACTTATCTGTGTGTTGAAAGGAATATGTAATTACAGTATATAAGGGTCAGTTTTGCACAATATATACCTGTGTGTCTGGCTGTGTTCACCTGCAAGTTTGCGTGTGAGTGTATGTATTTATTGTATTGTAGTTATTTTGGCATTTATCGTTACTGTATTAATGTATTGTTTGTAATTAACGGGAACAATTGACCACTTGCGAGTTTCAGGCTATAAGGAAGTTGGAGCCGTCAACATCGATATTTAAGAGAAATGCAATACTAATGTAGGTTTCTGATGAATATAAAGTGTGATACATTTGGTTTTATGTATTTTTTTAACTTTGATGACCATGTTTTAGCTCGTAATGCACCTAAATATTGATGGCCACAGCTCCAACTTCCTTGTCGACCAGAACTCGCAAGTGGTTAAATGTGTGATTATGAAACTCGACGCTAATTTACAGTCGGCCAAATAAGAAGTGATGTGTCGGCACCAAGTATATTTTGATCAATATTTGGTATCAGCAATATCTATACTTGATTTATTCATTTCTAGTGAGATATACAAACCTGTACCTACACTTACCCACCCTAGTCAACATCTGACAGACATTAATACGGCACAGAGCGAGCCAAACGTAATGACAGCTGAGACATGACTTATTTGCACCACCGTACATGATAGAATCCTTTATTCATATTCATTAAGGGGGTAGAGCTTGGTTTTTGGACTATCTGATTATTTATATATACAGTATATATTTGATTTTCCTCGCTAGACCTCCATAAACATTAGAACATCACCCCCTAGACCCCTTCTGAAGATAAATTTGTACATTTTTTTGGTAGAAAAATACCCTCTTAAAATTACAGGCTCGTTATCGCTTGCCAGGAAAAAATCAATACCTGAATGGCACGAAAGGTCTTAATATTGACGAAGAAATGGTGTTAAAGTCTCAATATAGCTAAACTAATGAAACGAACGTCTTAAAATCTCAAAACTAATGGGGCTAAACGTGAAGGAGAAGGGGGTCCACAAAAAGCGAACCATCAGCCAAGTGATACAATAGAAAACGGAAGACATTTGGTGGTTTGGGCGGGAAACCCGCGACACTTGGCTTGGTACCCGGATAGGCCAATCAAATAACTTTCCTTATTTAACTCTAGGGGATTGTCATAATTATTTTCACTATCCATAAACAACATACTGATATTGACTTAGCGATTTATTAGTTTAGTCGGTTTTTAAGCCGCGTATTTCTGTTATCGTGTGCAAGTGTCCGGGTGAAGGACTATTGACTCTGGCTTGATTCCCAGAGGCGGCGACATTCGATAAAGACGCTTCGCTTTTCCCGTAGTTATTTTTGCTTTTTGTGAGTGATATTCGGGTGCCGGAAGTGCGGGAACAGGTCAGCGATGGTGTTTGATGACTAGCGGACGGGCTGAGAGGAGAATCGGAAGGAAATAGGCTGAAATGAGGTGAGAAATGGGTGTTATATAAGTAACCCTTTCAGGATACGATGATGCAATCTTTCATTATGTTCTGGCTATTATTAGACAATTGTATGCAGTTTAGGAAAGACCACTAGGAATTAAATGGGTAAAAACTATCGTAATTACCCCTTGAGAGGATTATGACGTGTTTTGACAGTATATGCTGGCTACTAATAGACGGCTAGGCCTATATAATAATGCTCTGTGGTGTGGATAAAGGAGTACAAAGGAAATCAAGCAACAACAGGTCCAGCGACCCCCCAAGGCTGCTTGCCCTCCAAAACACTGATGGTCAAATGTCCAAACAGTGGTGTAGAGTGGGTAAAGGAAAAATGGAAAGGGAAGACTGCCCTGGGACAAATGTCCGTGGCAGGATTAGGAGATGTTAGTAGGGGACAGTTGTTAGTAATATAATAGAGGAAAAAAAACACAAGACTTTATTGATTTACAAATGCAGTCAGTCGTGGATTTAAGGCAAAGTGTTTGTCTAGGCGAAGTTTAATAGAATCAACGGTGCTGCAGTCTATGACATCTAGGGAAGCCCATTCCACAAGTTGAGAGAGAGAGAGAGAGAGTGTGTGTGTGAGAGTGAGAGGGAGAGAGAGAGAGGGTGGGGGGGGGGGAAGGGGGGGGAGCGTTAAATTCTGCCAGTAACCACACCCGTTCAACGCACTTCCTATCATCTCACACACACTCCCACTCTCACACACACTCCCACTCTCACACACACACACTCCCACTCTCACACACTCCCCGCCCACTCAGGTCCATTAAGTGCGTTCCTTTAAAGGGAGATGGACCATATTTTTGGTCCCCCTACTATCTCATGATTTTTTTTTTTTTTTTTTTTTATATATAATTATATATACTGTATATATACTGTATATATACTGTATATATATATATATATATATATATATATATATATAAATTATATACCGGTATATATATATATATATATATATATATATATATATATATATATATATATATATATATATATATATATATATATATATATATATATTATATTATACTTAATTATTTATATATTTATATAATTATATTTATTTATTTTATTATATATTTTTTTTTTTTTTGTGTTCTTTACCATGGTTGAGGTCTCGGGAACAAATCAAAATAATAGAAAAAATATGAAGGCAAGAAAGAAAACGAAAAGAGGAATATATACAGTATGCGCAACGATTGTTCTCACTCTTTGAAGGTCTTGTTAGGAGTATTAGTTTTGTGTCAGGCAGTATTTTTTTCAACAGATAGTTTCGAAGGTGTCTGGAAAATATAATCCGCAACTCCTGGTGTTCCCAGTTAAGAGGGATTTGAAGCCAGTGTCACACGATCTCTTTTTCAGGCAATTTTTTCGGGCAATTATGGTCTGGCAGCTTAAAAATTGACGCTTTATCAAAATTAAGCCGTCTGACATATAATATAACTTCAATCTAGGTGTCAAGTCCCGAAAGATTACGAGAAAAAACTTTTCTCATGGAAAATTGACGGAAAAAGAGCTCATGTGACAGCGGCTTTACACCAGAGAGGTTTCCGGCCATTTTCGATTAGCAATTTTTTTTTTTTTTTTTTCGTAATCTTTTGATTTTTTGTTTTCGTTGGAATCGGAAACTCGGTCGCAGTTTGATTATGTTATTTAACTTAAGGGTAGGTTGTTCACTAGACCTCCATCATGCTTAAAATTACACACCCTTGATCCCCCTTCAAGATATATTTGTGCATTTTTCCGGTAAAAAACTGTCCCGACCGAAGGCCGGTTTATCTTAAATTACAGGCTTGCTATCGCTCGCCAGGAAAAAATCGACACCTAAATGGTAATTGGATCTTGAAAGGATTAACCCTTTCACTCATTTATGACGCAGAGGCTGGCAGATTAGCAATAAGAAATAGAGTTCTCTCACTCTTATAATTACCTCTCCAAAATCAGTTTTCTGCCCACAGCTAACTCAAAGACAACTGCAGAGGTTGAAGTAACTAAACTAAAGGTTTCTAAATACCCCTGATGGTAACAAAGGCTTTAAAGTATCCCCAATAGGCTCAAAATCGCGTCGTATGTCGGAGAGGGTTAAAAGGGACACTTAGTTAAACCTATCCATATTTTCTTAACCCTTACTGTACCAGGGACGTCTTTTTTGTATTCGACTTCAGCTACATTTAAACGATTTTATGAAGCTTAGGTAGGATAATATATGATAAGTAAAAGGATTAATTGAGATAGTCTGTAGCCTTTTCATGGGTAGACGTCCTTCCTAAACTCAATATAATCGTCTAATAGTTGTCAGAGTATAATGAAAAAAAAAATCAGAATATAGTTACATATATAAGTAACACCCCGTTCTTAACATTAATCATCAATTAAAAACCCCAATATACCGGTACTTGAATAAACTAATGAAAGTATGTGGTCCTCCCGGGATTCGAACTCGGGACACCACACCCAGAACATAAGCACCTAAACCATTACACCACCAACATGCCGGAAAAGCTCCCCCCATGTAGGTACGCCTTTATTGTAATCGCCTTACACTCCCCCCTCACCCCTTCTCCCTCTTCTCGTGGCTCAGAAGTGTTACAGGGGGCGACTTTGTGTGTGAATACCGGGGAGAGGAGGGGTTAGAAGAGGGGGGAAGAGGAGGAGAGGGAGAAGGAGGAAGAGGGGACGAAGTGGGGGAGGCTAAGGAGGAGGGCAAGAAATAGGAGGGGGAGAGGAGGAGGAGGAAGAGGAGGAGGAGGAGGGCAAGGAATAGGAGGGGGAGAGGAGGAGGAGGAAGGGGGGAGCGGGAGGGATAGGAGGAGGGGGAAGGGGGTAGGGGGAGGGATAGGAGGAGGAGGGAGGAGATGTAAACAAACACTACGAGCCTAAGGTGCTTTGCTCCAACTATCAAAGGACTGGAGTTCTTGAAAAGGGGCTATTCTTGACTAGGCTAACAGTGTGCTGGCTTAATAATCCAGAAGGGACGATAGACTCTGAAGTTCTATTTTAACCAACTAATTAACCAACTATCAACACCACCACTCTCGCTATTTCGCCACATCGCTACACCAACATTGACAGATTAGATGGCACGAAAGGTCTTAAAATTGACAGAATGGGGCGGAAATTCTTAAAAATCACCAAACTAATGGGGCAAACGTCTTAAAATCTCAAAAGCAATGGGACTAAACATGAGGGAGAAAGGGGTCAGAAAAAAAATCCTTCAAGTGGATATCTCCCCTTAACCCAAATACACCAGATGATTTAAAGATAATATTTTGCGAACTAGTCCTCTAATAAACAGCAAATGTAGCGAGCAGACTGAAATGCCTTGCAGTCTGCAGTCACCTCAAAGGATCTAAGAGTTTTACCGCTGCCGTGCTGAAAGAGGCAAGCTGGTGAGACCCTATGGTTAACAGAGATCGGTCAACCTCGGCCATGCAACACAATCCCACCCCTACTCTGAGTAACTCTCCAACCCAAGAGTGAAACGTTATTCTCAGACTTTCTTCTATTCAACTGCTGAGCTCTGGAACTCTCTCCCAGAATCAGTCTTTCCCTCTTCCTATGACTTAAATTGCTTCAAACTCTGTGTGTCCCGGCATTTCGGCTCGAACGCTTGATTTTGGCCCTGTCACTCTTTCAACTCTGGGGGAGGCACTCGATGCAGGCAGTTCTACCTTTTGTCTCCCTCACTCACATAGAAAAATATATATTGGTACACTCGGATGCCGTAGTCTATAGCCCTCTCATAAGATATCTTGGACTCCCTATGTTGCTCTTAATTCAAGTATAACTATCTGGATTGATTTGGGGATAGAACTTGCTTGTCATTAAATAGATTATAATGTAGTTGATGTATAGGAAATTGTATTCATGAATTCGTTTCCAAAATTCCAGAGATATACTTCCTTAATTAGTAATAGGTGAAGTCCACGAATATTAGTAATAGGTGAAGTCCACGAATATTAGTAATAGGTGAAGTCCACGAATATTAGTAATAGGTGAAGTCCACGAATATTAGTAATAGGTGAAGTCCACGAATATTAGTAATAGGTGAAGTCCACGAATATTAGTAATAGGTGAAGTCCACGAATATTAGTAATAGGTGAAGTCCACGAATATTAGTAATAGGTGAAGTCCACGAATATTAGTAATAGGTGAAGTCCACGAATATTAGTAATAGGTGAAGTCCACGAATATTAGTAATAGGTGAAGTCCACGAATATTAGTAATAGGTCAAGTCCACGAATATTAGTAATAGGTCAAGTCCACGAATATTAGTAATAGGTGAAGTCCACGAATATTAGTAATAGGTCAAGTCCACGAATATTAGTAATAGGTGAAGTCCACGAATATTAGTAATAGGTGAAGTCCACGAATATTAGTAAAAGGTGAAGTCCACGAATATTAGTAATAGGTGAAGTCCACGAATATTAGTAATAGGTGAAGTCCACGAATATTAGTAATAGGTGAAGTCCACGAATATTAGTAATAGGTGAAGTCCACGAATATTTACGAGTGGGCTAGAGACTATGGCATGCCAGTGTACCACTCGTGTTACTCAATCTATTATTGTATCCCACGGCCAGTAACAAAACAATTTACCCAAAAGCTGACTGCGGGATACAATAATAGGTTGAGGGGGGCCTTGCCCCAATCATCCCCCATGACTTATTGTCATAATCATATACTGTATATTATTATCAGCAGGGGGCAAGTAACAGCTGTCGGTGGGATAATTTTGTAAGAAATAGCAGTCAAATTTGATGCAAATGTAACTGTGAGCGTGCGACTTATGTAAACAAGGCGAATGGTACGCCAGAAAATGTCATATGGCATATAAGTGGCATCCCTTTAATGGAGGGGAGGTGTGTGTGGCCGCGAAATACACCGGAAGTAGCGATATGATTTGTAGGTTTTGTAGTTTAGTTATAGCTAAATTATAGTTTTCTTTGATTGGGGACTAAAAGAAAACGAGGCCTACGTGGGCTAACAATTATATTTAGTTTCGATATATTATATGTCATTCATATAATTAGATACATAGGAGGCCTCTTAAGGGTTCTTTGGTGAACCCCCTACGATGTAAAATATCTATTTTTATTTAGATAACCTCAAACCAGGTACCACTTCAAGAATGACCACAAAAATACGATTTTCGCTGCATGATCCCTCAGTCCTAGATAAACATGTATTTACTTTGATCATCCGTGGCATTCTAGTTATTTATGTACTTGGATGTAACCTTCAAATAAGGCTTATTATATTATTATTGATAATATTCAATAATTGTTACTAAAATACGATCTTCGCTTTATGAACTCTCAGTACCTCGTAAACAAATGTGTTGGTTTGTGTCCCTTGGAATTCTACTGTGTTTTATCAATATTTTCGCCATGCCGAGGCGTTCAAAGCGTACTATAGTGATGGCTAAGCTTTCTAAGGTTGCCAAGGAGGCTAGGAAGAGGAGAAGAGAAGAGATGGTGCCCCAATCAAGGTAAATCACTGGAGCCAGGTAGGCCTACAGTCAGTTACATTTTCCAAGAGGACAGTCACGAGTTCGTCTGTATTTGTATTTTGTATGCTCTACAGTATTTGATCAATAATTACAAGTAACCATCAATCTGTATAAGGTGTTTATTTTTGTGATAAATGTTTACCTATGGTCCCGTTAAAATATCCTCAAGTATCCTATTAAAAACTGTTCAGGGGACTGGTTAGAACTTGTAGGATGTTTAATTGAATGTCGGAAACCAGTATTTACTATTTTAAGACTTTTATTTCTCAGTAAATACTGATTTCCGACCTTCAATTAAACATCCTACAAGTTCTAACCAGTCCCCTGAACAGTTTTTAATAGGTTACTTGAGGATATTTTAACGGGACCATCTATAGGTAAATTTTTACCATATTTGTTTGTATTAGGCCTATTATAATTTGTATTATTATTATTATTTTTTTTTTTTTAGGGTATTACTGACTTTTAGCACCAACAGTTAGCCCATCAATCTTGCTATGCCTGATAGATCCGGTAGTGCATACCTATATATACATTATTGCTATATACAGATATATCATAAAGATCATACCGTAAATGTATTATACTAGAGAGGGACGGGCGGAGCCACTACCTCAACCCATCGTGTATCCATCGGGATCCCTAATTAGGCCCCCTTGAAACAAACAAAAACCCGAGCCAAATTTCGCCTCGATTTCGTGCGTTTTGGCTTACTTTCGGTCTAACTGGTCGATCTTAAAATAGTATGTATAAAATCGTCTAATTATAGCCAGAATAAACTGTCAAAATGCGTCATAATCTTCTGAGGGTTAAGTGTGGTTTTAGAATACGGGGGTAAAGAGTCTGCCCTCCGTCCACGTATGTCTGTCTGTATGTCTGTCTGTATGTCTGTCTATCTATCTGTCTGTCTGTCTGTCTGTCTGTCTGTCTGTCTGTCTGTCTGTCATCTTCATCAAAGGCAGTGTAACACCAAGGAACAGTCTTAAGTATAACATTAATATTATTATACTGTTTATACTTTGTCTTGGGGACTTAACTGTGTGTGTGTGAGAGTGTGTGTGAGTGAAATAGATAGATCGAGTGAGAGAGAGAGTGTGTGTGAGAGTGAGGTAGATAAGTAGAGAGTGTGTATGTGTGTGAGAGAAAGAGAGAGTGTGTGAGAGAGAGAGAGAGAGAGAGAGGGGAGGGGGAGTATTTCCACCTGTCCACCATTCACCCTAATCTGGGAATATACAGGTGTTGCGACCCCCACTAAGAATGTTGCTACGGTGGAATGACGACTGGGAATGTGGTCTCTCTCTCTCTCTCTCTCTCTCTCTCTCTCTCTCTCTCTCTCTTGATTGATTGATTGATTGATTGATTGATTTGTTTATTTATTTATAGATGGAATTTACTTTTCAATGAATAGCAAGTTCCATCTATATAGCTTTGTAATTGATGTATAGACAATTTTATTCACAAATTCGTTTAAAAAGATATATTTCCATAATTAGAAATAGATAGGGTATTTTATTCACAAATTCGTTTCAAAAGATATATTTCCATAATTAGAAATAGGTAGCGTCCCCGAATTTTTCTGAGAGACTGTACCTTCAGACTAGTCACCGAAATAATAACCTTGAAATATTGCTAGGAAAAATTGCCGGAAAACCCGCTTGTGTGAATCCGGCTTTAGTCTTCGTTTGAGAGGCTGTAGTTTGTGGCCAGTATTTCTAGGCAAAGTCTGCTACCGTCTTTAAAAACATACTGTATACGGTGTTTGATATACACTTAGGTTATTACTAGAGAATGTTGAGCTGTCTGTCTGTCTGTCTGTCTACTCGTGTGTGTGTGTGTGTTTGAATCTGTCTGTGTGTGTGTGTGTGCATGAATCTCTATGTGGGTTCTTGTGTGTGCGTGTGTTTTAATCTGTGTCTGTATGAGTGTGTGTGTGTGTGAAGTTGTATTTACCTCACTGTTTCAATGTAAATCAACTGTCTATTCAAACATACGGCCTTTGATGTACATAGATATAATACATGAGAGTTAAGCACCGTCTAACTATATGTGTGTGTGTGTGGGGGGGGGGGGGAGAGAGAGAGAGAGAGAGAGAGAGAGAGAGAGAGAGAGAGAGAGAGAAAATCAAGCAACAACTGGTCTAGCGACCCCTCTAGGCTGCTTGTCCTCTAAAACACTGATGATCAAGTGTCCAAACAGTGCTATTGAGTGGGTAAGAGAAAATTGGAAAGGGAATTACTGCCCTGGAACAAATGTCCGTAGCAGGATTAGGAGATGTTAGTAGGATTAGTAGTTAGATCTTAGTTAATTATAAATGCAATAATCATTGATGAATCTGAGGGACACAAAATAAAGTTAATCATTTACAAACGAAGTCAGTCGCGGGTTTGAGGCAAAATGTTTGTCTAGGCGAAGTATATATTAATCAACGATGCTGCAGTCTATAACGTCTCGGGGAAGAGAGAGAGAGAGAGGAGTGTCTGAGTGAGTCTATGTGTGAGTCTACGTGTGTGTGTGTGTGTGAGAGAGAGATAATGTTTATAATAATAATAATAATAATAAACGGTTTATTAAAGAATGGCAGCCTCATGAGCTGAAAATACACATTTTATAATTTAGTGGATGAACATGAGATATACAGATATGAAGATGGTAAGCTCAGTTTACAAAAAAAATAATAAATGCAATAATGATGCAGGTGCAAAATACAAATTATCATAAATTAACCATGAGAGTAAGTGATATACAGTACATATACACATTTATATTACTTACTCACATACAGAACATACATATATACACGTACGTACACACATACATACGCATACATAATACATACATATATAAGAACATAAGAACATGCAGTAAGTGTGCACATGCCCGTATATACAAACGCTCACGTATGCACACAAACATACATACATACAAAAACTGTTTTGTTAGTGTCAGGTGAGGAGTTGAAAAGGGTAAAGAGGGAGCGGCCTTCAAGTCCGTACAGGTAGGGTCAGGTAAAGCCTACTACAATGGGAGGTTAACCCTCGGTAGAGAACACAACAAGGATATAAAAAACAGTAGAGACAGCTTGGAGGAATTGTAGTATATAGGACATTCTTTAGTGTAGGTGTGTGTGTGTGTGTGTTTGTTCGTGTGTGTGTGTGTGTGTGTGTGTGTGTGTGTGTGTGTGTGTGTGTGTGTGTGTGTGTGTGTGATAGAAGGCGAAATGTGGAAAAGCTGGGCATTCTATTGTTAAGGGTGGAAATACATGGATGAAGATACACAAACACTTAATAATAGATAATGCTAATGCATAGATTTATAATAAGAAGTTGCGCTAGTGAGCAATATGTTATATGAGTGTCTGTGTGTGTGTGTGTCTGTGAGAGTCTGTATGTGTTTGTGTGTGTGTGTGTGTGTGTGTGTGTGAAAGATAAATAGTCTGTGTGTATGTGTTAAAGGTTGTAGTCTACCCTCATTTCCCAGTAATGCAAGCTACCTTCTATAATCTATACAAACATACGAGCTTTGATATACACTTATATAACTCCAGAATGTAGTGCTATCGCTCTGTGTGTGTGTGAGAGAGATATATATATATATATATATATATATAGAGAGAGAGAGAGAGAGAGAGAGAGAGAGAGAGAGAGAGAGAGAGAGAGAGAGAGAGAGAGAGAGAGAGAGAGAGAGAGAGAGAGAGAGAAATAATAATAATAAACTAAGCTGGCAGGCGTTACATGTACACAATTAATAGGTTTCGTAATACAATGGGTCTGACGAAACTGTACACAAACAATAATTTCATGGTATCTGTCCCCGTGTCTTATTCAAGGGTAGAAGGTTAAGGTCAATTGGAGAGAGAGAGAGAGAGAGAGAGAGAGCGTGTGTGTGTGTGTGTGTGTGTGTGTTGGGAGGGGGGTGGGGGGTCGGGGGTGAGAGTGAGAGTGTGTGTGTGTGTTTGACAGAGAGAGAGAGAGTGAGAGAGGAAAAATCGCGCGTGACTCAAAAAGTGACACCAAAGCAGGGTTACCAAATCAAGTCCGCTTGATAGTAAATAAATGCCGAAAACCGCTAAATTAATGCCACAATCTCTACAATATCGATCTAAAATGGCTCAAATCTCCAGAATATCGCTAGAATAATGCCACTATCTCAACAATATCACTCCAATATGGTTCAAATCTCCCGAGTATCGCTAGAATGCATGTCGTTAGATGTAAAAACTTGCCCCAAGATGGAAGTAAATACCTATAGATCTAGCGAGAAAGTAGCTAAATTGGCAACGCTACACCAAAGTAACACATCGTCATCCAGGCGCCTACAGACCCCACCCAGGAAAATGACAAACTCCCGACCTAAGAAATACCTTTTATAATGACCCGAGACTAGTGCTTTATGCCCGGACCTCTGAACCGGGAAAACGCTAGTGCATATTTAATGTTCTTCGCTGGTGATGTATGGGACAGCTATTTATAGTTATTTGTTTCCACCTGAGGGTCAATGTTTATATCACCATCTTGATTTGTATGTATTATTTTCCTATGTGGACGAGATGGGTCCTTGTGTGGGCCAATCGGCTTTCTGCAGACTCCCGTTTTCTTATGTTGTTCTTATCAGGGTCCAGAGATAGTCCCTTAACCCAGGATCTTATGGAGACAAGGGGCAAAACTGCCTGTAACAAGTGCCCCCCCCCCCCCCCCCCCCGCCCCCCCGGGTCCCTCCCCCCCCCCCCCCCACCCCCCCCCCCCGCCCCCAAAGAAAACAAATGAAAAGAGTAATAGAGAGCGAAATTCAAGGTACGTTGGAGTCAAAATGTCTGGACAAACGGAGCTTGAGACAGTTTAATTTATGGGATGAGGGAAAGATAGATTGAGGGAGAGAGATCCGAGTTTGCTTGTTGAGTTGAAGAAACACAGGGAAAATCGGTTCATCCCTTGGGTTGGAGAGTTCGACAGAATAGGGGTGGGAAGGTGTTGAAAGACGAGTGTCCCCCCCCCCCCGCTCTCCGTAAGGGAGGAAGTATACATTAAAAGAGTTGTGAAGGACATTGATTATATTGTAATAGCGGTAGAAGAGTGAGGGAGATGCAACATTGCGGCGTATAGAGAAAGATTGTAGGGAATTAGTGAGAAGAAGTGAGTTGATGAAATGAAAAGCTTTAGACTCTACTATAGGGTACAGTAGAAACTAAACTCTCTCTCTCTCTCTCTCTCTCTCTCTCTCTCTCTCTCTCTCTCTCTCTCTCTTTCTTTTCTCTTCGTTTTTTTCGCTTTTATCCCGGGAACGTCTTAATATCTCATACAAATGAGGCCAAAAAATGATTTAAAATATTCAGAGGATCCAAGCAGGACCTTTATAAAACAGGAAAGCCGAGAGACAGCAGACATCTTTGTCGCTTCAATTGTTAAGGGAGTGTTATTTTTTATGGGCCTCTTTCTACCTCTTGTTTAGCCCCATTAGTTTTGAGATTTCAAGACGGTCGCCCCATTAGTTTGGCTATTTTGAGACCGTTCGCCCCATTTAATTGTCAAATTTAAGATCTTTCGTGCCACACAGGTGTCGATCTTTTCCTGGCGATCGATTATTAGCGAGGCTACAATTTAAAAGGAAAAGTCCTTCAACAGGGACTGTCCTTCAACAGGGACTGTCCTTCAACAGGGACTGTCCTTCAACAGGGACTTTTCTTTACTCAAAAACGTACACATGTATCTCGAAGGGCGGTCTTGAGAGTACGGTAGTTTTTAAGATTGATGGAGGTCTAGGGAGCAAATTATATATATATATATACTGTATATATATATATATATATATATATATATATATATATATATATATCAACCACACACACACACACACACTTCAAGACCCCTTGTACAGCAACTCAAATCTTCCATTTATTTATACTTTAGTCTTTCTCCCGTCATTGTTTTCTTACACAGAGGCAAACGTACACACACACACACACACACACACACACACACACACACACACACACACACACACACACACACACACACACACACACACACAACTCACCAGCACACACACACTTACGATAACAAATACTAAAGTACACACACTCTTACACAAACACAAAACTCTCTCTCTCTCTCTCTCTCTCTATCTATCTCTTATCTTCTCTCTCTCTCTCTCTCTCTCTCTCTCTCTCTCTCTCTCTCTCTCTCTCTCTCTCTCTCTCTCTCTCTCTCTCTCTCTCTCTCTCTCTCTCTCTCTCTCTCCCCCCCCATGAACCCGTCACAGCGCTAACAGACAGAAACACGATGATCCCTTCAACCTGTCATTCACGAGCATTCTTAATTATTTCCCTTCTGTACCGGGACATCCTTTTAATTGTATTCTGGTTACTATTAGACGATTAGATTCAGTTTCGTAAAGGCCTCCAGCAATGAACAGGCTTCGAACTATCTCACTTAACCCTTTTCACGACAACAGATACCCTTCCGAAGCTCCATAATATCGTCTAAATATAGCTAGAATAAAATTTAGTACACGTCATTGGTAGTGAAAGGGTTAATAAAGGACTTCCTGCAATTACCCTCTTCTGTAATGGTGATTTGATTCTAGCAATATTTAGACGATGGTGTGCAGTTTAAGCAGGATCTGTGGTAGTAAACAGGGTTCAGTGAAAGGGTTCGAAGCCTGACAATACCTGTTAATTATGCTGGAGTTTACCCTTTTTAATCCCTCCTGTGTACCGGCAACATCTTTGTATTTTATTCTAGCTATATTTAGACGATTTTGTGCAGTTTAAGCAGATCTGTGGTGGTAAAGAGGGTTAGGTGAGGTAGTTCGAAGCCTATCAGTTGTTGGAGGACCTTTTGAAACTGAATAAATTCGTCTAATAGTACCGGTAGCCAGATTAAAGTTAAAAAGACGTTGCCGATACAGAATTGCTTAAGGGGAGGTTTTTAGTTTGGTCTCTAGATATCCATCAAGCTTAAGATTACACCCCCTTGAGCCCCTTTCAAGATAAATTTGTACATTTTTCGGTAGAAAAATGTCCCGGCTGAAAGCCGGTTCCTCTTAATTACAGGCTCGCTATCGCTCGCCAGGAAAAAATCGACACCTAAATGGCACGAATGGTCTTAAAATTGACAGAAATGGGACGAGGGTTCTTAAAATCGCCAAACTAATGGGGCAAACGTCTTAAAATCTCAAAAGCAATGGGGCTAAACATGAGGGAGAAAGAGGTCCAGAAAAAAATCCTCCAGGTGGAAATCCCCCTTAAATGGCACGAAGGATTTGAGTATTGGCATAGAAATGGAGCAAAAGGTCTTAATATCGCCAAACTAACTGGGCGAACGTCTTATGAAATCTCAAACTAATGAGGCAACGCGTGAGAGTAGGGGATCCGGAAAAAACCCTGCCCTTAAGGGGAGGTATTTAGTTTGTTCACTAGACCTCCATCAACCTTAAAATTACACCCCCTTGAGCCCCTTTCAAGATAAATTTGTACATTTTTCGGTAGAAACATTTCCCTCCCGAAGGCCGGTTCCTCTTAAATTACAGGCTCGCTATCGCTCGCCAGGATAAAAATCGACACCTAAATGGCACGAAAGGTCTTAATATGGGGTGAAAGTTCTTAAAATCGCTAAACTAATGGGGCAAACATTTTATAATATAAAAAGCAATGGGGCTAAACATGAGGGAGAAAGGGGGTCAAGAAAAAAATCCCTCAAGTGGAGATCTCCCCTTAAGTTAACAAAGCCAGTTTAATCTCTCCTAATCCTACCTAAGTTGCTTAGGAATGTGGCTGTTTGAGTTGTGGCCACTTAGGAGTTTGGCCGATTCAGTTGTGGCATCTTAGGAGTGTAGCCATTTGAGTTGTGGTCACTTAAGAGTTTGGCCGATTCAGTTGTGGCATCTTAGGAGTGTAGCCGTTTGAGTTGTGGCCACTTTGGAGTGTGGCCGATTCAGTTGTGGCATCTTAGGAGTGTAGCCGTTTGAGTTGTGGCTACTTAGGAGTGTGGCCGATTTAGTTGTGGCATCTTAGGAGTGTAGCCGTTTGAGTTGTGGCCACTTAGGAGTTTGGCCGATTCAGTTGTGGCATCTTAGGAGTATAACCGTTTGAGTTGTGGCTACTTAGAAGTGTGGCCGATTCAGTTGTGGCATCTTAGGAGTGTAGCCGTTTGAGTTGTGACCACTTAGGAGTGTGGCCGATTCAGTTGTGGCATCTTAGGAGTGTAGCAGTTTGAGTTGTGACCACTTAGGAGTGTGGCCATTGTAATGGGAGATTTCTATAATTATTATTTTTGTTTTCTTAGTTTCTTCCCTAGACCGCCATCAATCTTTAGAAAGTATACCTAAGACATTCCTTCGAGATAAATCTGTGCATTTTTCGATTTTCAAAAAGTGCCCTCCTAAATTGCAGGCTCGTCTCAAAATCTAAAAACCAATGGGGCTAAACATGAGGGAGAAAGGAGTCTAGATATACCCCCTTAACCTGTTGCTTGTTTACCCGTCTCTGTACCACAGAATCATGCACTACCAAAAGGGGAGGGCAAAACCCGTGGATTTACGCGAGCCTAACCCCATGAATCTCTCACACCTACCACTGTCGGCCTAAACTCAGTAGCCCTCACACTCTGCTGACAAAACAACCCCTCTTTGAAGGTTCATACGGCACCACTCGGCTTATGAGATCCAAAGACATTGTGTGTGTGTGTGTGTGTGTGGGTGGGTGTGGGTGGGTGGGTGGGTGTGTGTGTGTGTGTGTGTGTGTGTGTGTGTGTGTGTGTGTGTGTGTGTGTGTGTGTGTGTGATTACCTTACTAGGAGAAGTGTGGTGTGTGTGTGTGTGTGTGTGTGGTTGTGTGTGTGTATGCATATGTATGTGTATGTGTGTGTAAAAGTGGGTGGGAATCCATGTAAGTATAATGCTACCCGACTACTGCGTAGTCGGGTTAAAGAGCTACAATTAATTTATTGTATATTTGTTTATGTATGAGGGAGACGAAAGGCAAAGCTGCCTGTAACAAGAGTCTCCCCCAAAGTTAGAAGAGTACGAGACAGAGCCAAAGTAAGGGTTGTTGGTGGTCATCTTAAAAAATGTGTTCTGTGGTGTATTGGAAAGAAGTGTGGTGAGCTTGTTTAGTGTAGTGAAATGAAAAGGATGAGCAGGTGTTTGTGAGAGCTAACTGGATTACTCTCTGTAAACAAAGAGAAACAGTCGTTATATTGTCTTGTAAGTGTACAGTATATATACTTACCTAAATTGTTTCAAACTCCGTGTGTCCAGACATTTTTGCTCGAGCGTTCCTTGATGTTGGCCCTGTCACTCTTTTAACTCTGGGGGAGGCACTCGCCACAGGCAGTTGTGCCTTTTGTCTCCCTCAACCAAATAGAATAAAAAAAAAAAAAAAAAAAAATCTACACTTATAAATTCAGATTCGTTGACTCAGACGAATACCACCACGAAATATGTTGGCATAAAGCTGGAGTCACACGAGCCGTTTTTCGAGCAATTATGGTCTGGCAGCTTCAAAAATTATACTTTATCATAATTCAACCGCCTAACATACTCTACCTTCAGTCTAGTTAGCGGTACCCGTGCTAAAATGTCCCGAAATAATACCAGAAAAAAAATTGCTCATGGAAAATTGACGGAAAATTCGCTCGTGTGACAGCGGCTTAACCCTGTTAGGTGCGGGGCGGGCCAATTTCGATCCTCCTTGTTTTACGCCATTAGCTTGGAGATTTTAAGACGTTTCACCTCATTAGTTTGGCGATTATAAGATGCTTCAACCCAATAAGATGTCGATTTTTCCTGGGCGAGCGATAGCGAGCCTGCAATTTGGGAGAAACCGGCCTTTGGCTGGGACATTTTTCTACCGAAAAATGTACAGATTTAGCTTGAAGGGGGTCTGGGGACGTTTTTTTAGTTTGAAGGGGGTCTGGGGACGTTTTTTTTAGTTTGAAGGGGGTCTGGGGACGTTTTTTTAGTTTGAAGGGGGTCTGGGGACGTTTTTTTAGTTTGAAGGGGGTCTGGGGACGTTTTTTTAGTTTGAAGGGGGTCTAGGGGGCATTTATTTTAGTTTGAAGGGGATCTGGGGACGTTTTTTCAGCTTGAAGGGGGTCTGGGGACGTTTTTTTAGCTTGAAGGGGGTCTGGGGACGTTTTTTAGCTTGAAGGGGGTCTGGGGACGTTTTTTTAGCTTGAAGGGGGTCTGGGGACGTTTTTTAGTTTGAAGGGGGTCTGGGGACGTTTTTTAGTTTGAAGGGGGTCTGAGGACGTTTTTTAGTTTGAAGGGGGTCTGGGGACGTTTTTTTAGGTTGAAGGGGGTCTGGGGACGTTTTTTTAGTTTGAAGGGGGTCTGGGGACGTTTTTTTAGTTTGAAGGGGGTCTGGGGACGTTTTTTTAGTTTGAAGGGGGTCTGGGGACGTTTTTTTAGTTTGAAGGGGGTCTGGGGACGTTTTTTTAGGTTGAAGGGGGTCTGGAGAGGCGTGTTTCTAAGTCTTGGGGGGGTAAACCAAAAACACATTGTTTAAAAATGGCTAAACAAATCAAAACTCTCAATAATTAAACCCAATACCATAATAACCCCCAAGACGTTGCACCAGATAGTATTAACACACGAGGTTTTGGAAGTGGGAGGTGTGAGAGCATGGAGCAGGGCGTGTATATCCCGTGGAATCCCAACGCTGGTGCGGCACTCCCTAATGCTCCTTCTGTGGGAGAGTTTGTGGCATTGCTTACATCTGAGGGGGTGGTGTGGGAGGGGGGGGGGGGGGGGAAGGTGGTAGGTGGGGAGGGGACAGTGCAAAGGTGGAGGGGGGAAGGTAGCAGAGAGTGCAGAGGTGGAGGGGAGAGGTAGGGAGGGGAAGGTGCAGAGGTGTGGAGGGAGGGGGGTAGGGGAGGGGAAAGGTGCAGAGGTGGAGGGGAGGGGAAAATGCAGAGGTGTGGAGGGAGGGGGGTAGGGTAGGGGAAAATGCAGAGGTGGAGGGGGGAGGGGAGGGGAGGGGAAGTGCAGAGGTGGAGGGGCTAAGGGAGGTGGGGCGGAGGAGGTGAAGAGCGGGAGGGGGAGGGGAAAATGCAGAGGTGTGAATTAAGTAATGTTTTAGGATGTGTTACAGATTATAATACAGTGATCCGTGGTAAATACGAAGGGGTGTGCAATTGGCGGTTTTGCTTGGGTTTAATGTATTTCCGTAATTTGCTGGTAAAACTGGTAAAATGTTGTTGGTGCATGGTTATTTTCACAGTGAGAGAGAGAGAGAGAGATTTTGTGTATCAGTGTGTGTATTTTTCTGTAATGCGATGGTAAAGGTGACGAAGGTGTATTTTAAAACTGGTGAAATATAGTTGGTGCATTTGTGTTTTTGTCACAATGAGAGTGAAAGAGAGAAAGTGTGTGTGTGTGTGTGTGTGTGTGTGTGTGTGTGTGTGTGTGTGTGTGTGTGTGTGTGTGTGTGTGTGTGTGTTTACAAAAGACAAAGCTGCCTGTAACAAGTGTCTTCCCCAAAGTTGGAAGAGTGATAGTCGCTATTTTGACCTTATTTTCATTTGTTTTGTTTTTTTGCTTTGTTTTGGTATATCGGTAAGTCCTTGTTTAGTGTAGTGACATAAACATCATTTTCGTGCCATTTGTTGGTGTATTAGAAAGAAGTGTGGTGCATTTTGGCTCGAACGTCCCTTGATTTTGACCCTGTCACTCTTTCAACTATGGGGGAGGCACTCGCTATAGGCAGTTCTGCCTTTTGCCTCCCTCAATCACATAGAAAAAAACATTGTTTAGTGTAGTGATATGAACATAATTTTCGTGCCACAGTAAGCAAATGTCGACATATTCGTGGACGACGCACAATATCGTTCAGCGGTCGTAACGAAACACGAATATAGCCCTGGTGCGTTATTCCCTTAAGCCGGTATCACACGAGAACTTTTATAGTCAACATTCGATTATCAAACAAATTATGGCAACATTTCTGGAGTCTTTTGCACTGGTATCGGAAACTAGACTGACGAAAGATGAATTCAGGTAACAGAAAAATATTTAATGTTTACCTCGTGAGCTGCCAGACCAGTGTTGAGGATAAATGTTGAGGGAAAAAGCGCTTGTGTGATACCAGCTTTAGACTTTACGTAGTTCCTTCATTCTTGCCTTCATTATCATATTCACGTTAGGTTATATAATGTGTATCTAAAGGCGGTATCACACAAGCGCTTTTCCCCTCAACATTTATCCTCAACACTGGTCTGGTAGCTTACGAAGTTTACATTTAATATATTCCGGTTGCCTAAATTGATCTATAGTCAGTCTAGTTTCCGATACCAATGCTAAATATCCTGGAAATGTACCTACCCAGCAAACTGTTGATCATCGAATGTGGACTATAAAAGCTCTCGTGTGATACCGGGTTTATTCTTAGCTAAACATATTCCATTTATCAAGCACTTCCCACGGATGGTTACAATGCAACTGATAAAATATATCTAAAAAGATAGTTTATATATATTGCCCCGGCTGGTATTACTATTTCATCTGATTTTCATATATGCATTTTATATTTTCTGGGTTATGCTTCGTTTTGTATACAATTTTGTTTAGCAAATGATCTCTTATTACGTTTATCAATTTTGTGTTTACTCTTAGTTTCTCTATTTTTCTGCGCTACATGATTAGTTATCTCTCTCTCTCTCTCTCTCTCTCTCTCTCTCTCTCTCTCTCTCTCTCTCTCTCTCTCTCTCTCAAACACCGTTTGCAGTTGAAGAGAGCAGAACAAAAAGTGAAGGTGTGCATGCCTTTTCCTTTCAATTTCTAACTATACTCTAAATTCCTTCCGGCAATTTCCTAGCCCTGCAAGGTTATTCACTTCTAACTGTTTTCATGTACGGCAAATTGGTGGAGGGTGAGGAGAGAGTCTTCATCTTTGCTATCCTTTCCTTCCACTTTCTCTAAGGGTTGCTATCTCTGCTAAGATGAAGTCCTGGCCACCTTGCAGGGATCGTAAGATCTGTGTAGCTAGTGTATCTATGTAAACCTATGTAAACATCTCTCTCGTTTTTCCCATACCTGTACCATTATAATAATTCATCTAATTTTTAGTCGACCTTTTCCCGGTGTCAATCACGGATTAAAAGACTGACCCCCCTCCCCCCTAAAACAAAAAATTGGGGGGAGGGGGGGGGGGGGACTGGGGAAAAACCAGGAAAGTAAAAGAAAAGGGCAAAAAATATGAAGAACAAAAAGTAAAATTTAAAAAATAGAACCTCTTTGTCGCAGTCCCACATCCATATCCACTGTGGGACGGAACCTTTGATATGGGAAGTGGATTAGTGGAATGAAAGTGGTGGTGGGGGAAGGGGGGAGATAGGAGGGGGAGGAGGGAGGTGCAGTCACTCTTTATGTTTTTTGTATGCAATTGATTTGAGTCATTTCCACCAAACTTCAATTCACAATAGTTTAAATCCGGTTGCTACTAAATTATCCTGAAAAGAGGTCACCATTCGTGAGCATGGATTATATTCACACATACAATTATATCTCGCGCAAATGTGCACACATACACAAACTTCGTCTCTCTTTCTTTCTCTCTCTCTCTCACTCACACGCACACTCTCTATCTCTCTCTCTCTCTTAATATGCAAAACAAAAATCAAATCAACACTCACTGTCTCGCGTGGGTCTGTCGGCGAAATCCTGGCACCCCGTGAAGCCGCTGTGTCGGGTGAGTGTGGCAGCCGTGACACCCAACACCCATATGGATATTAACACCACCCACATCCGTCCACACCACCCACATCTCCCTCTTCCACACCCACATTTCACTCTTCCACACCTGTTTCGTCCAACTTTGTCCATGGTGTCAAGATAGTCCGCCCTCAAAAGGTTCTCCAGTGTTCGTGGGGCAAGTGGGGATTTTAGCGTTCATTCCTCACTTAACTCCTCAGGAGTTATATTTGTATCAAGAGCGTGGGTTTTCTATCGTTCATTCCTCCCTTTAGGTACTCACGAGTTATATTTGTATCAAGGGTGTGGGTTTTTTAACGTTCATTCCTCCCTTTAGGTCCTCAGGAGTTATATTTGTATCAAGGGTGTGGGTTTTTTAACGTTCATTCCTCCCTTTAGGTCCTCAGGAGTTATATTTTCATCAAGGGCGTGGGTTTTTTAACGTTCATTCCTCCCTTTAGGTCCTCAGGAGTTATATTTTCATCAAGGGCGTGGGTTTTTTAACGTTCATTCCTCCCTCTAGGTCATTAAGAATGTTATTTCTATTAAGGATGTGGGTTTTGTTTACATTCATTCCTCCCTTTAGATCTGCAGGAATTGTATTGTTATCAAGGGTGTGGGTTCTTTAACGTTCATTCCTCCCTTTGGGTCCTCAGGAATTATATTTATATAATGGGTGTCTGTTTATTGTTTTTAGCCTTTATTGGAGTTCTGTATATTACCTGTACTATTACGATTGCCTTCTTTAGTTTCTGTGTCTGTTTCTGGTGTTCGTTGGGCAAGTGGGTTATTGAACGTTCACTCCCTTTAAGGGGAGGTTTTTAGTTTGGTCTCTAGATATCCATCAAGCTTAAGATTACACCCCCTTGAGCCCCTTTCAAGATAAATTTGTACATTTTTCGGTAGAAAAATTTCTCGGCTGAAAGCCGGTTCCTCATAAATTACAGGCTCGCTATCGCTAGCCAGGATAAAATTGACACCTAAATTGCACGAAAGGTCTTAAAATTGACAGAAAAGGGTTGAACGTTTTTAAAATCATCAAAATAATGGGGCGAACGTTTTAAATTTAGAAAAGCAATGGGGCTAAACATGAGGGAGAAAGGAGTCAAGAAATAAATCCCTCAAGTGGAAATCTCCCCTTAAATCCTCAGGCAATTTACTTTTATCAAGAGCATCTTTGTGTGTTGAGCATGTATTGGAGTTCTGTTTATCACCAGTCCTTTGTTTCTGTGTTTCAAGAGGTTCATTCTCCAGTCCTCCCTCTGTATACGCTTTCGGGGATCCGGTTGTTTCCAAGGGCGTCATTGTTTGCTGATATACACTAGATAAACCTCGCTCTAACACTTGAATTATTACAGTCACTTGCTTTATTTGCCTGCTCATTTTTCGCATAATGTTTTGTTTAGGTTTTTTATGTGTCACTCTGTAGCCGCACTTGTCAAATCACAGTCATTGCAACTCGGAAATGGGGGTGTATCACTATCATTGCAACTCGGGAATGGGGGTGTATCACTATCACTGCAACTCGGGAATGGGAATGGTCTTGCCTGGTTTAAAACTATAACAATATCAGTACAGACTGTCACTTGGATCAAATGGAGAGGACCTGAGGGGGCCTTCTGGTGCAAAGCTTATTAACTTCTCTGGGTGTTCATATCGATTCACTAATGACAGTTTCTCCATTATTTTTTCTTTTCTTGACCCACTTCTCCCTCATGTTTAGCCCCATTCATGTTCAGATATTTTAAACGTTCGCCCCATTAGTTTGGTGATTTTCAGATATATCGCCCCATTTTATCGTCAGTTTGAAGACCTTTAGTGCCATTTAGGTGTGTTTTTCCTTGCGAGCGATAGCGAACCTGCAATTTAGAGGGAAAGGCCTGGACATTATTATAATGAAAAAATGTACGAATTTATTTTGATGGGGGGTTGTGGAGGTATTTTCGTTTAAGCTTGATAGAGGTCTAGGGAGCAAATTAAAAACCTCCCCTAAATTCTTTCTGTCACATCCGTTACCTCGTAAGCCTTTTGAGGACTCTTAGAGGCACACTCATGTTCCCTTTCCTTCTGGGAGCTCTGACATATGAACGTACTTTATTTTTACATTTCTGTGCATGTTTGTTTTTTGTTTTGTTTTATTGACAGCCCTCCACCTTTTACTCTTCTAATTTGCTGTGGTGGATTGTGTTCTTTTATTTCAAATGTTATTTTAATAAGCATTATTTCCACATAGCGATTTTGATTAGTTCCTTAGCGTTTATCTTGTGTCGTCTCAGTTTTGGTGTGTTTATTTTGCAAGTTTTACATTATAATTCCTTCTCTCTCATTGTTAAGAGACTTCTCACCTCCCCAACCTGTCTATTCCCCTCAGCTTTAACTTCAACTTTTGTTTCATAATATTGTTTTGTTAAATCTTCAGTGTGTTATTTCCACTTGGTGAGTTTGATAAGTTCTTGTGTCTTTACATTGTCTTTACATTGTCTTTACATTATCTTTACATTGTCTTTACGTTGTTTTACATTGTCTTTACATTGTCTTTACATTGTCTTTACATTGTCTTTACGTTGTTTTACATTGTCTTTACATTGGCTTTACATTGGCTTTACGTTGTCTTTACATTGTCTTCACATTGTCTTTACATTGTCTTTACATTGTCTTTACATTGTCTTTACATTGTCTTTACATTGTCTTTACGTTGTGCAGTTCCTCTCTTGGTTTGTTGGTTTTGCAAGTTTTACATTGTATTAGTAAGTATCCTGACGCCTCTTGAATATGATACCATTCGTCTTTGTCCGAATCTGATCTATTATATTATTCTGATAGAAGACTGTTTGTTTTATTTGTGTACATATACGTATTCAGTGTGTCGTTTAAGGGGGGGGGGGGTGACTTGTTTTTGTTCTGTCCTTTTCTATCTTTCTCTGGCTTGTATCCATTTGGCCCCAGTCAGCCTACTGTTTTAAGACGTGTATCCCCATCCAGGTGTCAATTTTTTACTGGTGAGCGGTAGCGAGCCAGCATATTTTTTATTTTTGTTTGACAGCAGGCTAAATTTGTACATTTTTCGATAGAAAAATGTCTCCTGCAAAGCCGGATTTCTTCATATAATGCTGGCTCGCTATCGCTCGCCAGGAAGAAATCGACACCTAGATGGGGATAAACGTCTTAAAATAGTTGGCTGAATGGGGCCGAATGGATACAAGCCAGAGAAAGAGAGAAAAAGACAGAAATAACAAAAAGCAGGTCACCCCCTACTCAGATGGTATTGTGCAGCATAATTTACTGGTTCGGCTCAATGGTTTAAGGAAGGGGTTTAGTTTGCTCTCTAAGCCTCTATCAAGCTTAAAAAAACACCCACAAGACCCCCGTTTGATATAAATTTATAAATTTTTCAGTAGAAAAATGTCCCGGCCTATAGTCCGATTCCTCTTCAAAAATAGACTCGCTATAGCTCGCCAGGAAAAAAATCGAACCCTATATGGCACGAAAGGTCTTAATATTGGCAAAGAAATGGGGCAAAAAGTCTGAAAATCTCCAAACTAATGGGGCGAATGTCTTGAAATCTCATAACTAATAGGGCCAAACATGAGGGAGGAGGAGGATTCGAAAAACCAACTGCCTCCCCTTAACCCCTTGATGACTGTGACGGGTTTTGACTGTTTATGCTGGCTATCATTAGACGATTTTGTACAGCATAGGAAGGATCTGTGGGAGTGAAAAGGGCCAAGACTATTTCAATTAACCCTCTGGCTTCCACATACCCTTCCTAATCCGAAAATATTGTCCAGTAATAGCTAGAATTTAGTGTAAAAACGCGTCATGATCCCCAAGGGGTTAACTGTATAGTGACGTTAGAACATGTGGTAATAATGTACTTGATTGAAATTATTATTATTATTATTATTAGTAGTAGTAGTAGTAGTAGTAGTATTTGTTTTTATTATTATTATTATTATTATTATTATTTTTTTTTTTTTTTTTTTTTTTTTTTTTTTTAACGCTTGTCTTTTGGTTGGTGGCCTATAAAGTCCTATTATAAAACCAAAATTCTCATAGTACGGCCTCGAGTCAGATGGTTACGTTTCACTCATTCCTGCACCGCCGCCATATTAGAGTTCAGTTGTGGTATAGTGGACAACAGAGCTCCCAGCGACATAGGTTCGAATGCTTGCCCTGGGTTTTACATCAGTTTAAGCTCCATTGTGGTATAGTGGACAGAGCTCTCGGCGGCGACATAGGTTCGAATGCTTGCCCTGGCTTTTACATTAGTTTAAGCTCCATTGTGGTATAGTGGACAGAGCTCCTCACAGCGACATAGGTTCGAATGCTTGCCCTGGCTTTTACATCAGTTTAAGCTCCATTGTGGTATAGTGGACAGAGCTCCTCACAGCGACATAGGTTCGAATGCTTGCCCTGGCTTTTACATCAGTTTAAGCTCCATTGTGGTATAGTGGACAGAGCTCCTCACAGCGACATAGGTTCGAATGCTTGCCCTGGCTTTTACATCAGTTTAAGCTCCATTGTGGTATAGTGGACAGAGCTCCTCACAGCGACATAGGTTCGAATGCTTGCCCTGGCTTTTACATCAGTTTAAGCTCCATTGTGGTATAGTGGACAGAGCTCCTCACAGCGACATAGGTTCGAATGCTTGCCCTGGCTTTTACATCAGTTTAAGCTCCATTGTGGTATAGTGGACAGAGCTCCTCACAGCGACATAGGTTCGAATGCTTGCCCTGGCTTTTACATTAGTTTAAGCTCCATTGTGGTATAGTGGACAGAGCTCTCGGCGGCGACATAGGTTCGAATGCTTGCCCTGGCTTTTACATCAGTTTAAGCTCCATTGTGGTATAGTGGACAGAGCTCCTCACAGCGACATAGGTTCGAATGCTTGCCCTGGCTTTTACATCAGTTTAAGCTCCATTGTGGTATAGTGGACAGAGCTCCTCACAGCGACATAGGTTCGAATGCTTGCCCTGGCTTTTACATCAGTTTAAGCTCCATTGTGGTATAGTGGACAGAGCTCCTCACAGCGACATAGGTTCGAATGCTTGCCCTGGCTTTTACATCAGTTTAAGCTCCATTGTGGTATAGTGGACAGAGCTCCTCACAGCGACATAGGTTCGAATGCTTGCCCTGGCTTTTACATTAGTTTAAGCTCCATTGTGGTATAGTGGACAGAGCTCTCGGCGGCGACATAGGTTCGAATGCTTGCCCTGGGTTTTATATCAGTTGAAGAGGCGGTGTCATTCTTCGGGTCCATCCATCCATCCATAGATCAGCAGGGGACGTCGACCTGGAAAGAACATAAGAACATAAGAACAATGGAAATCTGTAGAAAGTCTGTTGGCTCTTACGAGTCAGCCCCCTTCTTTCCCGGGAACGTCTTATGTATTCCATGTTACCTACCTTTAGACGATTTTATGAAGCTTAGGAATGATAAAAAGATTAATTGAGATATATAGTCTGTAACCTTCTAACGGGTAGCCATCCCTCCTAAGCTTAAATAAAACAGTTTAATATTTACCAGAATATAATGAAAAGGGCGTCACCGGTACGGAATCAGTTAATTAAGAGAAGAAAATATCACCAGGTTGACTGATCTCTGTTACTATAGGCTCTCTACTGCCCCTCTCTTCCCCCCCCCCCCCACCCCCCCCCCCTTGCTCAAAAATAATAAAAAAACATCTCCCTCCTGTTGGCAAGAGGCTCAGATTCCCTCCACAAACTTTTGGGGAATTGACCACTTGCGAGTTTCGGGCTATAAGGAAGTGGGAGCCGTAAAACATCAATATAGAACAGCACTGCAAGGGTAACGTAGATGGGTGAAGAGTATGATTAAATTTAGTTTTATATATATATCTAATTTAGCGTTATGTATCAATCATTGGAGATCATTGAGATAAGTCTGTAGTAGCCTTTGCACGGGGTAGACGTTCTTCCTAAGCTGAATAATATCGTCTGCTGGTCGCCAGAATATATCGCGAAGGACGTCACCGGTACTGATAGGGTTAAGGGGAGATATATCGACTGGAGGGATTTTTTTCTGGACCCCTTTCTCCCTCATGTTTAGCCCCATTGCTTTTGAGATTTTAAGACAGTCGCCCCATTAGTTTGGCGATTTTAAGAACTTTCGCACCATTTCCGTCAATTTTAAGACCTTTCGTGCAATTTAGGTGTCGATTTTATCCTGGCGAGCGATAGCGAGCCTGTAATTTAACCGGCTTTCAGCCGGGACATTTCTCTACCGAAAAATTTACAAATTTATCTTGAAAGGGGCTCAAGGGGGTGTAATCTTAAGCTTGATGGATATCTAGGGACCAAACTAAAAACCTCCCCTTAAAGGAGGGAACCATATCTTCCCTCCTTCCTGTTGGCAAAAGGGTCACATTTCGTCCGCGAAGTTTTTGGGGGAATGTTATTTTGTTTGTGTATATTGGAGTAGCAGGCTGAAAGGTCCCCCAGGCTTGGTTGACCGCGAGGGTTTCTTTATAGGTACACTCGGATACCATAGTCTCTAGCCCACCCCACTGTAGGTAACGCCAACAAACTTGACAATAATCTTGACTCCTCAACTTCTCATAACTCAAAAGGGCCTAGAGCAAACTGGCTGTAATTATCCACACCTATTTCCTGGTGGGCTCTTCCCAAATGATAGAAATGTCAGCTTGATTGCTTTCATTCATTTTGAGTTATGAGAAGTTAAGGGGTTAAGATTACTGTCAAGTTGGTTGGCGCTACCTATAGTGAGAATTCGTAGACCTGTGTTTTTCTTCATGCAATTGTAACGATCTGGATTTATCTTTTGATATAAATTACTTATCAATAATTAGGATATGCAGTTTTGTAGTTGATGTATAGAAAATTGTATTCATAAATTCGTTCCCAGAGGTATGCTTCCATAATTATTAGCAACAGGTGAAGTCCACGAATATTTATGAGTGGGCGACAGACTACTACGGCATCCGAGTGTATGTAATCGAATTTGGCTGCTATGCATTACTAGGAGGTGTTCAGGTTTTCAGATAATTTAATTAACTAAATATATATAGTGTCATTATGTATAGTCACGGCCACCACGGATACATTAAGCGATACTCCTTGGCGTTTGTTTACATCCGCCGCCGCGCGCTGTTGCCAAGTGTACAGTCCAGAGTGAGGGAATGGAAGATAAAGAGACACTCCTTCTGCTATGCTATCCTTTTCCTCCACTTGTCCTTACTTGAGTTCTGCTATCCTTAGTAGAATAAAGTAAAGAAGTAGTATGTTTTTTTTGTTTTTTTTATATATATATATACAGTATATATATATATATTAATAGCAATAACTTTTCCCTCGGATATATATCATTTATTGATTTCACTCCCAACACCAATCTTCTCCCAATGAAATTAATGAAAGCATGTGATCCTCCCGGGATTCGAACCTGGGTTACCACATACATATCTTAAACACTCTAGCCATTACACCATCAAGACAGTTAATGGCTACGATTTGTTATCCATTTATCTGGATATCAATCTAATCATGTACTCAGACCCAACTACACACTGAATAGCCTAATGTTTATAGAGGGTTTGTTTACATCCGCCACCCACGCGCTGTTGCCAAGTGTGTCGTCCAGACAGAGACCCAGCCAGTCATTTGCAAGGGAAATGTCCAGGCGAGGAAAGACTAACAAAAAATATTGTTTAGGTTCAGAATACGGAGAGATGGATAGCCAAGGAGATGGACATGGGATCTATACTAACAGAGAGAGAGTGTGTGTGTGTGTGTGGGTGTGGGTGTGTGTGTAAAAGAGAGAGAGAGAGTGAGAGTGAGTGAGAGAGAGAGGGGGGGGGTCCAGAATACGGAGAGATGGACAGCCAGGAAGATGGACATGGGGCTATGCTAAGAGTGAGAGAGATAGAGTGAGAGAGAGAGAGAGAGAGAGAGAGAGAGAGAGAGAGAGAGAGAGAGAGAGGGGGGGGGAGGGAGGGGGGGGGTTCAGAATACGGGGAGATGGACATGGGGCTATACTAAGAGTGAGAGAGATAGAGTGAGAGAGAGAGAGAGAGAGAGAGAGGGTGAGTGAGTGAGTCAGTTCTTTAACCCAGAATACGGTGAGATAGACAGCCAGGGAGATGGACATAGAACTATACAAAGAGAGTGAGTGAGAGAGAGAGAGAGAGAGAGAGAGAGAGAGAGAGAGAGAGAGAGAGAGAGAGAGAGCGAGCGAGAGTAGAATCCATTAATCCAGACTAGGGAGGGACTGACAGGCAGGCAGATGGACTCAAAAGTATTAAGGGGAGATTTCCACTTCAGGTATTTTTTTCTGGACCCCCTTCTCCCTCATGTTTAGCCCCATTGATTTTGACATTCTGAGACGTTCACCCCTTTACTTTGGTGATTTTAAAAACTTTCGCCCCATTTCTGTCAATTTTAAGAAAGGCGTAAAAAAACACAACTCCCTTGATAGTCAGTGAGTCTACGAGGGACGAGGGTAGGCCACATGTTAAGGGGGGTCACAGCCTTTTTTTTATCTTTCTCTCCTGTTCTCTCTTTCTCTGGCTTGTATCCATTCGGCCCCATTCAGCCAACTGTTTTAAGACGTTTATCCCCATCCATGTATCGATCACCAGCAGTGTATGTAGAAATCCGGCTTCGCCGGAGAAATTTTTCTATCGAAAAATGTACAAATTTAGCTTGCTGTCAAAACAAAAATATATATATGGTGCCTCGCTACCGCTCGCCAGGAAAATATTGACACCTGGATGGGGGTAAACGTCTTAAAACAGTAAGCTGAATGGGGCCGAATAGATACAAGCCAGAGAAAGAGAGGAAAAAAGCCTGTGACCCCCCTTAAACATAAAGCCCCTCCCCCCCCCACCCCCCCCATAAGAGTGCACGGAGGAGGAAGGGGGCGGGGGGTGGGGGGGGTCCTTTGTTGCAGCTTAATGGCATTCTCATCACCTCACAATGATCCTACATAAGCGATGGTAGGGTTTATATGAAGTACTTATGCATTCCAGACCGCGGCTCTTTTATATATTTTTAATTTTATATATTGTTTTTTTTGTTTTGGCTTCCCTTTGTATATTTATGTATTCATTTATTTGGTCTAAGTTATTCGAATTGGAAAGGATTGATATTAACCCTCTCCGACGCGATTTTGAGCCTGTTGGGGATACTTTAAAGCCTTTGTTACCATCAGGGGTATTTAGAAACCTTTAGTTTAGTTACTTCAACCTCTGCAGTTGTCTTTGAGTTAGCTGTGAGCAGAAAACTAATTTTGGAGAGGTAATTATAAGAGTGAGAGAACTCTATTTCTTATTGCTAATCTGGCAACCTCTGCGTCATAAATGCGTGAAAGGGTTAAGATAGTTTTTATCCTATACACCTAACATCCTAGAGTCTATGAATATCGCGGGTCATGAAGAGGCAGGAGAGGCGACAGGACTTTTGCCGCCGACTGTACATCTTCCACACTTTAGCCCTTCCCTGTGTACCGATGGTGGGGGGGGGGGGGGTAGGTAGGTGCAGTAATCCAGATGGGGGGGGCGGGGTGTAGGGGAGTGTCAGCGTCAGTTATGGCACCTGTCCGGACCACCATTAATTATTGACACACACCCGAGCACTACACACTTAGGCAATTTTGGAGGAACCGGCAATATTCTATCTAAAAATGCTTAAATTTATCTCGAAGGGGGGTCTTGGGGATATATATATATATATATATATATATATATATATATATATATATATATATATATATGTAGCTACGCATGTGGCCCTAGCTTTAGGTTTCTATTGCGCTTCAGCACGTCTATAAGTAATAAGAGACAAATAATGTAAATATATATATATATATATATATATATATATATATATATATAATTATAGATAGATAGATAGATAGATAGGGGGAGGCAGTTGCTTTCTCTGGACCCCCGTCCCCCTCAAGTTTAGTCCCATTTAGTCCCGTGTGTGTTTCCCCATTGAAGAGCGGTAGTTGATATTGCATTTACCGTCGACAGTTAGGTTCAAGAGTTATGGCCTAAATTCTCAACTTCCTATTTAATATCCTCCCTACACAAAAAGTATATATATATATAACAAAATAATAAATAAATACTAATTAACTAAATAACATGTCTTCAGTGCCGTAACGATTTTTATTTTGACTTTATTAAGGCTAACCAAAATAGAGATGTTGTAGGTAGGATTATACTTGAGAGAGAGAGAGAGAGAGAGAGAGAACTATACTTGTGAGGGAGACTGTACTACTTCACGGTGGCTGGACAGAGGAGGTAATTTGGTCCTTTATACTGCGGTACAAGATTCACCTCGTATATACTGTATATAGCTGTGTCTGTGTGTGTGTGTGTGTGTGTGTGTGTGTGTGTGTGTGTGTGTGTGTGTGTGACAGACAGACAGACAGACAGACAGATAGATAGATAGATAGATAGATAGACAGAGAGATAAAGACTATTTACCTCATACATACGATACTGTACGTCGCTCTGTTTGTGTGTGTGTGTTAAAGAGGTTGCCACACACACACACACACACACACACACACACACACACACACACCGGTCGGGTTAGCCGAGTGGTCTAACGAGCTGTGCATTGATTGCGAGGTCGTGGGTTCATTGTATCGTGGTCCCTCCGTAATCAAGCTGCTCAACTATCAGCTTGTGTTAGCCTACATGCACTTCCCACCAGATGAAGTATTGAGGGATAAGCCTTTACAACGGCACCTCGTATTTACATTCTACTTTTCCTATTTTTCTGAAGCGTGTAGAGAGGGGAGAAGGGGTGTTGGAGAGAGAGGAAGCTGTTGGAGTGGCTTTGTTATGTGTGTTTAGTCTGTATCTGCGTATGTACTATGGTGGGAACTCGGCATATGACCTCGTAGTTAAGGGGGGTGACCTGTTTTTGTTTTGTCCTTTTCTATCATTCTCTGGCTTGTATCCATTTGGCCCCATTCAGCCTACTGTTTTAAGACGTTTATCCCAATCAAGGTGTCAATTTTTTACTGGTGAGCGGTAGCGAGCCAGCATATTTTTTATTTTTGTTTGACAGCAGGCTAAATTTGTACATTTTTCGATAGAAAAATGTCTCCGGGGAAGCCGGATTTTTTCATATAATGCTGGCTCGCTTTCGCTCGCCAGGAAGAAATCGACACCTAGATGGGGATAAACGTCTTAAAATAGTTGGCTGAATGGGGCCGAATGGATACAAGCAAGAGAAAGAGAGAAAAGGACAGAAATAACAAAAACCAGGTCACCCCCCTTAACCTTGAGTTCAGTTCTCGTCTGAAGGAGTTAGGATAAAAAGGCCAAGCTCTTGTTTTGATCTTTAAGTTATTGGGGGTTGGCGAGCTGCTGGGGGCTAGAAGATGTCAGGAACACACACACACACATAGACACGCACACACAGACACAGCCACAGTCACACACACACACACACACACACACACACACACACACACACACACACACACACACACACACACACACACACACTATCTATCTAATTATAACAAATCTCGTATATAATCTGGGCTCATTAAATTCACACGTAGCGATACCTAACACCCCCCCCCCCTCCCCCCCCCCCCCCTCCCCCCCATCCCCCCATCACATCATAAATACTGGTTCTTTTGCTGGAGCCTTCAGTTATATGATTAGAGTTACATGGACTCTGCCGAACAACAGGCTACACTCATACATACACAAATACATACACACAGTCACACACACACACACACACACACACACACACACACACACACACAATCTCTCACACGCACACACTCTCTCTCTCACCCACTCACACTCTCTCTCTCTCTCACACACTCTCTCACCCACACCCACTCTTTCACATTTACTTTCTCTCTCTCTCTCTCTCTCTCTCACTCTCTCTCTCGCTCACCCACTATCTCTCTCTCTCTCTCTCTCTCTCTCTCTCTCTCTCTCTCTCTCTCTCTCTCTCTCTCTCTCTCTCTCTCACTCTTTCTCTCTCTCTCTCTCTCTCATCCCACTATCTTCTCTCTCATGCTTTGTACATACATTGTCTCTATACAAACCCTGATACAGAGATCCACCTAACCTTCATCACACCCTTCTTCTTCTTCTTCTTCTTCTTCCAATCTTCCCTGTAGCATATTCACCTTTTTTGTTTATGCTGACGTCACTCCTGTTTACAACCCGTTTTTTGTTTGGTACTGGCGGGTAGAAAACGGTGAGGTCAGAGGTGAAGATCTGGGGTCAAAGAGGTGAGGATCTGGGGTGAACTAGGAGAGGATCTGGGGTGAAAGAGGTGCAGATTTGGGGTGAAAGAGGTGGAGATTTGGGGTGAAAGAGGTGGAGATTTGGGGTGAAAGAGGTGGGGATCTGGGGTGAAAGAGGTGGAGATTCGGGGTGAAAGAGGTGGAGATTTGGGGTGAAAGAGGTGGGGATCTGGGGTGAAAGAGGTGAGGATCTGGGGTGAAAGAGGTGAGGATCTGGGGTGAAAGAGGTGAGGATCTGGGGTGAAAGAGGAAAGATCTGGGGTGAGATAGGTGGGGATCTGGGTGAAAGAGGTGGAGGTCTGGGGTGAACTAGGATAGATTTGGGGTGAAAGAGGTGAGGATCTGGGGTGAACTAGGAGAGATCTGGGGTAAAAGGGGGTGAGATCATGGGTAAAATTAAATATATAGGGTGAAACTTAAAACACTTGGGGTGAAAGTATTGAGGATCTGGAGTGAAGGAGGTGAGGATCTGGGATGAAAGAGTGGGGATCTAGGTTAAGAGGGGTGACCTGCTTTTTGTTATTTCTGTCCTTTTCTCTTTCTCTGGCTTGTATCCATTCGGCCCCATTCAACCACCTATTTTAAGACGTTTATCCCCATCTAGGTGTCGATTTCTTCCTGGCGAGCGATAGCGAGCCAGCATTATATGAAGAAATCCGGCTTCGCCGGAGAAATTTTTCTATTGAAAAATGTACAAATTTAACCTGCTGTCAAATAAAAATAAAAAATATGCTGGCTCGCTACCGCTCACCAGTAAAAAATTGATACCTGGATGGGGATAAATGTCTTAAAACACTAGGCTGAATGGGGCCAAATGGATACAAGCCAGAGAAAGATAGAAAAGGACAGAACAAAAACAGGTCACCTCCCTTAAACAAGGAGAGATTTGGGGGAGAACAAGAAAGATCTAGGGTAAAAAGCAAGATCTGAAGTCAAATAAATATAATATTTAAGGTGAAAAACGAAAGATCTGGGTTGAAAGAGGGAACATTTGGGGTAAAGGATTACGTTATGTATGCCTGTTAGTGCAAAATTTTGTAAAAAAAAAAAAAAATTGCTGTATATTTTCATATTAAGCGGTGTTCTCTTCATGGTTAGCCCCATTAATTTTGAGATTTTAAGACGTTCGCCCCATTAATTTGGCAATTTTATGAACTTTCGCCCCATTTCTTTGTCAATTGTCATACCTTTCATGCCATATAGGTGTCGATTTGTTCCTGGCTAGCGATAACAGTTTAGGAGTCTGGCCCATTACGTACCGGTGATATCCTTTGCATTACAATTTGGCAACCACTAGACTATTTTCTTCAGTTTGTGAAGGACCTCTAACAATGAAATACTACAGGCAACCTCATTTAATCCTTGGAGCTACCATACATCCTTCCGAAGCTTTATGAAATCGTCTAAATTATAGCTGAAATGACAAAAAAGAGACGTCATCGGTATTCAAAGGATGACGTGTATCCCCCCCCCCCCCCCCACACACACGCACATACACAGTCATATATATATATATATATATATATATATATATATATATATATATATATATATATATATATATATATATATATATATATATATATATATATTGTAACAGCCAATATCACCTCCATTCTTGTGTCAGTTTTCAGAATATAAGCAGATAAAAATACAGATGATAATACATTTTATAAATTCAGTCTATTATTATTATTATTATTATCCTATATTGCGTGTGGATCCGGTCTATTCATCAAATGATGAGCCCAGCCTCGCGCCGTTACCCAAGGCCCCTCAGGACTGTGTAATTGTTTACTAGTTAGGTTCTGATTTATGTTTAGCAGGGTGAAAACTATACTGTACATCCCCCTGGTGGTGTTATTGGTAATATTTCATGGGTGGGTGGTGGTGGTGGAGTGTAGTAGTGGGGGTATTTATGTTTAGCAGGGTGAAAATTATACTATATATCCCCCTGGTGGTGTTATTGGTAATATTTCATGGGTGGGTGGTGGTGGTGGAGTGTAGTAGTGGGGGTATTTATGTTTAGCAGGGTGAAAATTATACTATATATCCCCCTGGTGGTGTTATTGGTAATATTACATGGGTGGGTGGTGGTGGTGGTGTGTAGTATTGGGGTGTGTGTGTGTGTGTTACTCAGTTACTTGTTCGTCAAGGGGAATCCACGCAATGCGAGCTAAGCTCATTATTATCGCGCCTCCTTAACTGGGAATGTATTGCGTGAAATGCATGTTAAGTGTTTTATGTACTGTTGGAATGGCTGTGGATGTGTGTGTAGTCTGTATTTTAGCCAATTGGCGACATTGGAAACGAAGGCTTAGGGTGGATCTGTATGGTACCATTCTCACTATAGACGGTACCGTCTCGCCCGAAGGCTTAGGTAGCCATCAGCTTAGGTGAACCATATGATACCCATCTCGCCTTGTACCATTTTTGCCAACCCCAGATGGGACGTCACAACGTCGTCCACTTATTCCAGGTACCTATTTACAGCTAGGTGAACTGAGGCTAACACATGAAAGGAGACAAGCCCAATTTGTCTCCGCCCGGCCGGGTATTGAACCCCCGACCCCTTGTGTGTGAGACGAGAGCTCTACCTACTAGGCTACGGGCTGTGTGTGTGTGTGTGTGTGTGTACAAAGGAGTACAAAGGAAATCAAGCAATAACAGATCTAGTGACCCTTCTAGGTTGCTTGTCCTCCAAAACACTGAGGATCAAGTGTCCAAACAGTGGTTTAGAGTGGGTAAGGGAACATTGGAAAAGGAATTACTGCCCTGGAACTAATGTCCGTGGCAGGATTAGGAAGTTAGTAGGGGACAGAGGGGTTAGTGTGGGTTATTACCTATGGGTTAGGTGGGTGGTGGTGGTGGTGTGTAGTAGTGTGTGGGGGGGGGGGGTGTATGGGTGTGTGTGCGTGTGTGTGTGAGAGAGAGAGAGATATAGAGAAAAAGAAGGGAGGAAGAGGGAAATGTGTACTTCAATTGATGCACTATATTGTATATATATATATATATATATATATATATATATATATATATATATATATCTATCTATCTATTTATTTATTTACTTATATATTGTATTTCATTTTTGTTATCGTAGTATGTTAGGGGAGCGAGATGTAATGAAGCTTATTCATGCCTTTCGTGGTGCAACCTGCGGGTGGAAGGGGGGGGGGGGGGGGGGGAGGGGGGACTCAAACACCACTATCCCCACACATGATTAGGGGGCTCTCATTATCATACCCTCCAACTTCACCTTCGACGCACTATAGAAGTATATATCGGGGTTAAAATACACTGATATATATATACTGTATATATACAGTATATATATGTGTGTTTAAATACCCAAAGCCGGGATCGAACCTCCCACATTCAAAACGAGTGTCCAAGCTGTTAACCCACTATACCACGGTGTGAAGTATATATATACACTATAAGCACCCCTAGTAATATATTCACAATGTATTTATATTCACCCACACATAATAAACACCTCCACATCGCCATTCCCAACCCTAAGGCTTAATAAATAAACAGCATTTGTCCTATAAGCCGCATTACGCGCTATCATCTGGTTGTGATGAGGTGGAATCCGATCACATCATGACCACAGTCCAATGGTGGCGGTGGTGGTGAATAGCTTACCGGCACACACACACACACATACACAGCCCGTAGCCTAGTAGGTAGAGCTCTCATCTCACACACGAGGGGTCGGGGGTTCAATACCCGGCCGGGCGGAGACAAATTGGGCTTGTCTCCTTTCATGTGTTAGCCTCAGTTCACCTAGCTGTAAATAGGTACCTGGAATAAGTGGACGACGTTGTGACGTCCCATCTGGGGTTGGCAAAAATGGTACAAGGCGAGATGGGTATCATATGGTTCACCTAAGCTGATGGCTACCTAAGCCTTCGGGCGAGACGGTACCGTCTATAGTGAGAATGGTACCATACAGATCCACCCTAAGCCTTCGTTTCCAATGTCGCCAATTGGCTAAAATACAGACTACACACACATCCACAGCCATTCCAACAGTACATAAAACACTTAACATGCATTTCACGCAATACATTCCCAGTTAAGGAGGCGCGATAATAATGAGCTTAGCTCGCATTGCGTGGATTCCCCTTGACGAACAAGTAACTGAGTAACTGAGTAACACCACACACACACACACACATACGCGCACACATACACACACACATATATATACACACACACACTCACACATACGCACACTTGCTAAGGCATCCTCCCAGAAGCTGGGTGTGCTCAACCGCCTCAAGGGGTTCTTTACCCCTGCACAGCTTCTCGCTCTGTACAGGGGCGCAGTGCGACCTTGTATTGAGTATTGTTCACATGTGGGGGGAGGATCCTCTCACACTGCACTCCTAGACAAAGTAGAAAGGAAAGCCTTTTGTATCATTAACTCCCGCCCACACACCAACTCTCTGCAATCTCTCTCTTTTCGCCGCAATGTTGCATATCTCTCGCTATTCTATCGCTACTATAATAATCAATGTTCCTCAGAGCTTTCCCAGTGTATACCACCTTCTCTACGTAGGGTATTTAGTACCCGTTTTGCAACACAATCCCACCCCTGCTCTGTGCCACTCTTTAACCCAAGAGTGAAACGTTATTCTCAGTCTTCCTTCTATTCAATTGCTGAGCTCTGGAACTGTCTCCCAGAATCAGTCTTTTCCTCTGCCTATGACTTAAATTGCTTCAAATTCCGTGTGTCCAGGCATTTTGGCTCAAACGTCCCTTGATTTTGGCCCTGTCACTCTTTCAACTCTGGGGGAGGCACTCGCTACAGGCAGTTCTGCCTTTTGTCTCCCTCACTCACATAGAAAAAAACCACACACACACACGCAAAGAGAGAGAGAGAGAGAGAGAGAGAGTGAAAGCTAACCAAAATCAAGCTACGTTCGAGTCCAAATATATATGAACACACGAAGCTTAAAGCAGCTTTAGGGGGTAGGACTCGCTTTTTATGGACCCCCTTCTCCCTCATGTTTAGCATATTAGTGTTGAGGCTTTAAGACGTTCGTTTCATTAGTTTGGCGATTTTGAGACCTTTCGCCTAATTTTGTTGTCAATATGAAGACCTTTTGTGCCCTTAAGTCCGGCCCAGGCTTAAGGTGTCGATTTTTTCCTGGCAAGCGATAGTAAGCCTCTAATTTTAGAAGGAACCGGCCTTCGGTCGGGATATTTTTCTACCGAAAAATGTACAAATGTATCGTGAAAGAGGGTCTAGGGGGTGTTTTTCTAAGCTTGATGGAGGTCTAGCGAGGAAACTCAAAAATATATTAAAAAATAAATAAAAAACGGCCGAAGGCCGTTTCCTTCTGAAATTACAGGCTCGCTATCGCTCGCTAGGAAAGAATCGACACCTAAATGGCACGAAACGTCTAAAATGTTACGACGAAACGGGGCGAAAAGTCTCAAAATCGCCAAACTAATGGACCGAACGTCTTAAAATCTCAAAACTAATATGCTAAACATGAGGGAGAAAGGGGACCAGAAAAATCGCCTACCTCCCCCTTATGTAATGGATGGAAGGAAAGCCACACTGAAGAAGAGCTTACTTGTTAGAGTGGAAGAGAGGGACTGCGAGGATCGGGTTCATTATATCGTTTTTCACATGTTTGGTGTATGTGGTTTGTGCAGTGTGTGTGAGTTTGTGTTTTTTTATCTGTGTTTATTTTTTGTTTTATGTTGTTTTTGTGTTTTCCCTGTTCTTGCTCTGTCTTGAGTCGGCTACCCCCAAAATGGGGATTGGGCCTGAGCATATAGATAGATAGATAGATAGATAGATAGGTTTGTGCATCATATACAGTACGTGTAACTCTAGGGAACCGCTTCACATGGTTGGTCTATGTGGTATGTATATATATGTGTAACTCAACGTCATAATTTCACAAGTTTGGTATATGTGGTCTCTCTCTCTCTATATATATATATATCATTGCAACACATCTCCCAAGGCTATATATAAAGGCAGCCAATGTAGTTTAAGCTGGTATCACACGAGAGCTTTTATAGTCAACATTCGATGATAAAACAAAAATTGGGTAACATTTCTGGAGCATTTTGCGCTGGTATCGGAAACTAGACTGATGGTAGATGAATTTAGGTGACTGAAATATTGCAAATGTTGACCTCAGAAGCTGCCAGACCAGTGTTGAGGATAAATGTTGAGGGAAAAAGCGCTCGTGTGATACCGACGCTAACCACCAATGTATTCTTTACAAATCCTATTCGTTGGAAGGTATATCATAATGAGAGCCCCCTAATCTTATATGGGAAGGGGGGGGGGAGGGGGGTTAAGGGGAGACGGGTTGTTTTTCTGGTTCCCCTTCTTCCTCATGTTGAGCCCCATTAATGTTCAGACTTTATGACGTTCGGCCTATTTGTTTGGTGATTTTCAGACTTGTCATCCCAGGTTTTTGTCAGTATCAGCTTTCGTGCCATTTAAGTGTCGATTTTGTTCTGGCGAGCGATAGCGAGCGTGTAATTTTAGGAGGAATCGGCCTTCGGCCGAGACATTTTTCTACCGAAAAATGTACAAATTGATCTTGAAGGGGGGTCTGGAGGGTGTTTTTCTAAGCTTGATGGAGGTCTAGCGAGGAAAGTTAGAAATAAATTAATAAATAAATTAATAGACCCCAAAAAACAGAGTCACTAGCCCAACACCGTATAGTCTGTTAATAAACTAGAATGGTTGAAGGTATAATAATAATGAGAGCCCCTTAATCATGTATGGCAAAGGGGAGGGGGGGGGGGTATTTGAGCCAAACCCCCCCCCCCCCCCCCCCCCCGCAGGTTAACCCCTTCTGTACCGGATCGTCTTTTTAGCTTTCTTCTAGCTGTATTTAGGCGATTTTGTGCAGCTTAAGAAGGATCTGTGGTGGTAAAAAGGGTTAAGTGCGATAGTTTGAAGCCTGTTAATTGCTGGAGGGTCTTTGTAACTCAATACAATCGTCTAATAGTAGCCAGGATAAAATGAAAAAGACGTCGCCGGTAGAGAAGGGGTTAAGGGAGGAGGGGCGTATTTATTTGCTCATTTGCGTATCTTTTTATTGTTTTTTTTTTATTGTTTTTTTGTTATTGTTTTTTGTTTATTGTTTTTTTTATTGTTTTTTTGTTATTGTTTTTTTGTTATTGTTTTTCATTTCCTCCCTAGACCTTCGTCAAGCTTAAAACAAACAAAAAACCTATAAGATAAATTTGTAAATTTTTCGATAGAAAAATATCCTGGCTGAATGCCGATTCCTCTAAAATTACTGGCTCGCTATCGCTGGCCAGGAAAACAATTGACATCTAAATGACACGAAAGGGGTATAAAATTGTCAAAGAAATGCGGCGAAAGGTCTTAAAATACCCAAACTAATGGTCTAACCTCTAAAAATCTTAAAACTCAAGGGGCTAAACATGAGGGCGAAGGGGGTTGAGGAAAAAAATAAACTAACATCACATCTGAGTTAGCAAAACACATCTGGTAGTGACGGCCGACTCTTTCACGGGAAGGAGGGAGAAATTTGATTTTTTTATTGGGGAAGAACATATTTATTTGTATATTTATCTCTTATATTTTTGTATTTTTTTATTTTTTTTTATTTTTGTATTTCATAAATTTGATTTTAGTAAGCGTTATTTCCACATCGCGATTTTGATCAGTTATTTTACCTTTATCTTGTATCGTCCCAGTTTTGGTTTGTTTAGTTTGCAAGTTTTGTATTTTAATTTGTATATTTATTTTTTTAGTTTCCTTCCTAGACTTCCATCAAGCTTAAAGCAACGAATCCAATAGATCCCCCTTTGAGGTAAATATTTACATTTTCTGGTAGAAAAATGTTCTGTTCCTCGGAAATTACTGGCTTGCTATCGCTCGCCCGGCAAAAATTGACACCTCCTAAAAGGTACGAAAGGTCTTAAAATTGTCCAAGAAATGGGGCGAAAAATCCTAAAATCGTCAAACTAGTGGGGCGAACCTCTTTAAATCTAGAATCTTGTGGCTAAACATGAAAGGGGAAGGGGGGGGGGTGGCTTGAGTTATCAAAAACACCTGGTAGTGACAGCCACCTCTTTCACGGGAAGATTTCGTTTTATTTTGTAAGGTAGATAAAATTTGATATCCCATTTTTAATAATCAAATTTTTTTTTTTTTTTTTTTTTTAATAATTTGTGTGAAACTCTATCGTATGCAACTATGTATGCAACTCTATCGGATATTACAAAAAGTGTATTCATGTGCTTACTGAGATTACAAAAAGGTGTGTTAAATATGTGCTTTAATATATTTGCATGTATTTCTTAACTTACAGTATTTTAAGGGGGGAATTCAGAAGGCCATACTTAACCCCTTCTGTACCGGTGACGTATTTGGCACTATATTCTGTCAACTATTAGGCGATTTGATTCAGCTTAGGAAGGACGTCTACCCATTAAAAAGGCTACACACTATCTCACTTAAGGGGAGGTATTTAGTTTGTTCCCTAGACCTCCATCAAGATTAAAATTACACCCCCTTGAGTCCCTTTCAAGATAAATTTGTACATTTTTCGGTAGAAAAATGTCCCGGCCGAAGGCTGGTTCCTCTTAAATTACAGGCTCGCTATCGCTCGCCAGGATAAAATCGACACCTGAATTGCACGAAAGGTCTTAATATGGGGTGAAAGTTCTGAAAATCGCTAAACTAATGGGGCAAACGTTTTGTAATATCAAAAGCAATGGGCTAAACATGAGGGAGAAAGGGGGTCAAGAAAAAAAATCCCTCAAGTGGAGATCTCCCCTTAACCCTTTTTTTTTTTTTTGACTAACACAGATCCTTCCTTCTCAAGCTGTACAACACCGTCTAAATATAGCTAGAAGACAATTAAAAAGACCCTGCGGTACAGAAAAAGGGGTTAACCCAGCGACGTGTGATACATATTCCATTCTATCTATCTATTGAGACGATATTATACAGGGTTAAGGGGAGATTTCCACTTGAGGGATTTTTTTCTGGACTCCTTTCTCTCTTCCGTGGATTGACCCATCCCAATCTAATAAGATTGGAAGCCAAAGCGTCACATTTTTCCTTTACCCCTCAACTTTCTCTTCATATTTGCTGAGGGGCACAGGGCCCTGGGTGGGGCTTTGGTTTACCAGGCGTTTCCGCACCCGCCTCCGCTCCCCGCCATGGAGTGGCTTCGGTCACCCAGGCTTTATTGTGGTCGGCAGGGAGGGTTCCGTGGGGGCGCTCAGTTATGGCCTTTGCCTTGCTCGGGGCCTTGGGGCTGTTTGGCCAGGCAGCTTGGGGAACAACAACAACAACAACAACAACAACAAATAATGAAACCTCAAAACTCTCTATGCAAATTAGCGATATGAGCATTCCATTAAACTCTTCGTGATTTTCGTAATGGATATCATAATACCGGCGGGGGGGGGGGGGGGGGGGGGCAGGGGGGGACAATACGGAGACAAACAAAACTTTTATACCAATTAACCCCCTCTGTACCGGCGACGTCTGTTTATTTTCTAGCTGTATTAAGACGATTTTGTGCAGTTTAAGAAGGACCTGTGGTAGTCAAAATGGTTAAGTGAGGGAGTTACTTCGAAGCCTGTTAATTGCTGAAGGCTCTTTTTAGCTGAATACAATCGTCTAATAGTAGCCAGAAGAGAGTTATTATAAAGACGTAGGCGGTACAGAAGGGGTTAAGGGGGTAGTGCTAATTTTTGGGTATATTTATTTATTTTTTTAATATATTTTTTTAGTTTTCTCGCTAGACCTCCATCAATCTTGAAATACACCCCCTAGACCCCCTTTCAAGATCAATGTGTACATCTTTCGGTAGGCCGGTTCCCACACTTATTCCCTGGCTGACTCTTCCCAAATGGTAGATAATAAGTAACACCCCGTTCTTAACATTAATCATCAATTGCAAATCCCAACGTACTTGAATAAACCAAGGAAAGCGTATGGTCCTCCCGGGATTCGAACTCGGGACACCACACTCGATTACTATGGTTTATGGTTTATCGAGGTTAATAGTGGTCAAGTTGTTTTGGCCAAGATATAGTATAATTAATGGGTTGTACACGTAAAATAATATTGGCTGATAATATGCATAATTCACCATTTGCGAGTTTCAGGTTATAAGGAAGTTGGAGCCGTAAAGATCGGTATTACATAAAAATGCAATAATGATGCAGGTTTCTGATGGATAAAAAGTATGTTGAATTAGGCTTTAGGTATTGATGAAGGTACTATAACGGTATTTTAGCTGGTAATTCTGCGAAATATCAATGTCTACATCTCCAACTTCCTTATAGACCGAAACTCGCAAGTGGTCAATTATTGCACCAATAATTGCGAACACATCTCTCTCCTTCCGTTACAACTGGCTGAAATATCTAGTTATATTGACAAGACTCTTCCACTTATTTTGGGCATAAAAGTAACATCAAGTATATTTTGGTCACTGCAATTCACCACTTACGAGTTTCAGGCTCTAAGGAAGTTGGAGCTGATTGGAGTTGATTCATAGCTATTTCTGTGTTTTGCTTTTAGATATGATAGTTGGGCAATAGATTACAAGTTGTATATGTGTGTCCATGTGTAGACTATATATATATATAAAGGGGTTAACCTATTCCGTATACGTTGACGCAATGTGTTTGTATTAATTTCTGGTTATTATTTAATTTATTATTAACCCGTTCAGAAAAGACGTCCTTTTCCTCATATTTTGGCAACTGTTAGACGATTATATTCAGCTTAGGAAGGACCTCTAGCAATAATAAGGCTTCAAACTATCTCAGCGAACCCTTTTTAACTACCACAGATCCTTCCCAAGCTGCATAATACCGTCTAAATATAACTGGAATAATATTTAACACACATCGCTGGTACTCACAGGGTTAAGGGGAGATCTCCACTTGAGGGATTTTTTTTTCTTGACCCAGGCTTTCTCCCTCATGTTTAGCCCCATTGTTTTTGATATTATAAAACGTTTGCCCCATTAGTTTAGAGATTTTAAGAACTTTCACCCCATATTAAGACCTTTCGTGCCTTTCAGGTGTCAATTTTATCCTGGCGAGCGATAGCGAGCCTGTAATTTAAGAGGAACCGGCCTTCGGCCGGGAAATTTTTCTACCGAAAAATGTACAAATATATCTTGAAAGGGACTCAAGGGGGTGTAATTTTAAGCTTGATGGAGGTCTAGGGAACAAACTAAATACCTCCCCTTAAGCTTAGAGTCAGGGTGGTATTATTATATTTAAATATTGGAATGAATATGAGAAACAATACAGGACAATTATTGACATGAAGGTGCATTGTTTATACCATTGTGTTTATTTTAACAAGAACTGTAGGGACTAATGGGAAGTTCAAAATATAGGATACATTATTTAACCCTTTCAAGATCCAATAACGCATTCATTTTGTTTTCTGGTTATTATTATAATATTATATTTAGCCCCATTTGTTTAGCCCCATTTGTTTAGCCCCATTTGTTTTCAGTTTTTATGACGTTCGGCCCATTAGTTTGACGATTGTAATACCTGTTACCTCATTGCATTGTCAAATTTTAAGGCCTTTCGTGCCATTTAGGTGTCGATTTTTTTCCTGGCGAGCAATAGCGAGCCTGAAATTTTAAGAGGAAGCGGCCTTCGGCTGGGAAATTTTTCTACCGAAAAATGTACAAATTTATTCATGAAGGGGGGTCTAGGGGGTGCTTCTAAGCTTGATGGAGGTATAGCAAGGAAACTAAGAAATTAGGAATGCAATGATTAATAGACCAAAAATAAAAAGGCCAGTCTCCCCTTAATAAGAGAATAATGAAGTCAGAGAGTCACTTGAGATAGCCCTTGCCCTTTTAATGCCCACAGGTCTTTCCCTTTTGATGCCCACAGGTCTTTCCCTTTTGATGCCCACAGGTCTTTCCCTTGTGATGCCCACAGGTCTTGCCCTTTTGATGCCCATAGGTCTTTCCCTTTTGATGCCCACAGCTCTTGCCCTTTTGATGCCCACAGGTCTTGCCCTTTTGATGCCCACAGGTCTTGCCCTTTTGATGCCCACAGGTCTTTCCCTTTTGATGCCCACAGGTCTTGCCCTTTTGATGCCCACAGATCTTTCCTAACCTGTATCATATCGTCTAATGCTCGCCAGAATAAACTATCACACATCTTAACCCCTTGAGGATGATGACGTCGATTTGATAGTTTATTCCGGTTATTATTAGACGATGTTATTCAGATTAAGAAGGTTGTGTGGAAGTCAGAGGGTTAATTAAGAAGGTTATGTGGAAGTCAGAGGGTTAATTAAGATGGTTATGTGGAAGTCAGAGGGTTAATTAAGAAGGTTATGTGGAAGTCAGAGGGTTAATTAGGAAGGTTGTGTGGAAGTCAGAGGGTTAATTAAGAAGGTTATGTGGAAGTCAGAGGGTTAATTAGGAAGGTTATGTGGAAGTCAGAGGGTTAATTAAGAAGGTTGTGTGGAAGTCAGAGGGTTAATTAAGAAGGTTATGTGGAAGTCAGAGGGTTAATTAAGAAGGTTATGTGGAAGTCAGAGGGTTAATTAAGTAGGTTGTGTGGAAGTCAGAGGGTTAATTAAGAAGGTTATGTGGAAGTCAGAGGGTTAATGAAGAAGGTTATGTGGAAGTCAGAGGGTTAATTAAGAAGGTTATGTGGAAGTCAGAGGGTTAATTAAGAAGGTTATGTGGAAGTCAGAGGGTTAATTGAGAAGGTTATGTGGAAGTCAGAGGGTTAATTAAGAAGGTTATGTGGAAGTCAGAGGGTTAATGAAGAAGGTTATGTGGAAGTCAGAGGGTTTAAATAAGTAGGTTATGTGGAAGTCAAAGGGTTAATTAAGAAGGTTATGTGGAAGTCAGAGGGTTAATTAAGAAGGTTATGTGGAAGTCAGAGGGTTAATTAAGAAGGTTATGTGGAAGTCAGAGGGTTAATTAAGAAGGTTATGTGGAAGTCAGAGGGTTAATTAAGAAGGTTATGTGGAAGTCAGAGGGTTAATTAAGAAGGTTATGTGGAAGTCAGAGGGTTAATTAAGAAGGTTATGTGGAAGTCAGAGGGTTAATTAAGTAGGTTGTGTGGAAGTCAGAGGGTTAATTAAGTAGGTTGTGTGGAAGTCAGAGGGTTAATTAAGAAGGTTATGTGGAAGTCAGAGGGTTAATTAAGAAGGTTATGTGGAAGTCAGAGAGTTAATTAAGAAGGTTATGTGGAAGTCAGAGGGTTAATTGAGCTAGTATTATCGTCTTGGTGGTGTAATGGTTAAGGTGTCAAAAAATATGTGTGTGATAACCCGGGTTCGAATCTTGGTGGATCACATAATTATAATATATATTATGCTTGGTGTTGTGAAATTAATAGAAAATAGATTACTCGTTTCACCCCCACAGATCCTTCCTAAGTTGTATAAAATCGTCAAATGATAGCCAGAATAAACTGTCTGAATGCGTCATAATCCTCAAGGGGTTAAGATGTGCGACATTCTATGCTGGCTATGATTAGATGTGGCCGACTCAAGACAGCGTCAGAATAGGGATAACGCAACAGAAGAAAACAAAAATAGAAAAAGTGGGGATTGGGCCTGAGTATATAGATAGATAGATAGATAGATAATTAGATGTTTATATACAGCTTAGAAAGGATGTGTGGGAGTTACAAGGCTGTCTCACTTAAGGGGAGGTTTTCAGTTTGTTCCCTAGACCTATATCAAGCTTAAAATTACAACCCCCCCTTTCAAAATAAACTTGTGCATTTTTCGGTAGAAAACTTTTCCGACCAAAGGCCGGTTTCTTTTACAATACAGGCTCGCTATCGCTAGCCGGGAAATAATCGACACCTAAATGGCACGAAAGATCTTAAAATTGACTGAAATGGGGCGAAAGTTCTTAAAATCGCCAACTAATGGGGAGAACATCTTAATATCTCAAAAACAATGGGGTTAAACACGAGGGAGAAAGGGGTCCAGAAAAAAATCCCTCTAATGGAAATCTCCCCTTAACTCTGACGTCCATATACCCTTCCTAATCTGAATAAAAACACTTTTAATAATAGCCAGAAAACAGAAAAGGGGATTAAGAGCAATCAACCACATACACAAACTCGCGCGTGGTACTGTACCTACCCTCTAGCGTGGCACGCCCCCCTATAGAACCTCCGTCACCTCCCTCCCTCGAGGTTCGTGGCACACTGGCTCTCGTCTCTGGCTGGCACGCAGAAATACCAAGTGAAAACACGAACTAGCGCTAGATCCGATCTCAAAAGTCGCTAGAATGATGGTAGATAAGAATTGAATATACAAATATAGCTAGAATAATGCCACAATCTCCAAGATATGTCTATAAACTCTGAATTATCTAGACTATCGCTAGGAATTATGGCGCTAGGTATAAAACATTGCCACTAGCTTGAATGTAACACCTCTAGATCTAGCAATAATGGGGCTAAGTTAGCAAGCTTGCTGGCACGCCCCCTCATACACATGTAGTAGTAGGGAGGGGGCGGGGCTTGGAAGGGTGGGGGGCGTGGCTTATTGGCACTGATGTGGTGGGGGGCTCATGCAAAAGAAGGGGCTGGTGGGGGGCAGAATTTTCTGGACCCCCTTCTCCCTCATGTTAAGCCCCATAAGTATTGACATTTTCCGACGTTCACCCCATCAGCTCGGTGATTCTTGGATTTTTCGCCTCATTTCTATCAATTTAAAGGCCGTTTTTGCCATTTAGGTGTCGATTTCTTCGTACCGAAAAATGTATAAATATATTTTGAAGGAGGCTCTAAGGGCTATTTTTGTTTAAGCTTGTCAGAGGTCTAAGGAGGAAACTAAACCCCTTCCCCTAAGACGGTGTCACACGAGCGCTTTTCCCCTTAAGGGCAGATATCCACTTGAGGGACTTATTTCTTGACCCCTTTCTCCCTCATGTCTAGCCCCATTGCTTTTGATATTTTAAGAAGTTTGCCCCATTAGTTTGGTGATTTTAAGAATTTCCGACCCATTCTGTCAATTTTAAGACTTTTCGTGCCATTTAGGTGTCAATTTTATCCTGGCGAGCGATAGCGAGCCTGTAATTTAAGGGTAACCGGCCTTCGGCCGAGACATTTTTCTACCGAAAAATGTACAAATTTATCTTGAAAGGGGGTCAAGGGGGTGAAATTTTAAGATTGCTGGAGGAGTAGGAAACAAACTAAAAACCTCCCCTTAACTTACATAGTCAACTTGTGCAATTAATGTATAACCCTTTTAGTGCCAGTGTCGTCCTTTTAAGGGGAGATTTCCACTTGAGAGATTTTTTGCTTGACTTCTTTCTCCCTCATGTTTAGCCCCATTGCTTTTCTAATTTTAAGACGTTCGTCCCATTATTTTGACGATTTTAAGAACTTTCGACCCATTTCTGTCAATTTTAAGACCTTTCGTGCCATGTAGGTGTCGATTTTATCCTGGCGAGCGATAGCGAGCCTGTAATATAAGAGGAACCGGCATTCAGCCTGGAAATTTTTCTACCGAAAAATGTACAAATTTATCTTGAAAGGGGGTCTAGGGGGAGTATTTTTAAGCTTGATGGAAGTCTAGGGAATCAACTAAAAACCTCCCCTTAACCCATGGAGGAGTACGCCGCGTTTTAACATTTTATTCTGGCTGTCATTAGAAGATTTCATACAGCTTGGGAAGGATCTGTGGGTCATTTAGATATCGATTCTTTCCTGGCGAGCGATACCGAGTTTAGGAGGAATCGGCCTTATTCCGGGACACATTTCTACCGAAAAATGTACACGTGTATCTCTTGGGGCTAATTTTTCAAGTTTGGTAGATGTGTAGGGAACGAACTAAAAACTCCCTTTAACTAGGATTGAGTACATTATCCACTCTTATATTATAGATAGCTCCACCTCTGTTTTGTAGGGGAGATTTTCATTTTTTTTTTTTTTTTTTTTTTTTTGTGGACACCTTTCTCTTTCATGTTTAGCCCCATTTCTTTTGAGATTTTAAGACGTTCGCCCAATCAGTTTGGCGATTTTTCAGACCTTTCACCCAATTTACGTAAATTTTAAGACTTTTCGTCTCATTTACCTGTCGCTGTTTTCCTGGCGAGTGATAGCAAGCCTGAAACTTAGGAAGAACCGGCCGTTGTTAAAACTACCGAAAAATGTACACCTTTATCTCGAAGGGGGATTTTGGGGGGTATTTTTCTAACCTTGATGGAGGTCTAGGGAGCAAACTAAAAACCTCCCCTTAACCCATTCAGATCGTTGACGTCCTTTGCAGTATATCTGGTAACTGTTAGACGATTTTATTCAGGTTAGGAAGGACCTCTACCTAATAAATAGTGGCAGACTATCTCAATTAATCCTTTTAGCTACCATACGTCTTTCCTAAGCTGAATAAAATCGTGTAAATGTTGCTGAAATACAATAAAAGAGACTTCGCAGTTACTGAAAGGGTTAAGTACCATCCCTCCGCTAAATATGACTCCACCCTTCCACTTGTATAGCTCCTCCTCCACTTTTAGCTCCTCCCCTATACTTAATATAACTCCACCTTCCACTTAATATAGCTCCACTCTTCCACTAAATATAGTTCCACTTCCACTTAAGGGAAGGTTTTTAGTTTGTACCCTAAACCTCCATCAAACTTTTAAAAATACCACCTAGACCCCCCCCCCCCCTCCCACCCATTGAGATGAATGTGTACATTTTTCGGTAGCAAAAATTTCCTGGCCAAAGGCCAGTTCCTCTTAAATTACAGGCTCGCTATCGCTCGACAGGAAAAGTTCGACACCAATATGGCACGAAAGGTCTTAAAAGTGAGAGAAATGGGGTGAATGGGCTTAAAGTGCAAAACTAATCGGTCAAACGTCTGAAAATGTCAAAACAAATAGGGCTAAAAATGAGGGAGAAGGCGGGTCCAGAGAAAAACACCTCCATGAACGGGATAAAGGCTTGTTCTTCATAGAAAAATATGTTGGAAGGTGCATTATGAAAAATATAAAAATATTAAAGAAAATGGGAGACTCAAATGAAGGAGATGAAGCGATAAAGAAAACGGAATGTGGGAGCTGGACAATATCTAAAGAGAAAGACATTTAAGAGGGAATGTATGTATGTATGTATGGTGTGTTTGTATGTATGTATCATATGTACCTGTATGTATGTATGGTTTGGTTTGTATGTATGTATGTAGGTTATGTATGTATGAATGCATGTATTTGTGTATGGTATGTATGTATGTACTCAGACACCTACCTAGAGGGAATATTAAGTTTGTAAATATTCTGCCTATTTGTTCTAGCCCTTTTTGAGTTACAGAGTTAAGGAGTCACGATTTCTGACCTGCCTATCATGAACGATAAAGGGGGATGGTTGTATTTTTTGGACTCCCTTCTCCCTCATGTTTAACCCCATTAGTTTTGAGATATTAAGATGTCCCTTACATTATGTTGGCGATTTCAAGAAGACATTTCACCTAATTTCTTTGTCAATATTAAGAACATTCGTGCCATTTGAGCGTCGATGTTTTCCTGACGAGCGACAGCAAGCATGTAATTTTTTAAGGAACCGTCTACCGAAAAATTTACAAATTTGGAGGGTGCTATTTTAAGTTTGATGGAGGTCTAGCGAGGACACTCAAAAATATATAAATAAATAAATACATAGACCCTAAACCAAGTACTACCCCCTTACGAGCGAACATCACCAATATAATAGAACAAAGTGTATTAAACCAGACTGGATTGTACAGTCGGCCTAATAAGTGAAGTCTCGGCACCAAGTATGTGTTGATCAATAATTGGTATCAGCAATATTTACTCATCATTTCTTATTTTTGAGTGATATATACAAACATGTTCCTACACTTACCAACCCTATTCAACATCTGACAGACATTAATACAGCACAGAGGGAGCCAAAAGTAATGACAGCTGGGACATAACTTATTAGCACGACTGTACAGAATAAACTATTCCCCAGGCGAACTGCTCAAGTTTCAGCCAATCAGAGCGGCGTAAACAAGACGGTCAGGGCGGACGAGGGATTCTAGCCTCTGGGTCCTCGGGTCTTAGAGCTCATGTTCCACAGTGTGCTTGAGTGGGATATATATTCTTACTGCCCCCCGCTCAGCGCTACCAAATCAAGACAAAATACCGCTAGATCCGTGCTCAAATGTCGCAAGAAAGGCAAAGGGACTGGGGTTCTCGAAAAAGGGTTCCAGTACTGAAAATGTACTAGACTTACAGTGTGATGGCTTACTAATCCAGAAGGGTTGATAGCCTCTGAATTCATATTTTAAGTAATTAAGCAAGGAAGGCTGATAGATGTTGTACATTTCTAGTATGATGCCACAGTCTCTCTAATTAGCTAGGTAAAATAGAAGTTCAGAGGCTATTATGAAACCAGCACACTGCAAGTCAAGAATAGCGTCAGGACTGGATCCCTTTTTCGAGAACTCCAGTCCCTTCGCAATCTCTAGAATATCGCTAGAATTCATGTCGCTAAATGTAAACAAAATGTAGCGCTAGCTTGAAGTAATACCTCTAGACCTAGCGGGAAAGTAGCTAAATTGGCAACACTGCCCCCCCCCCCCCCACACCTTAACTAGATCTCTCCATTTGGCAGACTAGTGATTTATGATAATACAGTACAAGGGTCTGTAAAGTGTATGAGTGTGTGGGTGTGAGGCTACGGTGGTATGTGGGTGGGTGTGGATGGTATGTGGGTGTGGGTGAGTGTGGTACTGTGGATGGGTGTATGAGTGCGCGGGTGGGGATGGGTGTATGAGTGTGTGGTTGTGAGACTTGGGTGGGGTTGGGTGTATGAGTGTGTGGGTGTGAGGCTTGGGTGGTGTGTGGGTGAAGGAGTGTGTGGGGGGGGTTTATGAGTGTGTGGGTGTGAGGCTTGTGTGGGTGAAGGAGTGTGTGGGGTGGGGTGTATGAGTGTGTGGGGTGGTGGTATGTTGGGGGGGTTCTATTTATGATAATACAAGTTCCTGTAAAGTGTATGACTGTGTGGGTGTGAGGCTAGAGTGGTATGTGGGTGGGTGTGGGTGGTATGTGGCTGGGTGTGGGTGTATGAATGTGTGGGTGCATGAATGTGTGGGTGTGAGGCTAGGGTGTTATGTGGGTGTGGATGTGGACGGGTGTGCTGGAGAAGATGACCGAATACCTCAACCAGTAAACCATTTCAACCAGTGTAGTCTCAATCAATATTGTTAGGTTAGGCTAAGTTGGGTTAGAACTTCAATGTAGCAGATCTCGTTAGCCTTGGTCGATTTGCTACTGGTTGAGAGCTACTGGTGTAAAAGGTCTACTGGTTGAGTTCCGGGAACCACGTACCGGTACTGGAGATGTATGGAGTGACAGCCTAGGCACCCCGGTATAATATACAAATTAGCTTTAAAACACCTAAATGTCGGCTATATTATCATCTTGTCCCTATTGTTCATGATAAATTTAACACCCTGTATGCTTATATGGCTCTCTCTCTCTCTCTCTCTCTCTCTCTCTCTCTCTCTCTCTCTCTCTCTCTTTGTGAGTGTGTGTTTCCGCGCATGCGCAGCTGAGAAAGCTGGAGTATTCCAAGTCCTCGAATATTATATCTAATTCCATCAATTATACAAGTAATCTGAAAAATTCCACCAACGCTGTATGTCTACGAAGGCTCAGTGAACCGAGGAATGTGAGTGGCTTGGCGTTATTGTGATCTAGTGTTGTGCTACGAAGAGTTTTATGTACGGTGGTTCTGCAGGTTGTGTTATGATGAATACTGGAGGATACGCCTCCAAAACAACTCGCCCCGAAACTAAGTCGCCCATGATTATATATATTCTTTTTATTAAGATAACCCAAACTAAACTAACCTAATTTTACCTAACCTAACCTGACCTAAGCTAACCAAAACGGGGCAAGTGTCTCGTACTAATGCGGGTCTAGTTGTTTTCAGGGCGACATCTCCAGTAACCGTTTTGATCCAGGTCCAAGGCGATGGGCATAATCCCTTTGAACACTACACGCCGAGGTTCTAACTTATTCTCTGTGTATCTCAATAACTGAGTCTGTGTATCATAGTGGTAAATCCTAAGTGACGATAATATATAGTGAACAATTGTTATTTAAAGTGGAAGGGGTTGCTCCGTTGTCTTCCCGTTTTCATTCATGTGACCATGGTAACCAGTGACGTATAAAGATCGAGTTGCCAGTAACTCGCAAACATAGAGGAACAGTTCGTTATTAACAATGCTCTGTTTTCTGAACTCGGCTTTTTACACTTTTGCACTGATACTCATTGAAATTACACTCATTATATTTTCACGAAGAAGTGGGGTTGGCCGATAGAAAACGGTGGAGGTGGGATGTTGCGAGTGTAGCAGCTCAACCCCACTCCTCACCCGCGCGCAGTGGTGAGGCAATCAGCAAGGTACACGTTTCCTTTCATACCAATCCAGCCCCAACATCGTAGAGGCCTCCCGCTGTTAACAGAACAGGACAGATGACCATGGAAGATTTTAAGGAGACGTCAAGGCAAGAGAAACAACAATAACAACACCAGGAAGGTTCGTTCTACCTGGGTTATTGGTGCTGGGAAGGTTATGGGAGGCAACACGAAATCAATCCCCCAAGATTTGTTGTCATCATCATATAATATTCAGTACCAGGGACGTCCTTCTTATCATAATCTGGGAACTATTTGACGATTATATTCAACTGAGGAAGGACCTCTAGCAATATTATGGCTTCAAACTATCTCAAGCAACCCTTTAGTCTACCACAGATCCTTCGTAAGCAGCACAATATCATATATATATATATATATATATATAGCTAGAATAAAATACAACACACGTCGCTGGTACTCAAAGGTATATTGTCAGCAGGGGGCAAATAACACCTGGCCGTGGGATAATCTCGGAAAGAAACAGTCAAATTAGCTGCATAGAAGTCGTGCCCAATAGCATGTGAATATTGCCTCGTAAGGTCGCTATCTTTCGTAAAAAAATAAATAAAAAAATAAAAAATCGACGCTTTGGTGGGGTGAAGGGTCCTATAATTGCTAAGCTAATGGGGTGGAACATCGTAAAATCGCCAAACTAATGAGGTGAAACGAGGCTGTGCCTAATATAACACCCTCGAATTAGATAGGGTTAAGGGGAGGTTTTTAGTTTTTTTCCCCTGGACATCCATCAAACAAAATTACACTCCCTAGACCCCCTTTCAAGATAAATGTGTACATTTTTCTACCGAAAAATATCTCGGCCGAAGGCCTGTTCCTCTTAAATCACAGGGTTGTTATCGCTTGCCAGGAAAGAATCGACACCTAAATGGCACGAAAGGTCTATAAAATGGACGGAAATGGGGTGAATGTTCTTATACATCGCCAAACTAATGAGGCGATCGTCTATACATCTAAAAAGCAACGGGATTAAACGTGAGGGAGAAGGGGGACCAGAAAAACAACCCGTCCAGGAGTTTCTTACGTATCGGAGAAAAGGTTAATTGTCCTCAATCTTTTGCCGTTGCACTTTATATTAAATTCCTGACATTCCACCCCCTGCATATTCTGAAGACTGTTCCTCTTGCATTGTTTTTGTTTTATATATATATATATATATATATATATATATATACGGTATATTCTTTTGTTTTTATTTATATAATATGTATTTTTTTTTTCTCTCTCTTGTGAGGACGCGCAATCGCCGAATATGTGGACAGTTTCAAGTCTCGGGCTTTTAATGTAATACTTTTATATATTATATCTGATGTATTATTATTATGATTATTTTCCTTATATATATTTATTTTTTTATTTGTCTTCGTTTTGTGGTTTTCTCTTGTGAGGACGCGTAATCACCAAATATGTGGACAGTTTCAAGTCTCAGGTTTTTAATTTAACCCTTTTTGTACCATATTGTAGCTATATTGAGATGATTTGTGCAGCTTAGGAAGGATCTGTGGTAGTTAAATGGGTTGATTGAGATAGTTTGAAGGCTTTTAAGTGCTAGAGATTCTTTCTAAACTGAATAAAATCATCTACTAGTTGCCAGAATGTGATAAAAAGGACGTCGCCGGTACTGAATGGGTTAATATTTGTGTTTATATGTCTGCATCTTGACTCTGCCTTTTAATATATATATATATATATATTGATTGATTGAATGATTGGTTGATGGAATGATTGAATGATTAGTTGATTGAATGATTGGTTGATTGAATGATTGGTTGATTGATTAATTATTTATTTATTTATTTATTTATTTATTTATTTTTCTCTCTGCTTCCTGACATGTATCTCGATCATATCACATTCTGCACTTTTATCTGGAAAGGTATGAAGTTGTTTGAAGTTCCAGTATGACATATATTGAATAGTTCTCTTTGTTATTGTAAACCCTTTGGGGGATCATGACGCGTGTTGACAGTTTATTCTGGCTATCATTAGACGATTTCGAACAGCTTAGGAAGGATCTGTGGGACTTATAAGGGCAAAGACTGTCTCAATTAACCCTCTGGCTTCCATGTACCCTTCCTAATCTGAACAAAATAGTCTATTAATAGCCGGGAAACAAGAGAATAAATGCGTATAAAATGTATGTATGTATGTACTCAGGCACATACCCCATTGCTTGAGGTGGCCGACTCGAGACAGAGCCCGAACAGAAACAACATTCAAGGGTTCCAATTCTCAGGATCAGGGACCACTTTCGTGTTCCCCCGCCCCTTTCTCTGTATCGATGAGTAGAACAATTTTACAAGGAGATTCCTAGCCCCCTGCCCTTCCTTCTCATACCGAATCCAAATTAAGGGGGGTGACCTGTTTTTGTTCTGTCCTTTTCTATCTTTCTCTGGCTTGTATTCATTTGGCCCCATTCAGCCTACTGTTTTAAGACGTTTATCCCTATCTAGGTGTCAATTTCTTACTGGTGAGCGGTAGCGAGCCAGCATATTTTTTATTTTGTCAGACAGCAGGCTAAATTTGTACATTTTTCGATAGAAAAATTTCTCCGGCGAAGCCGGATTTCTGCATATAATGCTGGCTCGCTATCGCTCGCCAGGAAGAAATCGACACCTACTGTAGATGGGAATAAACGTCTTAAAATAGTTGGCTGAATGGGGCCGAATGGATACAAGCCAGAGAAAGAGAGAAAAGGACAGAAATAACAAAAAGCAGGTCAACCCCTTTAACTCAACTACTTTTCTAAACATGTAATATATACATTTAAACACGGTGCCCTCATAAGCCCCTCTTTCCCTTAAGTGGAGATTCACCCCCCCCCCCCTCTCCCCTATCACCACCTCTACTTCTTCTTTAGCCTCCTTATTACCCCCCTCCTCCTCCACATCTCCTCTCCCCCCCCCTCCCCCCCCCCCCTCCCCCCTCTCACCGATTTATAATTAGCTTCGAAGAGTTGACAGAACGCATAGAATCACCAGTTGAGGAGGAGCACTTTATTGACAACACAGATAGCTTCAATAGGTCACTCATCCCACCACCACCACTCACACAACTCTCTCTCTCTCTCTCTCTCTCTCTCTCTCTCTCTCTCTCTCTCTCTCTCTCTCTCTCTTTCCTCTCACCCCCTTCCAATTTCCTCTACCATTCCCTCTAACCCTCCCTCCCATCCCCTCCCCCCCCCCTCCCCTCCCCTCCCCTCCTCCCCAGGTAGTAATATTCACCTGTTGCTCATGGCCCCTGGGACAACTCCACAACCACCGCCCCCTTCCGCCCCCCCCCCCCCCCCCCCCCCCCCCGCAGCCCCCCGCGATTTATTGGCTAGTTGTTGCAGATTTTTCGGTGTGCAACAAGCGATTCACAGGCTGTGGTGGTGTGTGTTGCTCTCTCTCTCTATCTCTCTCTTTTTTTATATATATATATATATATATATATATATATATATATATATATATATATATACCGTATATATATATATATATATATATACAGTATATATATATATATATCTGAATGACTCTAAAGCTCTGATACAGCCTCTCCATGTAATATTGGTTCCTCTAAACTGTTCCTCAGAGCCCCCTTACTTTCTACCGACACAACATTGCCCGGTGCTGAGCCCAGGGTTACCAAATCAAGTCCGCTAGATAGTAAATTAATGCCGAATATCTCTAGAATTATGCCACAATCTCTACAATATCTCTAAAATGGCTTAAATCTACAATATATCGCTAGAATAATGCCACAATCTCTGCAATATATCTCTAAAATGGCTTAAATCTACAGAATATCGCTAGAATAATGCCACAATCTCTACAATATAGCTCTAAAATGGCTTAAATCTACAGAAAATCGCTAGAATAATGCCACAATCTCTACAATATCTCTCAAAAATGGCTTAAATCTACAATATATCGCTAGAATAATGCCACAATCTCTACAATATATCTCTAAAATAGCTTAAATCTACAAAATATCGCTAGAAGTCATGTCGCTAGATGTCAAATTTGGCCTCTAGACCGAAGTAAATACCTCTAGATCTAGCGGGAAAGTAGCTAAATTGGCAACACTGGCTGACACTACTACTGCCTGACAAGTATTGATATAGTATGTCATGTATTGCCATAGTTCTCTCTCTCTCTCTCTCCTCTGACAATTATTGATACAGTAGCCTATGTGATGTATAGCCATAGTTCTACCCTCTCTCTCTCTCTCTCTCTCTCTCTCTCTCTCTCTCTCTCTCTCTCTCTCTCTCTCTCTCTCTCTCTGACAATTATTGATACAGTATATATTTTATTGTCTGGTCTCTCTATTGCTGTTCAAATACTATTGGTTTTATCTGAGCTACGGTACCTCTGCTGATATAGTAGGGTTTGTTATTACTCCTTAAGGGGGCCGGGGGGTTAGTTTGCTATCTATCTATCTATCTATCTCTCTATCTATATATATATCTATCTATCTATCACTCTTATCTATCTATGAATGACTATATAAAGATCTGATTTATTTATGTATATTAATTCCTACCCCCCCCCCCCCCCCCCAGGCCCTCACACCACTCCCCCCCCCCCTACATTCCCCCTCACACACTTCACCCACTCTCCCCCTCCCCTCCCCCCACCCCCTTACAAACCACACTCCCCGTCCCTCCCTCCCTCCCTCCCTCCCCTGGCCCTCATATCAACCGCCCCCCACCCTCACCCCACCTCTTCATTTCCCCTACCCTACCCTACCCCTCCTCCTTTAAATCCCCCTCACCCACACCCACACACTAGGGACTGGAGTTCTCCGAAAGGGGCTCCAGTCCTGACGCTCTTCTTAACTTACAGTGTGCTGGCTTAATAATCCAGAAGGGTTGATAGCCTCTGAAGTCCTATTATAACTAACTAACCAACCCACACACACACACACACACACACACACACACATACACACACATACACACTCACTCATCATTCTCACACTCCCTCCTCCGTCCTCCCTCCCCAAATCCTCAGACCCCGTATTAATTCACTCGTGTCTTTTTCTCTTTATTTCTAAGTGGATGGAGGAGACAAAAGGCAAAACTGCCTGTGACGAGTGCCTCCCCCTGAGTTAAAAGAGTTACAGGGCCAACATCAAGGAACGTTCGAGCCAAGTATATCGGTGTGTTGGTGGGTCACGGACTTTTTCCATGATTTTTCACTGCTTTATATTTTGATTGGCCAATCTTTCTATGAGCTCTCTCTCTCTCTCTCTCTCTCTCTCTCTCTCTCTCTCTCTCTCTCTCTCTCTCTCTCTCTCTCTCTCTCTCTCTCTCTCTCTCTCTCTCTCTCTCTCTCTCTCTCTCTCTCTCTCCTTTATTTATTTTTTGGCACCGATTTTTGCGCCATCCAATTCGATATATACTCTTGTTTCGAACGCATTAGTGCCGTTGTAAAGGATTATCTGTCAATACATTCACCTGACCTGATTCATATTTCCAGAGAATTTCCGAATGAAATTGTTTTGTAAGTAACTATGTAAGTATGTATGTATGTATGTGCAGTATGTATGTATGTACTCAGGCACATGGCCACTATCTTTACTTTAACTATTAATAAACCCGATAATTTACTAGGGTAAACATGGTGATATATTAATTAATGTATTTATTTTATTACAGACTAATGGACCGATTGCAGCGAAAGGAACGAAGTAAGTGAATATCAATTACATTCCGCATTTCTGTAAGTTAACTCATTATTTCTGTCTTATCGTCTATTGTTATCAATAGATAAATGTGTATAAGATGAATCACTTCTTGACGCATAACCTATCGCACTTCTTGACGCATATCCTATCGCACTTCTTGACGCATAACCTATCGGCCCATAAAATTTCGTGAACATCGGTTCGTAACTAAGTTATCTTGTGTTGGTGGTGTAATGGTTTAGATCAGCGTTTCCCAACCTGGGGGGCGTTTGACAATGCTAGGGGGGGGGGGGTAATCAAATTTCAAAATAGAGCTAGGCCATTCAAATGTATACAGGGTAATCCCAAAGATATGTATGAATAAGAAACTTTGATAGGAAAACTTCACAACCGTCATTCCGACCAACCACATGTAGTGTTGTCATAAAACCAACAATCAGTCTTAATCCTTGCATGCAGATTAGTTAATGTTAGCCCGTGTTACAGTATCTTGCGTCTTAAGCATCCATATACAGTAGAATTGATAAACAAAATAGTGTTCTGGGCATCAGAGTCGGAGGGGGAAGGGGGGGGGGGGGGGATCATGGATACAGTCCTGACCAAAGGGGGGCACGGTGCTAAAAAGGTTGGGAATCCCTGGTTTAGATGCTTATGTTCTGGGTGTGGTGTCCCGAGTTCGAATCCCAGGAGGATCATGTGCTTTAATTAATGTATTCAAGTGCATTGGGGTTTGTAATGGATTATTGATGTTAAGAACGGGGTGTTCCTTAATTACAGACAGACAGGTATACGTTGGCACAAACATTACCTCCCTCCAACTTCATTGGCGGGGGTAACATAAACGATCACTGCTCGGCCATAATTCCGAATCACAAGAAAGATAACTGTTCCCTGTGAACCGAAGCAGGGAGATTAATGGGAGGTGTTTAGTTTGTTCCCTAGACCTCCATCAAGCTTATAATTACACCCCCTAGACCTCCATCAAGCTTATAATTACACCCCCTTCACCCCCTTTCAAGATAAATGTTTACATTTTTCGGTAGACTACGGCCGGTTCCTCTTAAATTAAAGGCACGCTATCGCTCGCTGAGAAATAATCGACACCTAAATGGCACGAACGGTCTTAAAATTGACAGAAATGGGCCGAAAGATCTTAAAATCGACAAACTAATGGAGCGAACATCTTAAAATCTCAAAGAGCAATGGGGCTAAACATGAGGGAGAAAGGGGTCCAGAAAAAAATCCCTTAAGTGGAAATCTCCCCTTAAACGAATGGATGCATACATATTGCGTAATTACCGTGTAGTGATTACAGGCTTGGGAGCTGTCTGGCTGGCTGTCTGGATGGATAGATGGCTGTCTGTCTGTCTGGCTGGATGGATGAATGGATGGCTGTCTGTCCGGCTGGCTGGATGGATAGACGGCTCTCTGGCTGGCTGGCTGGCTGTATGTCTGGCTGTCTGGATGGCTGTCTGTCTGTCTTGATGGATGGCTGTCTGGATGGATGTCTGACTGTCTGTCTGTCTGTCTGTCTGACTGTCTGTCTGTCTGTCTGACTGGCTGTCTGTCTATCTGTCTGTCTGTCTTCTGTCTGCATCGATGTCTGGAGCACGGACCATGAACCCATATTCCACAAGTTTGGACGAGTTAATACACTAGCATTACTTGATCGTATTACGTAACCTCCCATTGAGGTGGCATAGTATTGCAATCACCGTGTCTGTCTGTGTGTGTGTGTGCCGCGTTTCTGTGTGTATTGACGATGGTGTGTCCGTATAGCGAAGATGATGATTATGGTAGTGATGATGGTGGTGATGATTGTGGCAGTAGTATAAACACACAAAAATGTGAATCCCTTAGCAACATATTTATTGATACATAGTGAAAATGTTTTGTGTTGTCCCTATTCTGACTCTGTCTTGAGTCGGTCACCCCCCCCCCCCCAAAAAAAAATAGGAAAAGTAGGGATTGGGCCTGAGTATATAGATAGATAGATAGATAGTAATAGGAAAAGTAGGGATTGGGCCTGAGTATATAGATAGATAGATAGATAGTAATAGGAAAAGTAGGGATTGGGCCTGAGTATATAGATAGATAGATAGATAGGGATTGGGCCTGAGTATATAGATAGATAGATAGATAGTAATAGGAAAAGTAGGGATTGGGCCTGAGTATATAGATAGATAGATAGATAGTAATAGGAAAAGTAGGGATTGGGCCTGAGTATATAGATAGATAGATAGATAGTAATAGGAAAAGTAGGGATTGGGCCTGAGTATATAGATAGATAGATAGATAGTAATAGGAAAAGTAGGGATTGGGCCTGAGTATATAGATAGATAGATAGTAATAGGAAAAGTAGGGATTGGGCCTGAGTATATAGATAGATAGATAGATAGTAATAGGAAAAGTGGGGATTGGGCCTGAGTATATAGATAGATAGATAGATAGTAATAGGAAAAGTAGGGATTGGGCCTGAGTATATAGATAGATAGATAGATAGTAATAGGAAAAGTAGGGATTGGGCCTGAGTATATAGATAGATAGATAGATAGTGAAAACATATGAAACTGCTATGTCTCTGTGTCATAATAAGGCCAGGTTTTCATAATTAACAACATAATCAGCTACACAATCTTGGTAATAACTGAGTGAAGAAGATGAGAGCGTGGCAATTTACCATTAGCTAGGAAAAAATGGACTATAATTATTGCTTGTGTAGGACTTATCTCTGTTTATCTATCTTAATTATCTGTCTGTCTATTAATCTATTGTATCTCTTTTCTTCTACCTACTTATCTATCTCTCTGTCTCTCTCTCTCTCTCTCTCTCTCTCTCTCTCTCTCTCTCTCTCTCTCTCTCTCTCTCTCTCTCTCTCTCTCTCTCTCTCTCTCTCTCTCGGTCGCACACCCCTTGCAAATCTCTCTTTCCCTGCGGCTTCGTTTTTGCATCAAGAGAGAGAGAGAGAGAGAGAGAGAGAGAGAGAGAGAGAGAGAGAGAGAGAGAGAGAGAGAGAGAGAGAGAGAGGTAATAGAGTTTTCCTTAATTCCTAAAAAAAAAATCCAACCCATTCTCTAAATATATAGGATCGTCTTGATCCTTTCAAGATCCGATACGCATTTCTGTTCTGTTATCTGGCTATTATTAGACGATTTTAATCAAATCAGGAAGGGTATCGGTATATGGAAGTCAGAGGGTTTATTGAGATAGTCTTTACCTATATAAATCCCACAGATCCTTCGTAAACTGTAACTTTTATAACTGTATTTGTAATTTAATTGTCAATCAAAATGTCAATTTAATATAATGATCAATGATACCCGAATTGATTTTTTTAGACGCTAACCTGAACGAAATTTCGGTGAAGTTTTGGTAGCCAGACTCCAGACTCCATCAGTAGTTTTGGTAGCCAAGACTCCAGACTCCATCAGTAGTTTTGGTAGCCAAGACTCCAGACTCCATCAGTAGTTTTGGTAGCCAAGACTCCAGACTCCATCAGTAGTTTTGGTAGCCAAGACTCCAGACTCCATCAGTAGTTTTGGTAGCCAAGACTCCAGACTCCATCAGTAGTTTTGGTAGCCAAGACTCCAGACTCCATCAGTAGTTTTGGTAGCCAGACTCCAGACTCCATCAGTAGTTTTGGTAGCCAAGACTCCAGACTCCATCAGTAGTTTTGGTAGCCAAGACTCCAGACTCCATCAGTAGTTTTGGTAGCCAAGACTCCAGACTCCATCAGTAGTTTTGGTAGCCAAGACTCCAGACTCCATCAGTAGTTTTGGTAGCCAAGACTCCAGACTCCATCAGTAGTTTTGGTAGCCAAGACTCCAGACTCCATCAGTAGTTTTGGTAGCCAAGACTCCAGACTCCATCAGTAGTTTTGGTAGCCAAGACTCCAGACTCCATCAGTAGTTTTGGTAGCCAAGACTCCAGACTCCATCAGTAGTTTTGGTAGCCAAGACTCCAGACTCCATCAGTAGTTTTGGTAGCCAAGACTCCAGACTCCATCAGTAGTTTTGGTAGCCAAGACTCCAGACTCCATCAGTAGTTTTGGTAGCCAAGACTCCAGACTCCATCAGTAGTTTTGGTAGCCAAGACTCCAGACTCCATCAGTAGTTTTGGTAGCCAAGACTCCAGACTCCATCAGTAGTTTTGGTAGCCAAGACTCCAGACTCCATCAGTAGTTTTGGTAGCCAAGACTCCAGACTCCATCAGTAGTTTTGGTAGCCAAGACTCCAGACTCCATCAGTAGTTTTGGTAGCCAGACTCCAGACTCCATCAGTAGTTTTGGTAGCCAAGACTCCAGACTCCATCAGTAGTTTTGGTAGCCAAGACTCCAGACTCCATCAGTAGTTTTGGTAGCCAAGACTCCAGACTCCATCAGTAGTTTTGGTAGCCAAGACTCCAGACTCCATCAGTAGTTTGGTAGCCAAGACTCCAGACTCCATCAGTAGTTTTGGTAGCCAAGACTCCAGACTCCATCAGTAGTTTTGGTAGCCAAGACTCCAGACTCCATCAGTAGTTTTGGTAGCCAAGACTCCAGACTCCATCAGTAGTTTTGGTAGCCAAGACTCCAGACTCCATCAGTAGTTTTGGTAGCCAAGACTCCAGACTCCATCAGTAGTTTTGGTAGCCAAGACTCCAGACTCCATCAGTAGTTTTGGTAGCCAAGACTCCAGACTCCATCAGTAGTTTTGGTAGCCAAGACTCCAGACTCCATCAGTAGTTTTGGTAGCCAAGACTCCAGACTCCATCAGTAGTTTTGGTAGCCAAGACTCCAGACTCCATCAGTAGTTTTGGTAGCCAAGACTCCAGACTCCATCAGTAGTTTTGGTAGCCAAGACTCCAGACTCCATCAGTAGTTTTGGTAGCCAAGACTCCAGACTCCATCAGTAGTTTTGGTAGCCAAGACTCCAGACTCCATCAGTAGTTTTGGTAGCCAAGACTCCAGACTCCATCAGTAGTTTTGGTAGCCAAGACTCCAGACTCCATCAGTAGTTTTGGTAGCCAAGACTCCAGACTCCATCAGTAATTTTGGTAGCCAAGACTCCAGATTCCATCAGTAGTTTTGGTAGCCAAGACTCCAGACTCCATCAGTAGTTTTGGTAGCCAAGACTCCAGACTCCATCAGTAGTTTTGGTAGCCAAGACTCCAGACTCCATCAGTAGTTTTGGTAGCCAAGACTCCAGACTCCATCAGTAGTTTTGGTAGCCAAGACTCCAGACTCCATCAGTAGTTTTGGTAGCCAAGACTCCAGACTCCATCAGTAGTTTTGGTAGCCAAGACTCCAGACTCCATCAGTAGTTTTGGTAGCCAAGACTCCAGACTCCATCAGTAGTTTTGGTAGCCAAGACTCCAGACTCCATCAGTAGTTTTGGTAGCCAAGACTCCAGACTCCATCAGTAGTTTTGGTAGCCAAGACTCCAGACTCCATCAGTAGTTTCGGTAGCCAAGACTCCAGACTCCATCAGTAGTTTCGGTA
>CM064567.1:10522708-10542708 GCA_032716605.1 Paralithodes platypus
CATATAATTATATATTTGGACGCCATTTGAGGGCCTAAAATTTGAATCAACGGGTGGTATATTATGAGTTATCGTGTTGAATAAAAAGTATATAAATAAATAAACAAATGCAAAATAAATACAAACGTGGTGATTGGGCCTGAGTATATAGATAGATAGATAGATAGATAGATAGTGTTGTATAAATTACGAAGGACCCAACTATATGTTCTGTACTAGTATTGCCGAGTGTTGTTGTTGTTGTTCCCCAGGCTGTCTGACCGAACAGCCCCAAGATCCTGAGCAAGGCCAAGGCCATAACCAAGCACCCCCACAGAACCCTCCCTGCTTTACCACTAAGAAAGCCCAAGTGACCGAAGCCGCTCCCAGGCGAGGAGCTGAGGAGGGTGCGGAAACGCCCAGGACACCGAAGCTCCACCCAAGGCCCTGTGCCCCTTAAAAATTATGAAGGGAAAGTTGCCGAGTGTTTGGGTACTTACAGGAGGCTAGGAAAGTTAAAGTGATTCCGGACCCTGATAATAGGAACTTTAAATGTTGTTTCTGTTCGAGCTCTGTCTCATGTCGGCCACCCCCAGCAATGGGGCATGTGACCTGAGTATATACTACACCTACACAACATACATTGGCTACATACTTACAAATATAAGTGTAAAGAGAGGCTAATGCTACCAGTTACTCCAAAATAGCGGAGGTTGGCCGACAGAGGAATCTCTGTTAGTATAAGGCTCTCTTGTGATGGCGGGAAAGCAAACGCAACCCGTAAGCCAATCATCCTTAAGCCCCGGTGTCACACGAGCGAATTTTCCGGCAATTTTTGACGACGAGCAAGTTTCCTCTCGTAATATTTTGCGGCTCTTTCACAATGGCATCGGAAACTAGACTATTTTTTTTATTTGTTATATATATACTGTATATATGTGGATGAGGGAGACAAAAAGCAAAACTGCCTGTGACGAGTGCCTCCCCCAGAGTTGCAAAAGTGACAAGGCCAAAATCAAGGAATGTTCGAGCCATGATTATGCTAGCTAGGTGGCTGATTTCCGATATGACTTAAAGGTTTTGAAGAGGCCAGACTACAATTGCCCGTAAAAATTGATGGGAAAAAAAACTCGTATGACACCGCCCAGCCAATTATACTTAAGCTCCATTACACCACCACACCACAGGCAATTGGAACAGTATCAAAAGAGGGTGATTTTTTCTGGACCCCCTTCTCCCTCATGTTTAGCATATTAGTTTTGAGATTTTATGACGTTTGCACCATTTTTAGTTTGTCGATTATAAGAGCTTTCGCCCTATTTCTGTCAATTTTAAGACCTTTCGTGCCAATTAAGTGTCAATTATTTCCAGGCGAGCGATAACGAGTCTGTAATTTTAGAAGGCCGTGACATTTTTCTACCGAAAAATGTACAAATTTATCTTGAAGGAGGGTCTTGGGGGAGTCTTATTTAAGCTTGATAGAGGTCTAGGGAGGAAACTAAAAACATAATAAAAAAATATACAAATGAACAAATAAATACGCCCATCCCCCCCATATACGCCCATCCCCCCATATACGCCCATCCCCCCATATACGCCCATCCCCCCATATACGCCCATCCCCCCATATACGCCCATCCCCCCATATACGCCCATCCCCCCATATACGCCCATTGCACCTGCGTATACAGACGGTCGGTAGCGCTCATAAAGGGGGGATTTTTTTCTGGACCCCCTTCTCCCTCATGTTTAACATCATTAGTTTTGAGATGCCAAGACGTTCGCCCCATTACTTTGGCAATTATAAGACCTATTGTCCCATTACTTTGGCGATAATAAGACCTGTTGTGCCATTTAGGTGTCGATTTTCTCCCGGCAAGTGACAGCTAATCTGCAATTTAGGAGGAACCGGCCTTCCACCGATGGAGGCCTAGGGAATAAAAAAAAAAAAAAAAAAAAAAATATATATATATATATACTGTATATATATATATATATATATATATATATATATATATGATTGCCTGCACTACTAAAGGTGATCACGGTTGTTTGTTTCTGTTTCGATTTTATTTTATTATATTTTAATTTACTGTTTTAATTGCCAAAAGCCTGTATTTTTAGATATGGAAATCATTGATGTGTGTGTGTGCATGTGGGTGGGTGTAAGAGGGAGAGAGAGAATTGCGTGTGTGTATTAGTGTATGAGTTACAGAGTTTCACAGATACTCAGACCACACAGACCTTGCGATCCCTACTGGGTGGTCCGGTCTTTAACAAGTATCGGGGAATGTCCGTAGACTTATCACGAATATTTGAACCAAAGTATCAGGGAAAGTCCATAGATTTATGAAGTATTAGTGAACCAAATGATCTGGGAATGTCTGTAGGCCTATACTTATGATGAATTATTGAACCAAATTATCAGGGAATGTCCGAAGACTTGTGATGAATTATTGAACCAAATTATCAGGGAATGACTAGACTTATGATGAATTATTGAACCAATTTATCAGGGAATCTCCGTAGGCTTATAATGTGGCGAACGTCTTAAAATATCAAAACTAATGGGGCTAAACATGATGGAGAAGGGGTCCACACAAAAAAATAAAGCTAAATAGCCTATATAACGCATTATTAAAGCTTGGTATTCATATGGTGCAGAGATAAATCAGTGCCTTATGTATCCATTCATTGTCGAAAAATCAGTTGCTAGAATACAAAGCGTTCAACCAGTTAAGGGGAGACGGGCCGTTTTTTGTTTTTCTTTGGTCTATAAATATATTTATTCATTCATTGTTATAGTTTCCTCGCTAGACCTCCATCAAGCTTGGAAAAACACCCCCTAGAAATGTTTCGGTAGAAAAATGTCCCGACCGAAGGCCGGTTTCTCTTAAAATTTCAGGCTCGCTATCATTCGCCAGGAAATAATCGACACCTAAATGGCACGAAAGGGCTTAACATTGACAACGAAATGGGGCGAAAGGTGTTACAATCGCCAAAGTAATGGGCCGACCGTCTTATAATTTCAAAACAAATGGGGCTTCACACGAGGGAGAAAGGGGACCAGAAAAACGACCCATCTCCCCTTGACCTCAACAGTCCATCAGCCTCACCTTAAGGGAAGGTATTTAGGTTGTTCCCTAGACCTCCATCAAGCTTAAAATTACACCCCCTTGAACCCCTTTCAAGATAAATTTGTACATTTTTCGGTAGAAAAATATCCCGGCTGAAAGCCGGTTCCTCTTAAATTACAGGCTCGCTATCGCTCGCCAGGATAAAATCGACACCTGAATTGCACGAAAGGTCTTAATATGGGGTGAAAGTTCTTAACATCGCTAAACTAATGGGGCAAACGTTTTATAATATCAAAAGCAATGGGGCTAAACATGAGGGAGAAAGGTGTCAAGAAAAAAATCCCTCAAGTGGAGATCTCCCCTTAACCCTTACAGAACGATGACGTATGTGCTTCGTCATATTCTGGTTACCATTAGACGACATTCTTTAGCTGAACTTGGGCTTGTATTGTGGAAAATCGTGTTCTCAGAAAATATCAAAAAAATTCCGATGGTTTAATATATGAATCCAAATATATTTTACCTTCCTGGGTGGTATTTTAGATATGTTGACATTGTTATCGTAAAGTAGATACAGGTAGAATACATTGTTATCGTAAAGTAGATACAGGTAGAATACATTGTTATCGTAAAGTAGATACAGGTAGAATACATTTCGTGGCTGAATTTTAATAAACCTTGAATTTTGAAGCTGCTAGACAAGAATTGCTGAACAATATTGTCGAAAGAATCGCTCATGTAACACCGACTATACATGCGTCATCTGGGTTAAGGGAGGAGGGGCGTATTTATTTGCTCATTTATGTATCTTTTCATTATGTTATTAGTTTCCTCGCTAGACTTCCATCAAGCATAAAAAACACCCACCCAAGACCCTGCTTCAACATAAATTTGTTAATGTTTCGATAGAAATATGTCTCGGCCGAGGGCCGGTTTCTCTTGAATTACAGGCTTGCTATCGCTCGCCAGGAAAAATCGACACGAAAAGTTTAAATATTGACAACAAAATGAGGCGAAAGGTCTTAAAATCGCCAAATTAATAGGCCGAACGTCTTATAATTTGAAAACTAAAGGGGCTAAACCTGAGGAAGAAGGGGACCAGAAAAACGTCCCATCTGCCCTTAATTTCCGCCCGGCTGAGTGAAACATGTTGGTGTGTGTTATTATCTGATGAACCATTGAGGAAATACGTTATGGAAGTAGGGTAATGACTGCTCAATGACATACGTAGGTGGAGTTATGTGTTATGTATCCAACACAGGGCAAGTGTCATTTAAATTGGTCTTTTTTGTAACTGTGTTGGCCCATGTCCATTTTTGTAACTGTGTTGGCCCATGTCCATTTTTGTAACTGTGTTGGCCCATTGCCATTTTTGTCCACAGACGTTTTGGTATATGACCAATCTGTCTGACTTTTATGGGTAGAGTCAGGCCATTGAACTAGTCCGATCGTTTTTGCCTGAATGAGCATTTTGGCCTGTAGGCTAGCCGTTTTAGTCCACCACCGTTTTTCTGGGGTTTTCTGTTGTTTTGTGTTCTATGTGGATTTATGTGGATCTATGTGGATCTATATTTCTTTTCTATGCGGATGAGGGAGAACAAAGGCAAAGCTGCCTGTGACGAGTGCCTCCCCCAGAGTTAAAAGAGTGTCATGGCCAAAATCAAGGAACGTTCGAGCCAAATTGTCTGACACACGAAGTTTGAAACAATTATGTGGCCATTATGTTATGTGACCGATATGGTATGCAGCCAATATGGGTACAGTCAAGTAGTTCAGTTGAATTTAATACAATTCAATTCAAAACAATTTATTGATGCGATTATTGTATTATACATTACATGGTATAACTGTATACAAGTGCCTGTAGAAGGAGCTACCCTGTAGTTGTAGAAGGAGCTGCCCTGTACTTGAAGATGTCCTTGCTAAACTTGATTTAATCGGCTATCAAAAGCTAGAATGACATATTATCGTCATGGAACTGAAAGGGTGGACATATTTGTGTTTTATAGTCGGTTTTATTTCATGTGGCGGTAAATTGAATCCCATAGCTACTGATTTATCTATACGGTACCTGATGGAAAAATATGTAACTCTTATGTCCCTGCATCATATTAAGACCAAGTGTATGTAATTAGCACCATATATCACTATACAATCTTCCAAATAGCTAAGAAATCTTGATGGGAACTTTGCAATTTGCCGTCAGTTGAAAAAAAACACACACACGCACACACACACACACACACACACACACACACACACACACACACACACACACACACATACATACTACACTCCGGCATGTCCTTCCGAGGCCTGCATCCAGTCATGAGGGTGTACACAACAGTCATGAGGGTGTACACAACATAAACATAAATACGTTTCACCTGACTAAAGCGTTAAACTACTGTGAAATCTTCCGTTAAGCAGAGAATTAATTAAAGGTGCAAAAGTTGCCCGCATGGCAACTGCGTGGGTGGTGGGGGGGGGGGGTTACTGGAGGTGGGAGGAGTAGGTACTGGGGGGGAGGAGTAGGTACTGGAGGTGGTGGTGGGAGTAGGTACTAGAGATGGATGAGGTACTAAAAGGTGGGAGTAGGTACTGGAGATGGTGGAGATACTAGAAGGTGGGAGTAGGTACTGGAGGTGGTGGTGATGGGAGTAGTGGTAGTTTGGTAGTGGTAATGGTTTCGGTGGTAGACGTAGTGGTAGTATTGGTAGTAGTAGTGCTGGCGGTAGTGGTAGTATTGTGGTAGTGTTAGTATTGGTAGTAGTGGTGATACCGGCACCGTAGCCAGACATTGAGTGAGGCTGGAGCCCCCGCCCCCTCTCTTGCTATATAGATCCACGCTGTTGCCACGCAGCCCCTCCAGGCCCCCTCTCTGCAACCACCCCTGCATTCTCCCCTCCCAGCCCCCTCTCTGTGTCTGTATCCCCCTCTTTGCACCCCCACCCCCTCTGCATTCTCCCTCCCTCCGTGTGTGTCTGAATCCCCCCTCTCTCTGCAACCACCCCTCCTCCTACAGTCGGTATCCTCCCCTGCATTCTCCCACCTCACCCTCCCTCCCTCCATGTGTCTGAATCCCACCTCTCTTTGCAAGCACCCCTCACTCCCTCTCTCCCCCTGTCTGTACCGCCTCCCTCCCCCTCTCTGTACCACACCCCTCCTCCATGCTCCCCTCCCTCCGTGTTGTGTGTCTGTATCTAGGTATGTCTGGGAGTGCGTCTAGCCTGGTGTGCGTCTCTATGCCTGACTGCATGGTTGCCGCGCGGGTCATGTCTCCCCTTGACCCCCGTGGTGGTTGTTGTGGCGTATTTGTTTACATTCCCTCGGCGTCGCTCTTTAACCCTTTCACGACCGAGGATGTTTGTGGTTATATTTCAACTAATATTTAGACGCTTTTGTGCAGTTTAAGAAGGATCTGTGGTAGCAAAATGGGTTAGGTGAGGTAGTTCGAAGCCTGTTAGTTGCTGGAGGCCCTTTGGAAACTGAATAAAAAGCGTCTGATAGTAGCTAGGATTAATTAAAGACGTCGTCGGTACAGAAGGGGTTAAGGGGAGACGGGTCGTTTTCTGGCTCCCCCTTTCTTCTTCGTGCTTATCCCCATTGCTATTGAGATTTGAAGACGTTTGCCCTATTTGTTTGGCGATTTTAAGAACTTTCGTCCCATTTCTGTCAATTTTAAGACCTTTAGTACCATTTAGGTGTCTATTTTTCCCTGGCGAGCGATAGCGAGCCTGCTATTTAAGGGGAAACGGCCTTCGGCCGGGACATTTTTCTACCGAAAAATGTACAAATTCATCTTGAAAGGGGATCTAGGGGGTATAATTTTAAGCTTGATGGAGGTCCAGGAAAAAATCCACAGCTTATTCTGGCTATCATTAGACGATTGTGTACAGCTTAGGGAGAATCTGTGAGAAATATAAGGATGAAGACTGTATCTACGGGAGTCTGGGAGTGCCTCTAGCCTGAAGTGCGTCTCTACCTGCCGCCGTGCTGGTCATGCTCCTCCTGACCCCGTTGAGTCGGTGTTGAGTCTGTGTTTACCGGTACTCTCTGCGTCGCTCTTTAAGGGGAGTTTTTTAGTTTGTTTCCTACTCCTCCAGCAATCTTAAAATTTCACCCCCTTTCAAGATAAATTTGTACATTTTTCGGTAGAAAAATTTCTCGGCCGAAGGCCGGTTACTCTTAAATTACAGGCTCGCTATCGCTCGCCAGGATAAAATCGACACGTAAATGGCACGAAAGGTCTTAAAATTGACAGAATGGGGCGGAAATTCTTAAAATCACCAAACTAATGGGGCAAACGTCTTAAAATCTCAAAAGCAATGGGGCTAGACATGAGAGAGAAAGGGGTCAAGAAAAAGGTCCCTCAAGTGGAAATCTCCCCTTAACCCTTTCAGTACCAGCTACGTTCTTTTCACTATATTCTGGCCACTATTAACACACAATGGTTATTCAGCTTAGGAAAGACGACTATCCATTACAAGGCTGAACACTATCTTAATTAACCCTTTTAGCTATATCATATAGGCCTACCCTTCCTGAGCTTCATAAAATTGTCTAAATCCAGCTAAAATAAAATACAAAAGACGTCACCGGTACTGAATGGGTTAAGGGGAGGTATTTAGTTTGTTCCCTAGACCTCCATCAAGCTTAAAATTACACCCCCTTGAGTCCCTTTCAAGATAAATTTGTAAATTTTTCGGTAGAAAAATTTCCCGGCCGAAGGCCGGTTCCTCTTAAATTACAGGCTCGCCAGGATAAAATCGACACCTGAATGGCACGAAAGGTCTTAATATGGGGTGAAAGTTCTTAAAATCGCTAAACTAATGGGGCAAACGTTTTATAATATCAAAAGCAATGGGGCTAAACATGAGGGAGAAAGGGGTCAAGAAAAAAATCCCTCAAGTGGAAATCCTCCCTTAAACCCCTTGAAGAGCGTGATGCATTTGAACAGCTTTTTCTGGCTATCATTAGACGAGTATGTACAATCGGGGGTATTAAGTGTTGGCATAGATTCCAGTGGTTTTCGCTCAACAAGTGTTATTGGTATCTTTATAGCTACTGGGAAAAGTGCTTATCCCTCAGAGTATTAGTCAGTGTCCGAAACTTTGTGAAATATCTGACTTATTAACCTCGACTGTACAGCTTAGGGAGAATCTGTGGGAAGTACAAGGGTGAAGGGAGAAGGGGGTGATAGGCAGGGGGGAAGGGAAGGGGGGGGGGGCTGTAAGGGTAGACTACAAGACCAGGTAGAATGAACAGGTGAGGAAGGGGACAGAAGGATTGAAGTAGGAGATTAGAGAGTGAGAGAGAGAGAGAGAGAGAGGAGATTATTTAGGTAGAGATAGAAATATTTACATAGATTTATATAGATACACTGGCAACACAGACCTTACGATCCAAACGAGGTGGTCAGGACTTAATTCTAGTAGAGATGGCATATCCGATAACAAAGGAAAGTTGAAGGAAAGGATAGAACAGAGAGAGAGAGCGAGAGAGAGATGTAGTAGGAAAAAGTAAAGAGCGCTACCAGAGGAAATATACAGGGAAGATTACCTTGCGTTAAAAGGGGGGAAATAGGAACTAAATTGGAGGATAAGTGTGTTAAGGGAAGATGGGTGCATTTATTTGTTTATTCATTTATCTGTTTACTATTTTTTTTTAGTTTCCTCCCTAGACCTCCATCAAGCTAAATTTAAAAAAAAAAACACACTCCTTAGACCCCTTCGAAATAAATTTGTACATTTTTCTGTAGAAAAATTTACCGGCCGGAGGCCGGTTCCTCTTAAAACTACAAGCTTGCTATCGCATGCCAGGAAAAAAATCGACACCTATATGGCACGAAAGGTTGACCGAACGTCATAAAATCTAAAAATTAATGGGGCTAAACATGAGGGAGAAGGGGGGAGGGCCAGAAAAAACGACAAATCCCTCCTTAAGGGAGAGAAAGAGCGCTGCCACAGGATAAATATATAGAGGAAAGATTACCTTGCGGGAAAAAGGGAGGACACACGAACTAAATTGGTTAAGAACGCGTGTTGAGGGAACATATTAAGGGGAGATGGGTCCTTTTTCGGCTCCCCCCTTTTGCCTCATGTTTAGCCCAATTAGTTTTCAGATTTCTTAAACGTTCACCCCATTAGTTTGTTGATTTTAAAACCTTTCGTCCCATTTCTATATAAAAATCAAGACCTTTCGTGCCATTTAGGTGTCGATGTTTTCCTGGCGAGCGAGGTGCCGTTGTAAAGGCTTGTAAAGTCCCTCAAGTGGAAATCTCCCCTTAAAGCTTGATGGAGGTCTAGCTAGGAAACTCAAAATTAAATTAATAAAGACAAATATAAACCCAAAAAACAAGCACTAAGGGGAGGTTTTTAGTTGATTCCCTAGACTTCCATCAAGCTTAAAATTACTCCCCCTTGACCCCCTTTCAAGATAAATTTGTACATTTTTCGGTAGAAAAATTTCCCGGCCAAAGGCCGGTTCCCCTTAAATTACAGGCTCGCTATCGCTCGCCAGGAAAAAATCAACACCTAAATGGCACGAATGGTTTTAAGATTGACAGAAATGGGGCGAAAGTTCTTATAATCGTCAAACTAATGGGACAAACGTCTTAAAATCTCAAAAACAATGGGGCTAAACATGAGGGAGAAAGGGGTCGAAAAAATAATCCCTTAAGTGGATATCTCCCCTTAATAAGAGGGAAGCAAGCGACCAGACACCTTAATTAACGTTTATATTATACGTACCACCTTTTCCCTCGTGTTTCGCCCCATTAGTCTGGGGATTTTAAGAGACACCAGTATGTGCCTGAGTATTATACATACACACATGCATACATACATAGATACAAACATACATACATACAGACAGACAGACAGACAGACAAACAAACGTAAATGCCCCTTATTCCCCACAAGCACCTCACCCTCTCCACTTCATCAACATGTGTAATAATAATCCCATTCCCACCCAGCCTCAGAGACCATCGTGTAGGGGCCACAAATTAGGGTTGGCCAATAGTGGTAATATTGTATATACTGTATGTATGTATGTATCTATATATATATATATATATTTATTTTATCTATCTATCTGTCTATCTCTCTCTCTATATATATATATAATTCTCCTCTTAAACAGAACATTATAGAAATAGCATCATCATTTACAGAAAGGGTTCACGATTAATTATATTGCTACCAGAACAGAATTGCTCCGAGATTTTGCCGAAATAAGTGTTCATGTGACACCAGCTATCCTTCTAGAGTCTAGTTTGAGAGGATCTGAGGCGGAAATCACATGTATTAGTATTACCCTTGGTATTGTAGATATACTGGCATCAACTTGTCTATTTAATCAGGAGGTACGATCTTGAATATGGCCTGATGATTATTGTGTGGATATTTGTGTGATTTGTGTGTGTGTCTGTGTCTGTGTGTGTGTTTGTGTGTGTGTGTGTGTATTCTCTTAAACATGCTTATCTGTACAGTTGCTTAAGTGTACAAGTTTACTATTATATGATACGGTGGAGTCTTACAACTTTTATATATATTACAATATATTATTATTATCAGTAGTGAGATAAAGTGGTCAGTATCATCCTTTTTAATTTGATAATATTTTTAGATTTTTTTTGTTTTTTATTATGTGGGTGAGGGAAACAAAAGGCAGAACTGTCTGTTGCGAGTGCCTCCCCCAGAGTTGAAAGAGTGACACGGCCATAATCAATTATCAGAATTCATTTATCCCCAGAGCTACTACTCTTTGGAATTCACTTCCCTCAAATTGCTTTCCACAAACTTACAATCTACAAATGTTTAAATCCAGTTGTTACAAACATGTTATGAATGGAGGATGCCTTTAGGCACATGGACCTTTTTGTTTTATCTGTGTTTTTCCTTCCTCCGTTCATTGTCTTTAAAAAAAAAAAAAAAAAAAAAATCGAGACTAGCTTGTTAACTCTCTAACTATGGCAACTCCTTCCTAAAGCCGGTGTCATACGAGAGCTTTTTCCCTCAACATTATCATTAACACTGGTCTGGCAGCTTATGAGGGCAACTTTTCAAATAATTATGGCTCCTAAATGAACCTATAATAATCAGTCTAGTTTCCGATGCCAGTGCAAAATATCCAAGAAATGTTGCCAGAAAAATGGTGATCGTCGAACGTTGACAAATATAAGGTCGCGTGTGATATCGGCTTAAACCTCTAACTAGGACAACTCCTTCTTAAGGGGAGGTTTTTAGTGGATTCCCTACACTTCCATCAAACTTAAAATTACTCCCCCCTAGAGCCCCTTTCAAGATAAATGTGTACATTTTTCGGCAGAAAAATTTCCCGGCCGAAGGCCGATTCCCCTTAAATTGCAGGCTCGCTATCGCTCGCCAGGAAATAATCGACACCTAAATGGCACGAATGGTCTTAAAATTGACAGAAATGGGGCGAGGGTTCTTAAAATCTCAAAAGCAATGGGGCTAAACATGAGGGAGAAAGAAGTCCAGAAAAAAATCCTCCAGGTGAAAATCCCCCCTTAAATTGACTAAAATCGTGTGGAGGTAGCCGAAATAAACTGACCTTGGCGCCCACCCAGAGGTAAAGCGAGCCAGGGTGGACCCAGTTCCGAGTCAGCATCACAGATTTATTGTGCTGGAATTTATTGGTCCAGAGATGAAGTACAGTCGCCCACATATGTTCCGTTCCCCTGCGTGGATCTGGTACTTGGGGAAATATACTGCGCAGGATGGAATGATGAGTGTAGTTTCTTAAGGCAGTGATTAAGGGGAGATTTCCACTTGAGGGACTTTTTTCTTGACCTCTTTCTCCCTCATGTCTAGCCCCATTGCTTTTGAGGTTTTAAGACGTTTGCCCCATTAGTTTGGTGATCTTAAGAATCTCCGCCCCATTCTGTCAAATTTAAGACCTTTCGTGCCATTTAGGTGTCGATTTGATCCTGGCGAGCGATAGCGAGCCTGTAATTTAAGAGTAACCGGCCTTCGGCCGGGACATTTTTCTACCGAAAAATGTACATATTTATCTTGAAAGGGGGTCAAGGGGGTGAAATTTTAAGATTAATGAAGGAGTAGGAAACAAACTAAAAACCTTCCCTTAACTTAGCCGATTAGCCAACGAATAATTATAGAAAACCACCCACGCTCGCAATTCATGCATGCTATTTTATGTGTAAGATGTGTGTGAATTTGTCTTTGTGTGTTCGTTGTTTTCTGTTGTGTTGTCCTTATTCTGGCTCTGTCTTGAGTCGGCCACCCCCCCACCCCCACCCAAAAACAAAGGGAAAAGAGGGGAAAAAGAAATCAAATAGGAAAAGTGGGGATTGGGCCTGAGTATATATAGAATAGCATAAAATAGAATAGAATATTTTATTTGCATGTACACAAGATCACGACGAGGAGCGGAACTTATGTGGGCGCCTGTACATTTGCATAATACGGTTCGCATTTACTTGGGAAGGACGCCAAATTTTCCGAGATGTTTTCAACTTCCTGGTTTTTCAAGAGTTTCAAATTTGTTCATTTACTTTCGAATAAGAATAAGGAGGAGGTGGTGGAGGTGGAGGTGGTGGTGGTGGTGGAGGTGGTGGTGGTGGTGGGTGAGGAGGAGGAGGTGGTGGTGGTGGTGAAGGGGAAGGGGAAGGAGGAGGAGGAGGTGGTGGTGTGGTAGTGGTGGTGCAGGAGGAGGAGGAGGTAGAGGAGGTGCAGCAGGAGGATAAAATAATTTGTTTAACCCATGGGGCTAAACATAAGGGTGAAGGGGGACCAGAAAAATTACCCCTCTCCCCTTAAACTCGCAAGGGGTCAATTGCGTACTCATAAAAATTACCTCGGGTCGAAGCATGAAGCACTTCTGAAAGCAATAGGTATTTCCCAATCCCAAAAGTTGCTTAACCCTTTCAGTACCAGCGACGTGTTTTATATTTTATTCTAGCTATATTTAAACGATATCATGCAGCTTGGGAAGGATGTGTGGTAGTTAGATGGGTTGGTGGAGATAGTTTCAAGCCTTATTATTGCTAGAGGTCCTTCCTAAGCTGAATAAAATCGTCTAATAGTTGCCAGACTATAATGCCAGGGACGTCACCGGTACAGAAGGGGTTAACCTCTTCAGTACCGGTGACGTCCTTTTAACTTTATTCTGGCTACTATTAGACGATTTTCTTCAGCTTAAAAGGGGCCTCCAGTACTGAACAGGCTTCGAGCTGTCCTCTTCAACCCTTTTTACTACCCCAGATCCTTCTTAAACTGCACAAAATCGTGGAAATATAGCTAGATTTGTTTTATATAAATATTTTGCTTCTCATTTGAGTGTAAATTAATGTTTGTATTGTAAATCAAATACAATTATTATTTTGATTTACTTTTTATTAGATTTTGTACATCTATAATATATTTATATATACATATTTGTATTTGGTTTTGTTTTTTCATTTGGGTTACCTAGATGTGTGTGAATTTGTGTGTTTTGTTTTGATGTGGTCATTGTTGTTTTCTGTTGTGTTGTGTGTTGTCCCTGTTCGGGCTCTGTCTCGAGTCGGCCACCCCCAGAAAATAAATGGGGAAAAAGCCTGAGTAAATATATACAGTAGATAGATAGATATTTTCATTTTTATATTTGTATAATCGTGGAATTGTGGATTTTTTTTTTTTTTTTTTTTTTTTTTTTTACTATAGCTACAAAATCAACTTAACAATGAGAAGGAGAGGTGTCAGCGAAATGGTCAAGGTTACGATCCTGGACCTCAATGAAGCTCTTATTCTTCTGCAGTGTGTGTGTGTGTGTGTGTGTGTGTGTGTGTTTGTGTATTCATAATTACAAAAATTTATTCATAATTGTAGTTTGACAGGAATTTAGTTTTGGCTCGTATTGTCCCGCTTTCTGTGTGAGAGAGATTGAGGGAGAGAGGGAAGTAGGTAGGTAGATAGGTAGGTAGGTAGGTAAGTAGGGAGGTAGGTAAGTTGGTAGGTAGGTAGGTAGATAGATAGATAGATAGGTAGGAAGGTTGGTACGCAGGTAGGTAGGTAGGCTAGGTATGCTTGCGGGGTGCTGATCATTGAAAACACGACAAAAACATTACCCTACAACTCAATGACCATCCCCCAACCCTTCTGCATCAGTGGGTCATTGTATAATACGGCGGCTCCTCTTAGAAGTTGTCTGTAACATCTCTCCAGAGTAGTTTCTTCTAGTTGGGGAGGATCCTAAGTTGTTTTCCCACACCAGAGCCGACCTATTTCCTCTCCAGGTCAGAATCTTCTCGGTAATATAAGCCAGTGTCACACGAGTGCTTTATCCGGCAATTCTTTCGGGCAAGTGGGGTCTGGTTTCTGCTGATTTAAGGGGAGATGGGTCGTTTTTCTGGTCCCCCTTCTCCCTCATGCTTAGCCCCTTTAGTTTTCGGATTTTAAGACGTTCAGCCCATTAGTTTGACCATTCCCCCTTAAAGTTTCATATTATTTCAATCTCTTCAAATCTATAAGTTCAGTCTAATTGTCATTTCCAATGCGAAAATGCCAAGAAATCGTAGGAGAAAAAATTAGCTCATTGAAAATTGACTGAAAAAGCGCTCGTGTGACATTGCTTTAACCATGAACATTGCTCTAACACATCTTCTCATCGTCAAGTTGATTTTGCAGCTACAGTACATAACATTGGAAGCTGTTTAACGATTCCTCGATTATCATAATAAAGTTTTTTTTATAGGGGGGAGGGATCATTCTCCCTCGTGTTTATAGCCCCATTAGTTTTACGATCATAAGAACTTTTGTGCCACTTATGTGTCGATGTTTTCGTGGCGAGCGATAGCAAGCCTGCAAGGTAGAAGGTATACCAGCCTTCGGCCAAGGCATTTTTTCTGCCAAAAATGCACAAATTCATCTCGGAAGGGCGATCTTGGGGGTATTTATTTAAGATTGATGGAGGACTACTGTAGAGAGGAATCTGGACAAATATAATATATAAATACCGGTACATAAAAAAAAATGAAAACAAAAAATCTCTCCTATAGTAGCCTATATACAGAGTATGTATGCTTAAGCCAGTATCACACGAGAGCTTTTATAGTCAACATTTGATGATCAACATTTTTCTGGCAACATTTCTTGAATATTTTGAACTGGTATCAGAGACTAGACTGATGTTAGATGAATTTAGGTTGCAGATATATTATAAAAGTTGACCTCATAAGCTGCCAGACCAGTGTTGAGGATAAATGTTGAGGGAAAAAGCGCTCGTTTTTACACAGGATCACGCAATCATAGAATACAGGAGTTACCCATGACCAAACTACCAAAGAAAACTTGCACTAACGTTTTCTTATACGTTTATATATATGACTAACTTGTCTATTTTATGTAAATTGTCATGATAATCTTTACATGCTAGTTACAATGTTCTCCAAAGTATTGTGGCTTGTATTAAAAGGTACAAGGTACAGTTGCCCACATAAGTTCTGTTCCTCGTCGTTATCTTATGTATAAAAGCAAAATTAGGATGACTGGATAGCAAGTGTGTTTTTTTTCATTATTAGTTGACTATAGTCCGTTCATTCTAGGCTGGGCGGAAATCGTAACTCCTAACCTCTCATAACTCAAAAAGGGCTAGAGCAAATGAGCTGTCAATTTATACACCTATTCCCTAGCCAAGTCCTCCTATTTTATAGAATTATTAGCTCGATTGATGTAGTCGTTTTTTAGTTATGAGAGGTTAGGGGTTACGATTTCTACCCAACCTAGAATGAAAGGACTATAGTGAGTACAAGAAACTACACTCGTAATAAAATCATGTGCAATATATTTCCATGTATACGATCACGGAGAGGAACAGAACTAATATAAGATACAATGGTAAATCATAAAGTGCTCACCAGCTTTTGTAAGCTAGGGTAGGAATGCTTAATTTTAGGTTAGGTTTGTTTAGGGAAGCAACATTTATTACCCTATTTAAGGGGAGATATTTGTTTGTTTTTTGTCTGTACCCCCTTCTCCCTTATGTTTAATATCATAAGTTATGAGGTTTTGATACTCTCGCCCCTTTAGCTTTGCGATTTTAAAACCTTTCGCCCCATTTCTTTGTCAATATTAAGACCATTCGTGCCATTTAGGTGTCAATGTTTTCCTGGCGAGCGATAATGATCCTGTTACTTATAGAAACCGGTCTTCGGCTAGGATTTTTTTTTTTTTTTTTTTTTAATCAGAAAAGGTTATCTCGAAAGGAGGTGTTTTTTTATATTATTATTTGTATTTTTTTATTTTTTTTAAGGGAGCAAACTAAAAAATATATCTATAATAAGAATATAGAGCCAAACCATCATTATCAAACCTAACCATTCTAAACTAGCCTAACCTAACCTAGCCTAACCTAGCCTTCTTAACCTAGCCTTCCTACCTAACCTACCTAACCTAGCCTAACCTATCCAACCTTACCTAACCTAGCCTAACCTATCCAACCTTACCTAACCTATCTAACCTAACCTAGCCTACCTAACCTAGCCTTCCTAACCTATCCTTCCTACCTAACCTTCCTAACCTAGCCTAACCTATCCAACCTTACCTAACCTACCTAACCTAGCCTAACCTATCCAACCTTACCTAACCTACCTAACCTAGCCTAACCTATCCAACCTTACCTAACCTACCAAACCTAGCCTAACCTATCCAACCTTACCTAACCTATCTAACCTAACCTAGCCTACCTAACCTAGCCTACCTAACCTATCCAACCTAACCTAACCTACCTAACCTATTCAACCTAACCTACCTACCTAACCTACGTACTTAACCCATCCTACCTAACTTATCCAACCTAACCTATCCAACCTAACCTAACCTACCTAACCTAACCTTCCTAACCTAGCCTACTTCATATTCTAATTTCAAAGTGTGGCAATGTCTTTCTTAACCCTCTCTGTACCGGTGACGTCTTTTGTATTTGATTTCAGCTACATATAGACGATTTGATGAAGCTTAGGAAGGATATATGGTAGCTAGAAGGATAAATTGAGATTGTTTGTAGTCTATTAATTGGTAGACGTCCTTTCTACGCTGAATAGAATCGCCTAATATTAGCCAGAATAAAATGAAAAGGACAGCACCGGTACTAAAAGGGTTAAAGGGTGGACAAACTTATCTCGAATGAGTGTCTTAAGGGGAATTTATTAAAGCTTTATGGAGGCCTATGGAGGAAACTAAAAGAAAAGTATATACTGTATATATATATATATATATATATATATATATATATATATATATATATATATATATATATATATATATATATATACCGGTATATATATATATATACTGTATATATATATATATATATATATATATATATATATATATATATATATATATATATATATATATATATCCCTGAATCCATCTTCCCTCATCCTATGACTTAAATTGCTTCAAACTCCGTGTGTCCAGGCATTTTGGCTCGAACATTCCTTGATTTTTGCCCTGTCACTCTTGCAACTGGGGAGGCACTCGTTACAGGCAGTTCTTCCTTTTGTCGCCCTCACTCACGTAGAAAAAAAAACATAGATAAAGAAAAACTCGTAAAAAAATCAAGATATTTGTAAAGTTAAGATAACTTTATTGTCACATTGAATACAAAAATACAACATGAAATTCATTGAGGCATTCCTATTGATGCCTGAATAAAAATAATACTTACTTAATGTAGACTAGATAATAACTTTGATACACATTAACATATTCTAACAGCTAACTAACAACAATTATGTATAATGATTATGCAGGACAATGATTATGCAGGACAATTCATTATACTGAGCACCACCTATGTGAAGAATAATGAAATGAGTACCGGTAGTAATTTAGAAGTAGAAGATGAAATGAAAGCTTAATTTGGAAATACTATTATACTGATGTTGGGAAACAGAACTTATGCACAGCATAACTCATATTGAAACTCAATTGAAACAGTATCGAACGCGAACGAAACATTACAATGCCTTACTATGGCCCAGATGCTTCAGAACTTGGCTTTAAAGGTTCAGAGATTCGAATTGGTGTAACCTTATAGTATATGCTGAGAATTGTACATATAAAACTAAGCATCATGTGCAAAACTAGAATGCAGAAAGTAATGAAAGGTGAATTGTGAATACTGGAATATCTAATAGTGTAAAAATTATGTTGCAACTTACAAATTAATTTCAATTTAAGGATAGCAAAGTAAGCGTATAAGAGGTGAAATGTGGATACCGAATTATCTTACAGTACAAGATATGCATGTGTTACTGTATATTAACATGGGGTGCTCATTACTGGCAGCTTTTACCACAGACCTTAGAATGGATCAACTAACTTCTCCAGTTGTACCAGCACACTCAAGAGTTGGCGCCCTCTTTACAACTTCAACATTACTTCTCTTTTGACATATAATTTACCCTATCAGGATCATCGTAACCAGTTACTAGGCAGCCAAAATATCTATTTGAATCTCTTAACATTTAGCTAAGTTAGCCTTCTAAAATAGTGTTCTTTCAATGCGTGGTCTAAAGAAAACCTCAGGAGCTTAGGGCAAATTAACATAAGATTTCCAAGGTTTCATGGGGGTTGTTTTAGGTTTAAAATATGCCAGTAAATACGCAAATCGCTTTATAAGCACGAGAGGGCTAAAAATACTCTTCCACAACACTGAGCAAAGCCTAAGTTATAGGTTGTGTTCATGTGTGGTTAGGAGTTGATTATTATATTTATGCAAGAGATATCCGGCATAGTCTGAGCAAGTAAGATGAATGTGTGTGGTGGCCGCTGTGGCAATGACGTCATCAATGGAGGCCTGTAAGTTCAGTTGAGATGTTGAGATGGTCTTGGTTTTGGCCTGTCACGGTCAAAAGCCATGTCCCTCTTTCTGTTTCAAATAAATTCTCTCTTGACGTACAAAACAATACTCACCATGACAAAACACAGCTTGAATAACAAAGTTTTGTTCAAGTGTGTTACAGACTGTTAGCTTCTTTCTACTAGAGAGTTAACCAACGTTATAATTATGGAAATAGGACGCGACATTTGAACGTGACTATACTTTTGAAATATTGCTTGGACTTCTTAACTCTTCAGTCCGCTCAGCCCGACACTTGGGACCCATAGAGCTGAGTTATACCTGACCCCCCTGTGCTGCCTCCCGATCCCAGATTACCAGTTGTGAGAGGTTGAGCGGGCTGACCTAGGCCGTACCCACCCCCACTGCCACCTGTCAAAACGGCTCCCGATCCCAGATTACCAGTCGTGAGAGGTTGAGCGGGCTGACCTGACCCATACCCAACCCCACCACCACCTAAGGTCAAAACAGCTCCCGATCCCAGATTACCAGTCGGGAGAGGTTGAGCGGGCTGACCTGACCCATACCCACCCCCACTACCACCTAAGGTCAAAGCCGTTCCCGATCCCAGATTACCAGTCGTGAAAGGTTGAGCGGGCTGACCTAGGCCATAGCCACCCCCACCGGCACCACTTGAAATATGCCCACCCCCAACACTTCCACCAGGTTGTGAGGGCTGACCTGCACCATACCCACCGCCACCGCCACCACCACACGGCGCTTGTACCGTCACCTGTTCCGTCACCACTTGGGGCACATCTTGGTAGCGCGTCTCGGTCACCACATCGGTCTGGATTCTCACTTCTGGTACGACATGGGTTTGGTAGACGGTTTCTGTCACATAGTTATTCTGGAAGACGGTGGAGGTGACGATGTTGGCTGGCGGGAGGTAGCCGTCATCTGGGGGACCATACGTGTCAGCTGGGGGACTATAGGAATCAGCTGGGGGACCATAGGAGTCAGCTGGAGGAGGCGGACTGTAGGTATTGGGCGCTTCATAAACTGTTTGGTCCCTGTACACTATCTGAGGCTGTTAAAAGAAAAAGAGATACGGTATATTAAGCTAAAGTC
>CM064567.1:10547708-10575208 GCA_032716605.1 Paralithodes platypus
TGGTGGGTTATATATATATCTTACATGTAGTTACATATATACACAGACTACACAGACCTTGCGGTCCCTACTAGGCAGTCCGGACTTAATGCTAGAATATAATTTGCTACAATGTGGAAGGCAAGGATAACAAAGAATAAGGGGTGTGTTGGGATAGTATGAGGTATGTTGTGGGTTGATGTGGGTATGTTGTGGGGTAGTATGGGTGTGGGTTGGGTTGTGTTATGGTAGGACATATTATAGGGGTGGGGTGGGATGGGGAGTGTGGGACAATATGGGGGGTGGGGTGGGTTGGTGTGGGGTATGCTGTGGGGTAGTATGGGTGTGGGTTGTGTTGTGTTATGGTAGGAAATAGGGGTGTGGTACAGGGTGGGGTGTGTGGGACAATGTGTGGGGTGTGGTATGGGGTATGGTATGGGTTGATGTGGGTATGTTGTGGGGTAGTATGGGTGTGGGTTGTGTTGTGTTATGGTAGGAAATATTATAGGGGTGTGTGGGGTGTGTGGGACAATATGGGGGGTGAGGTGGGGTGTGGTACAGGGTGTGGGAACTCTGGGGCACCACAGTGAAAGTACAGGAATCCTGTTACATTGTATTCACTTGCACTTTCAATCATATGCAGTTGTTTTCTTGTGTGTTTTATATACACACCTTCTTCTTCGTTTGTACCAACAGGTCTGTGTGATCAGCGTATTTATGTAACACTATGTAACATTCCTAATAACATTATGTTATGCTATCGATGCCATTTTCTTTGGTTGTCATATTTATTATTGTTTCCTCTCTTATTTTGTTTTTCATTTTTTGTTTTATTGTTATTATTATTTGATTTGTTTTCTTTGAATATGCAATAGTGAACATTTGACCTAAGACTAAAAACTGCAGGCATGTTTGATATCGGTCTACATACTCTACTGAACTATAGTCCATTCATTATAGATAGGCCAAAAGTCTTGACCACAAACTTCTGTAACTCATAAACGACTAGAGTAATCGAGCTAATATATCTACCATTTAGGAAGGGTTAGCCAGGGAATAGATGTGGAAATGTGTAGCTCATTTGTTCTAGCCCTTTTTGAGTTACAGAGGTTCGGGATCACGATTTCTTTCATTTTATTTTTGCTGCTATTAGACGGTTTTATTCAGTTTACAAAGGGCCTCCAGCAACTACCAGGCTTGGAACTAGCTCGCTTAACCCGTTTTACTACCACAGGTCCTTCTTAAACTCCACAATATATGTCGTCTAAATTTAGCTAGAATCAAATTAATAAGACGTCACCGGAACAGCAGGGGTTACTAATAAAAACAATAAAGTAAATAAAAGTAAAAATATAAGTAAAAAAAAGACAAAGAAAACAGGAAAGTAAAAGTAATAATAACAACAAAAAGTCGAGTTTAAGTAGGAGAAGGAGGAAATAATAATGCAAGTAAAACATAAAAGTAAAAGTAAATCAAAAAGTAATAATAACAAAAAGTAGATTCTAAGTAGGAGAAGGAGGTACGGTAGTTCTGTCCAGGTGAATCTAGTCTAGGTCGGGTTCTCCACTTTCCCTTTCACTGACCACCCTTCCCTCAGGCTCTGGGTCATAAACTACAAGGAGGGATGAGAACTAGAAGGGCCGATCACATAATACGAACATTTTGCTACCGAAAAATTAGCAAATTTATCTCGAAGGTGGGTCCTGGTGATATATTTTGCGAGCGTGATAGAGGTCCAGGGGAAAAAAATAATATATATGAAGCCAGCACTACATAACTTATATTCTTTACCTCTAATAAATGCTGAGTGCCTTGAAACACAGAGACCAATGTTTATTGACCAGAGCATGTAATTATTATGTTTTTTACACCAACCAACTTCACATCTAAACTCAATTAATGAAATCAACAAATACATGTGGCACTCCCAGGACTCGAACCCAGGATACTCACATCGAAATTACACAACAACACACTCATCAAAGTCATTATCACCTTTACTTTTTATCACTCTTATTAAGCAGAGATTATATAATGGGACATATGACAAGACAGTATTAGGTGAGTTGCGTACTGAATGAAAAACTTGGCTAAACTAATATAAATATCTCGTAATATAAGCTGTAACTTTCACATCATGAAGATATTATATTACCGTACGTAGAGGAAGCGTGTATTGATGGAACGGAACCGGTAGTGGAGAGAGAGAGAGTGTGTGTGTGTGAGAGAGAGAGACATATAAAGTGTGTATTTGTGTGTGTGTGTGTGATATACAAGGTAGAGTATTTAATTGTATATTTATTAAATTAATTATCATTGTTTTAGCTTCCTCCTTAGACCCCCCCCCCCCCATCGAGATAAATGTGTACAATGTTTGGTTGAATAATGTTCCGGCTGCTCCTATTATTGCAGGCTTCCAGGAAAAAGGGGAGATTCTCACTTGAGGTACTTTTCTCTAGATCCCCTTCTCCCACGTGTGTATCCCTTTTAGTTTTGATATTTTAAGACGTTTGCCCCATTAGTTTGTCGATTTTAAAACCATTTGCCCCATTTCTGACAATTTTAAGACTTTTCGTACGATTTAGGGGTCGATGTTTTCCTGGAGAGTGATAGCAAGCCTGCAATTTAAGAGTAATCGTAAAATGTTTCTACCGAAAAATTTACCTATTTATCTTAAAAGGGGGTCAAGGGGGTGTAATTTTAAGGTTGATGGAGGTATAGGGAACAAACGAAAACCCTCCCCTTCACACTAATAACCCCCAAATGAAATTATCGAAAACATGTGATCCTCCGGGGATTCGAACCCAGGACACCACATACATAACTTACACGTTCTAACCATAACACCATCAAGACAGTTAAAGGTACAGCACATGACCACGATTAATATCCAATTATCAAATACTGGATATCAATCTAATCATGTACTGGACCCAACCGCACTAGTCAGTCAGTCAGTCAGTCAGTCAGTAGCCAGCCTTTACTCCCACAAGGGGTAGGGAGGATCAGCAAGAGACACGAGAAAGGGAAAAAAACAAGGTGACAGGAGAAGAGCACATAACAATTCGCCCACAAAAAACAAGCACACAAGAATTCAGAAGCACCAATCACTCATCAGCCCCCGATAGCAATGACTTTCACCTCAGATGCACTATAAATTACCTAATGCTTATGCTAAAGGAAAGAACATTTTATAAGGTAAGGTACAGATCTCAAAGGATCAACCTCGCTACGAAATGTTCCTGAACCTATTGATATTATTTTTAGCATGGTTTTTAAGGGGGGATGGTTGGGGTTTCTGGTCCCCCTTCTCCCTCATGTTTAACCCCATTAGTTTTGAGATTATGAGACGTTGGCCCCATTAGTTTGGCGATTGTAAGACCTTTCGGGTTATTTAGGTGTCTATTTTCTTCCTGGAGAGCGGTTTTATTTATTGTTTTTGTTTTATGAAATTTACAAATAGCTATCCTACCTAACGTCTTGTAGTTCTTCCCATCACTTTCGTTTTTCCGGGGTAGGAAAGTAGTATAGACGACTTTTACCGCTACCCCTGATGAATCGATGATGGTGGTGGTCAACTTTCGAGGGGGGGGGGGAGGATGAGGGACACTATATTTTGTACAACCCAGATCGTTTCTTTCTGTCTTTTTTTATTGTCCTACTTTTCCTTCTGGGGGCGGGTGGCTAGGAATCCTCCTCCCCTTGTGAAATTCACCTACTAATCGATCGCGAAAGGGGTCCCCGACCCTAAGAATAGGAACTTTAATTGTTGTTTCTGTTCGGGCTCTGTCTCGAGTCGGCCACCCCAAGCCATGGGGTATGTGCCTGAGTATATAATATACATACATACATACATACATAGATGGCAGGCACCGGATGCCAAAGGTGGCGAGATGAGTCCTATCCACCCTGATTCTTATAAGGTTGTTTCCCCTAGAGGGGTTGCCGACCAAGGCTGACGAGTCCCATCCAACCGATAATTTCCAAAAATCTCTGTTTAGTATGTAAATACTTAGAACAAATCAATATAATTAAAGAACATCAGAAACTCAGAGGGGATTGATTGTAGTGTATGTATGGATGTAGAGACTTAAGGGGAGGTTTATAGTTTGTTCCCTCGACCTCCATCAAATTTAAAATTACGCCCCCTTGACCAACTTTCAAGATGTATTTGTACATGTTTCGGTGAAAACATTTCCCCTTCTTAAATTACTGGCTCGCTATTGCTCGCCAAGAAACAATTGACACCTAAATGGCACGAAATGTCTCAAATTTGACAGAAATGAGGCGAAAGTTCTTAAAATCGCCAAACTAATAGGGCAAACGTCTTAAAACCTCAAAAGCAATGGGGCTAAACAAGAGAGAGAAAGGGGTCCAGAAAAAAATCCCTCACGTGGAAATGTCCCCTTAATCAGAGAGGACTATATAGCCAGAGAACATATGATTAGAAGCGGGTTGTATACAGCAAAATGATCAGAAGAGGGTTTTATAAAGCATATATGATCAGAAGAGGGTTGTATAAAGCAATATACGATCATAGTTGGATCCCTCAACTAGCCACACCCGCAAAAACGCGTCTATCGCTACGCTACGGTTCGGGCTACACCGGTTTCTTGTAGAGCTGAGGTGTGTGTGTGTGTGTGTGTGTGTGTGTGTGTGTCAATTGACCACTGGCGAGTTTCAGGGTAGGAAGAAGTTGGAGCCGTAAACATCGATATTAAATATAATGTCCAGCTATCATTCAGTCGTAGTAGCCTATATGCTGATAAGGTTAACAGAGACTATGTGTAAAGTTTATGAGAGAGAGATAGTTTCATTTCGGTCCCTACTAGGCAATCCGCAATTAATGCTGACATAGAATTTTCTACTAAGTGGAAGGCAATTATAGCAAAGCAGAAGGCTCTCTCCCCACCCACCACCCACCCACTAGAGAGAGAGAGAGAGAGAGAGAGAGGGGGAGAGAGAGGGAGAAGGGGGGAGAAGGAGAGGGTGGGGGGAGGAATATAAGGTTAATGAGAGAAGGGAAGTTGTGTAAGTCTAAGATACAATATATGGCAAAGTATATGAGGCGTGACTAGTATTATGAGAGAGAGAGAGAGAGAGAGAGAGAGAGAGAGAGAGAGAGATAAGATAACTGAAGAGAGAGTGAGAGTGAATATGAGAGAATGAGAGTGAGAGAGGGAAAGTATAGGTGAGGTAAGAGATAAGAGTTGTAGCTAATTTTTACCTGCCCAGCATTATATATATCTGTTAGGTCACTGGCTGGGTACTGGGGGTAGTGTGGTCAATGTGAGTGAGAGAGAGGGGGGGGGGGGAGAGGGAGAGAGTGAGAGCGAGAGAGAGAATGTGTGCTAGAATGAGAGAGGGAAAGTATTAGACGACTTTTTTAGTGAGGTAAGAGATAAGAGGTGTGGCTTTTTACCAGCCCAGCATTATGCAGCTGTTAGGTCACTGGCTGGGTACTACACATGTACTACATAGATTTACATAGATACTCTGGCCACACAGATCTTAAGCTGGCATCACACGAGCGTATTTTCCCTCAACATTTATCCTCAACACTGGTCTAGCAGCTTATGAGTTCAACATTTAAAATGTTTCGGTCACCTAAATTCATCTACCATCAGTCTAGTTTCTGATAGCAGTGACAAATATTCCAGAATGTTGCCAGAAATGTTTTGATTATCGAATGTTGACTATAAAATCTGTCGTGTGATACCGGCTTTACGATGTCTGAGAAGTGGCCAGGACTTAATGCTAGTAAAGATAGCAACCCTAAGATTGAAATAAAGTGGAAGAAAGAATAGTAAAGATAAGGCTCTATCCCCACTCTCCGCTCCCTCCGGCAATTTGCCGTACATGAAAACAGTTAGAAGTGAATAACCTTGTAGAGCTTGGAAATTGCCTGAAGTAATTTATAGAATAATTAGACATGTAAAGGAAATTGTATTAATACCTCCACTTTTTTCTGCTCTCTTCAACTGAAAACTTTTAATTTCTGACAGGTTCTCTTGTCAGTTATATTGTTCTACTCCAGACCAACTTCTCTGTGGTATGAGTGTAAACTCTTTTTTAATGTGTATTTTGAGCCACTGTGTATAACTTCATTAGTATATGTGTGTGTGTGAGAGAGAGAGAGAGAGTGTGTGTGTGTGTGGCTTTTTACCGTACCACCGTTATACATCACTGTTAGGTCACTGGGTAGGTAGGTAGGTTAGTGTGAATGGTCAATATGAGAGAGAGAGAGAGAGAGTGTGTGTGTGTGGCTTTTTACCGTACCACCGTTATACATCACTGTTAGGTCACTGGGTAGGTAGGTAGGTTAGTGTGAATGGTAATATGAGAGAGAGAGAGAGAGTGTGTGTGTGTGTGGCTTTTTACCGTACCACCGTTATACATCACTGTTAGGTCACTGGGTAGGTAGGTAGGTTAGTGTGAATGGTAATATGAGAGAGAGAGAGTGTGTGTGTGTGTGGCTTTTTACCGTACCACCGTTATACATCACTGTTAGGTCACTGGGTAGGTAGGTAGGTTAGTGTGAATGGTAATATGAGAGAGTGTGTGTGTGTGTGTGTGGCTTTTTACCGTACCACCATTATACATCACTGTTAGGTCACTGGGTAGGTAGGTAGGTTAGTGTGAATGGTCAATATGAGAGAGAGAGAGAGAGAGAGAGAGTGAGAGTGAGAGAGAGAGAGAGAAAGAGAGATATAGAGAGAGAGGGGGGGACACTGGTGGGGTAGGGGGTTAGTGTGAGTGAGAGAGAGTATGTGTATGTATGGCAGAGAGAGAGAGAGAGGGAGGGGCGGTGTTCACTGGGTGGGGTAAGTGGGTTACTATGGTCAATGTACTGCAGAAGGCTGGTGTGGGGTATTGCTTAATATGTTTTTACAGGTTTAATATGACTTTCCCTTTTGCTTAATTGTTGTAAATGTACATATATTTATGTGCCTTAGAGGTGAGTGTGTGTGTCTTGGTATACACACACACACGCGCGAGATTTATTGTAAGGGACACGACAGTTTCGATCCTCTCTGGAGTTCTCTTCAGGTCTGAATTAAATGACTCACACGCGATGAGAAATGTAGGGTCATTACGAACTTTTTCTTTTTACTCTACAAAAGAAACCCTCTTCACCTTCTCTTCCTCCTCCTCCTCCTCCTCCTCCTCCTCCTCCTCCTCCTCCTCCTCCTCCTCCTCCTCCTCCTCCTCCTTCCTTCTGCTTTACTATCCTTTGCTCTATTTATATAGTACCGGTAGTTAGTAGCTAATTAGCAGTGTAGATATCCAAACTGCCCCGTCACGACTAATAGGTTTGTTGCAGTCTTTTAAGTCCTTTGTATTCCTTCTCCTCTTTCACCTCCTTAACCTGCACCTCCTCCACTTTCTCCTTCTACTTCGTCCACTCCTCCTCCTCCTTCTCCTTCTTGCAAAATTTCGAAATTTGCTGACGATACAAAAATTACTAATAAAGTAACCTCAACAGTACATTGGCAAAAACTACAAGGTGACCTAGACACTTTAGAAAACTGGGCAGAAAAATGGCAAATGAAATTCAACATAGAAAAATGCAAAGTATTACACATCGGTAGTAACACCGCTAAAAAAGATTACTCAATGAACAACATTCAACTATCAAATACAAATAATGAAAAGGATCTGGGAGTTATAATATCAAGTGACCTGAAGCCGAGTAAACAGTGTACAGAGGTAATAAAAACTGCTAATAAATTGGTGGGTTTCATCGGCAGAACATTCAAATTCAAATCAGAAAAAATCATACTTACTCTATTCAACTCATTGGTGCGTCCCCATCTCGAATACTGCGTGCAATTCTGGTCACCGTACTACCAAAAGGACATAAATAAACTTGAAAGGGTGCAACGCAGAGTCACTAAAATGATACCTAGATTGCGTAATAAACCGTACGAAGAGCGCTTAAAAGAACTAAATTTGTATTAGCTTAACAAAGCGCAGAATGAGAGGTGACCTAATAGAGGTGTTCAAAATCTTCAAGGGATTCAGCAACCTAAATGTAAGCGAATTATTTACGATCAATCAAGCAAACACGAAAAACAATGGTTATAAGATTATAGGCAAGCGTTTTCATTCTCACGAGGCGAAGCATTTCTTCTTCAACCGCGTTGTGAATAATTGGAACAGACTACCCTCGAACATTGTAAACTGTAATACTGTCGAAACATTTAAGAACCATCTGGATAAACACATGGCAAATAACCCCCGATTAACACAGTTTCTTTCAGAATAACGCGCAACGAAATGTCAACGCATACCGCAATGTATATTGATTTTCATACATCTGTTCCCTTTCAGAATTGTAGTAAATAGAGTTAGCTTAGATTACAAATCAACTTCTTTTTTCTCCCTGTCCTGTTCGAATTTCCGTGTCAGTTTTTCAATACTGCATGGTATTTTTCCTATCTGTTTCCATGCCAGCATTAGCTGGAGGGAGTGGTGGGTGGGGAGGAGCCTTCTTCTTTGCTATCCTTTTCTCTACCTCGTAGTCAGTAGATTAGTAGTTTTAGATATCCAAACTGCCCCGTAAGGACCAATAGGTCTGTTGCAGTTTGTTCTCCTTTGTATTCCTTTGTATTCTTCTTTGCTATCCTTTTCTCTATCTCGTAGTCAGTAGATTAGTAGTTTTAGATATCCAAATTGCCCCGTAAGGACCAATAGGTCTGTTGCAGTTTGTTCGTCTTTGTATTCCTTTGTATTCTATTTCCTCCACTTCTCCTCCTCCTCCTCCTCCTCCTCCTCCTCCTCACCTATCACAATCCATTTCACCTACTATACCTTTCCCTCGCAGACACTACCCCCTTAAGCTTGATGTTCCAAATAAGTAGGCCAAAACTCTTGAGCATTAACCTCTGTAACACACAAGCGGCTACAGTAATCGAGCTAATATTTCTACCATTTGGGAAGGGTCAGCTAGGGAAAAGGTGTGGAAATTTACAGCCCATTTGATTCATCCCTTTTTTAGTTATAGAGGTTAGAGTTCACAATTTCTGGCCTACCTATTTGGCACAGGGTACAGTCATCTACAGTATATGGCATCTTTTCATCACCAACTCTATGCTGGCAACATTTCCGGATATTTTACACTCTACCCTGTTCCAAATAGATAGTCCAGAAATCGTGAACCCTAACCTCTGTAACTCAAAAAAGGCTAGAGCAAATGCTTGTGTGACACCAGCTTTAGGTTAAGTTAGGATAGGTGATGGTACTTTAGACCTTTTAGTATATTTTATGTTTTATTTATTTGTTTTAGCTCGCCATGTTCACTTGAGACTGGTTGAGAGCTACTGAAGAAACTGGTGTGCTGGTTGAGAATTCCCGACAACGACCCGGTGCGCAGACCGGTACCTTTCACAGGGCGAAAGGTTATGTAGGGGGCTATAAAAACCTAGGGGGTAAAAACGATAGAGGAACTGGTTGACATTTGGTTAATTGGTGCGGATGTGTGTGTGTGTGTGTGTGTGTGTGTGTGTGTGTTTTTTTTTTTTTTTTTTTTTTTTTTTTTTTTTTTTTCGTTTTTTTTTTTTTTGTAAGAGCAAACTAAAAAATAAACATGATAAGGTGAATTAACCTACAGAGTGAAAGTTAACGGGTTGATGTTCTGGTTCTGATAGTAAAGGTTAGTATAATTAACTTTATTATTAGAGGTGACAATTTTATGTAGATTAGAAAGGGTATAATTATGGAAGCCAGTGGGTGAGTTGAGATAGTCTTTATTATTAGGGGTAGGCTTAAGGTGATATTTCCACTTGAGGGATTTTTTGCTGGGCCCCTTTCTCCTTCATGTTTAGCTCCATTGCTTTTGAGATTTTAACACGTTCGCCCCATTAGTTTGGCGATTTTAAGAACTTTCGCCCCATTTATGTCAATGTTAAGACCTTTCGTGCCATATAGGTGTCAATATTTTAGTGATTTAAGAGGAACCGGCCTTCGGCCTGGACATTTTTCTACCGAAAAATGTACAAATTTATCTTGAAAGGGGTCAAGGGGGTGTAATTTTAAGCTTGATGGAGGTCTAGGGAACAAACTGAATACCTCCCCTTAATTGTCCCTTTTAAGACCCTTTTACGCGATTATTGTCTGTTTCCTGGCTATTATTGAACGGTTATATTTAGATAGTATGTGGAAGTCAGAGGGTTAATTAAGATAGGTTTTATTACTAAAGCCGGTATCACACGAGAGCTTTTAGAGTCAACATTCGATGATCAACACTTTTCTGGCAACATTTCTGGATTATTTTGCACTGGTATCGGAAGCTAGACTGATGATAGACGAATTTAGGTAACAGAAAAATATTAAATGTTAACCCCCTAAGCTGCCAGACCAGTGTTGAGGATAAATGTTGAGTGAAAAAGCGCTCGTGTGATACCGTCTTAAGGGTAGGCTGAAATGTCCCTTTCTAGATTATTATTGCGCATTTCTTGTCTGTTTCCTGGCTATCATCAGACGATTTCGTACAGCTTAGGGAGGATCTGTGGGAATTATAAGGGTAAAGACTATCTCAATTCACCCTCTGACTTCCATATACCCTTCCTAATCTGAATAAAATCGTCTAATATTAGCCAGAAAACAGATAAGAAATGCGTAATAGGATCTTCTAAGGGATAACCACTTGCGAGTTTCGGGCAATAAGGAAGTTGGAGCCGTAAACATCAGTCGGCCGATCTCTGTTACTATAGGGTTATCGTCTATAATAATCTACCTCCAGTCTAGATGTAAATACTATCTATCTATCTATCTATCTATCTATCTATCTATCTATCTATCTATCTATCTATATGTTCAGGCCCAATCCCCACTTTTCCTAAAAAAAAAAATCCTGTTCTTGCTCTGTCTTGGGTCGGCCCCCCCCTCCCCCCCCCCCCCCCCCAAGTAAATACTATACCCTGTTACAAATAGATGGGCCAGAAATCCATGAACCCTAACCTCTGTTACTCAATACGGGACCGAGCAAATGGGCTGTACATTTCCACATCTATTCCTTTTTTTTTTTTTTTTTTTTTTTCTATATTCCAACTTACTTCCTCTCGGGCATAGGCTGAGAGCCTTAACATTCACCGCTTTACAATGAACAGTGAAGCCCGTGAGGTCTTGTTCCAGTCTAGGGAGTGAGACATGTGAAGCACGTAGAGTACAACGAGCACCTGCCATCTTGCCTTCACATGAGCACGGTGCCATGGCCCGAACGACCCATCTCTGAAACCATCTCGTTCCTGTGCTTCACTGTCTCAACCCCTACACTCGGACTCTCACACTTACACACACAACGCCACCTGTTGAGCAGATAACTCACCAGGCATTGCACCCCTATAGCATATTTTGAATATGGGAATATTCATACAGTGCTATTTAATCAGGGAACAATGAGGGTATTTTATTGACGTTTCGGTGGGCTTGTGGTAATGCACTGATACTAGGTACAGCACAAATTCCATCCCAATAATATCTTCCCATTGATACATCGGGATTTGAACCCGGGACCATTGGATTACCAGGCCAGTGGCAAGACCACTCCACCACACCTCCCCTTGGCTGACCCTTCCCAAATGATATAAATGATAGCCCGATTACTCTAGTCGTAAGCTAGAGAGTAAGACGTTAATTTGCAAGAGCTTTTACCTACTTGTTTAGAACAGGGTCTAGTAAAAAATAGTTTCACAATGTTACCAGAATTATGTTACGAATAAAAGGTCACTGGTTTGGTAGTGTAATCGTAAACGTCTTGTCATGAAGGTTTATCGCATTCACTGCTAGCCGGTACCATTTCCCTTGAGCAAGGAAATGGGTAAATCTCTGGTAATAAACTTTGGTCGAGGGTTATTGAATCTCGGATCAAGAGAGAGAGAGAGAGAGAGAGAGAGAGAGATAGAGAGGGGGGGGGGGGCGCTGTAGGTAGAAGTGATGGAGTACGCTGTGACCTTTCTAGCCACCCTTCCAGAGTCAGACATATTTGTGAAAGAGAGAGAGAGAGTGAGAGTGAAAGAAAGAGAGTGTGAGTGTGTCTGACTGAGAGATAGATAGATAGAGAGAGAGAGAGAGGTGGGGGAGAGAAAGTAAAAGAGAGTGTGAGTGTATCTGATTGAGAGATAGATAGATAGATAGAGAGAAAGGTACAAAGGAAGGAGTACAAAGGAAATCAAGCAACAACAGGTCTAGTGACCCTTCTAGGCTGCTTGTCCTCCAAAACACTGAGGATCAGGTGTCCAAACAGTGATTTAGAGTGGGTAAGGGAACATTGGAAAGGGAACTACTGCCCTGGAACTAATGTCCGTGGCAGGAGGTGGGGGAGAGTACAAAGGAGTACAAAGGAGTACAACGGGACAGATCTAGTGACCCTTCTAGGTTGCTTGTCCTCCAAAACACTGAGGATCAAGTGTCCAAACAGTGGTTTAGAGTGGGTAAGGGAACATTGGAAAGGGAACTACTGCCATGCCACTAACGTGGCAGGACTAGGAAGTTAGTAGGGGACAGATGGGTAAGTAACTGAGGGGGATACAGTTATTCATTTACAAACGCAGTCAGTCCGCGGTTTGATGCGAGATATTTGTCTAGGCGGAATTTAAATGAATCAACGGTGCTGCAGTCTATAACGTCTCGGGGAAGCCCATTCCACAAGTTGACAACTCGATTGAAGAAGAAATTCTTAGATTCGTGCGAAATAAAAGATTTACCAATAATTTTGCAACCGTTTCCCCGCGTGTAATTAGATTGGTCGATAGTGAAGTACTTACTACAGTTCATATTGTCGAGCCTTTCATGATTTGGCACACTTGAATTAAGTCGCCTCTTAATCTGCGCTGGGTTAAAGGAAATAGTTTTAATTCTCTAAGACGCTCTTCGTATGGTTTGTTCTTTAGGCTAGGTATCATGTTGGTAACTCTACGTTGAACTCGTTCTAGCTTGTTTATATCTTTTTGGTAATAAGGGCACCAGGATTGAACGCAGTATTCCAGAAGAGGGCGGACTAAGGAATTGTAAAGGGTTAGGATAACTTCTTTGGATTTATGCTCAATGACCTGCCTATAAAGCCAATTATTTTGTTTGCCTTCTTAACAACTTCTGAACATTGTTGACTCGGTTTTAGGTTACTCGATATTGTTACTCCCAGATCAGTTTCTCTGTTTACATTCTTAAGCTGAGTGCCATTCATCGAATAGTTTTGCTTTCTCATTTAGGTATCCGACATGTAGTACTTTACATTTATCCGCATTGAAACTCATTTGCCAAATTTGGGCCCAACATGACAATTTATCTAGATTGTGGTGCATATCGTCAACTTGTTCTTTTGAGAGTACGCTATTTGCAATTTTTGTATCGTCAGCAAATTTTGAGATTGTGCAGGTGAGACCCTCATCTATGTCGTTGATGTAAATTAGAAAGAGAATTGGTCCTAGTACCGATCCCTGGGTACCCCGCTACTTACATTGGTCCATTTAGATGCCTTACCGTTTATGACTACCCTTTGCTTTCTGTTTTCTGAGCCAATTTTCTATCCATTTCAACACACCGTCTTGTATTCCATGCGCTTTTAGTTTTAGCAGTAAACGTTTGTGGGGAACTTTGTCAAAGGCCTTTTGAAAATCAAGGTATATAATATCTACAGCTTTACTCTCATCGTAGAGGTTGAGGATATCGTGGAAGAAGTCTAAGAGGTTTGTTAAACAGGAACGTTTTTTACGAAAGCCGTGTTGAGTATCTTTAAGTATGTTATTTTCCTCCAAGTGATTTACGAGTCTGTCTCGTATGACCGTTTCTAGCATTTTTACATACAACTGAGGTTAAGCTAATTGGACGATAGTTACTGGGTAGGGATTTGCTGCCTTTTTTTAATATCGGTGGTTACGTTGGCTAGCTTCCACTGATCAGGCATAGTTCCAGACTGCAAGGATTTATTGAATAGTAATGTCAGTGGTTTGGAGAGCTCATTCTTAGCTTCCTTTAGAACTCTAGGCGAGATTGTATCAGGTCCTGGCGTTTTATTTACCTTGAGTTTATCTAAACAATTCAATACTTCTCTCTCTGTAACGGTGATATTGCTTAGAACATCTGAATTATCAATCTGAATCGGCGATGGTGTAGGGATATCACTGAGGTCTTCTGTTGTAAAAACTGATGCAAAGAAGGTATTGAGGGCATTACTCATTTGTACTTCGTCTTTGGTGTATTCTCCTTTTTTCATCGACTAACGGTCCACAGTTGAAGTAACTACTTTTTTCTTTCTGATATAACTATAGAATTCTTTCGGGTTTGTTTTGCTTTGATTCGCAATATGTAACTCTAAGGTCTTTTTACTTTGCTTAATTAACTTTTTGGCTTTGCGTCGTAGCTCTACAAATTTCCACCCGTTCTTCGTCATTTTGTGAGGTTTTTAATCTATCATTAGCACATTTTTTAGCAAGCAGCTAGTTTGAAATCTCTTTATTCCACCATTTGGGCTTATTATTATGGCCCTGGACGCCGTATTTTCGATGGTATGCAGTCTTGCACTGCTTTTTAGGTAAGTGGTTTCGAATAACTTCCAAGATGTATTTATGTCGTTATTGTTAATTAAAAAGCTCCAGTCAGTTTCTTTAAACATAGCTCTAAGTTTATGGAAGTTTGCTTTCTTGAAATTAGGGACTTTTTTTCGATGCTACTATTTGGTTCGTTTACTAGTAAACTTTAAAGTGAAAGTTATCGTACGATGGTCGCTGTTACTGAATTCATCACCAACATTCAAATTCTCTATCAATTCTTCTTTTGTTGCAAGTACAATGTCAAGAACGTTATTACCACGGGTCGGCATTCGAACAAATTGATAAAGCGAACTCTCTTGCAAGTTCGTATACAAGTCATGTCCGGAGTGTGAAGTAAGAGTATCGCCCCACTTGGTCACAGGTAAATTAAAGTCGCCAAAAATTACGGTATCTTGTGAGTTACTTACATCTGCAATTTGTTCGTAAATTTCTCGGTCAGTTTGCACTGATTGAGCTGGAGGTCTGTATATTAACGCAAGTATTATTTTTGTACCTTTATTATTCTTTATTAGCACAAAAGATGTGTCGACGTTCACAATTTGAGGTTTTGACACGAGGGTCGGGTTAAGACTTTCTTTGATATAAAATAAAACGCCACCTCCATTTTTATTTATTCGGCTGTTCTCAAACATTACATAACCGGGAAGTGAATACTCTGCTAAAAAGTCTCTATCTTGTGTATTGAGCCAAGAGAGAGAGAGAGAGAGAGAGAGAGGGGGAGGAGGGGGGGGTGCTATAGGTAGAAGTGAAGGGCTATAATGCTATGTGATCTTGCCCAGTCAGCCATATTTGCCCATCTGGTCAGTAAAAGTATTCCAGATGCTCAAACCGGTGTCACACGAGCGCTTTTTCCGGCAATTTTAGATGAGCAAGTTTGTTCTCGTAACTTTGTAGGCTCTTTTACACTGGGATCGGAAACTAGACTGAAGGTGGATTATGGTAGGTGGCTGATTTATGATTTAAGGGGAGGTTTTTTGTTTGGTCTCTAGATATCCATCAAGCTTAAGATTACACCCCCTTGAGCCCCTTTCAAGATAAATTTGTACATTTTTCGGTAGAAAAATTTCCCGGCCGAAGGCCGGTTCCTCTTAAATTACAGGCTCGCTATCGCTCGCCAGGAAAAAATCGACACCTAAATGGCACGAAAAGTCTTAAAATGTACAGAAATGGGGCGAAAGCTCTTAAAATCGCCAAACTAATGTGGCGAACGTCTTAAAATATCAAAAGCAATGGGGCTAAACATGAGAGATAAAGGGGTCAAGAAAAAAATCCCTCAAGTGGAAATCTCCCCTTAAGACAAATACCCCAAGACCCTCCTTCAAGATAAATTTGTATATTTTGTTTTCGATAGAAAATTGTCCTCTTAAATGTCCTCTTATGTCTTAAATGTCCTCTTAAATGTCCTCTTATGTCTTAAATGTCCTCTTAAATGTCCTCTTATGTCTTAAATGTCCTCTTAAATGTCCTCTTATGTCTTAAATGTCCTCGTATGTCTTAAATGTCCTCTTAAATGTCCTCTTATGTCTTAAATGTCCTCTAAAATTACAGGCTCGCTTTCGCTCGCCAGTAAAAAACCGATACCTAAATGACACGAAAAGTTTAAAAAATTACAAAGAAATGAGGGCGAAATCGCCAAACTAATGGGCCGAACGTCATAAAGTTTGAAAACTAAGGGGGTTAAACACGAGGGAGAAGGGAGACCAATAAAACGACCGTCCTCCCCTTTAATCCACCTATGTGTTGTTATGCCATTATATTCTGTTATGTACAATCGGGGGTATTAAGTGTTGGCATAGATTCCAGTGGTTTTCGCTCAACAAGTGTTATTGGTATCTTTATAGTTACTGGGAAAAGTGCTTATCCCTCAGAGTATTAGTCAGTGTCCGAAACTTTGTGAAATATCTGACAAACACTTATCAACCTCGAGTGTACGGTATTTATTTGTAGACTCTATCTATCTATCTATCTATTGCCTGACGCCGTGATCCCCGAAGGGGTGGCCACGAACGACCGCCACCATGCACCTCTGTCCCCAGTCAGTCGACGCCCCTCCCCCCAACCAGCACCGCCTTCGTTCATGTACTTCCTCACTCCATCCTTCCACCTCATATTCGGTCTACCTCTCCCCCTCTGTCCCTCCACCTCGCTCTCGTACACCCTCTTAGTCATTCTCTCGCTTTTACGTTTCCATATGGCCGAACCATCTCAAGTTGTTCCTTTTACTTCCAGCACATCTGTATTTTGTCTTACTTCCTCATTAGTCTGTCTTTCCCTCCATGTAACTCCGCACGCACTCCTTAAGTAATTCATTTCCACTGCTCTCACTCTTGGTCTGAGTCTCTCAACCAACGTCCATGCTTCGCTTCCGTAAGTCAGTGTCGGGATTACCACACTGTCATGCAAGGACTTCTTCACTTCCATACTGACCACCCTATTTCTTGTTACTGCTTTTAGCGTTCCTACAACCCTCTTTGTGTTTAATAAATGTGTGTTTGTATTAATAAATGTGTGTTTGTATTTACAGGTAAGTAGTTGGCCCTCACCTGATTCATCACCGGGTAAAGTACACCTTAGACTTGCTATATATTTATTGATTGATTAATTGATGTTTTGATCTATTCAATTACGTACTTATTTATATATTTTAAATATATATTTGTTCTTGATTTTTTTGTTTATAAAATGTTATATATTTAGTTATCTATGTATTTATTTATTTGTTTATTTGAATATGTATGTATATATGTATGTATATATGTATAATAATGATGGCGTTAATAGGGTTAATTATTCAAGCAACTCTAACCCAGCCTGAGTACGACTGATACACCAGGTATACCAAGTTAGCTTTTGCCTTCTCCCCCCCCCCCCCCACGTACCAAGTTAGCTGTCCCCCCCCTCCCCCCTTTCCCTCCCCTCCCAACGTACCAAGTTAGCTCTACCCCTCTTCCCCCTCCCACGTACCAAGTTAGCTGTTGCCCCCGTCCCCACGTACCAAGTTAGCTGTCCACTCCTCCCCACCTACGTACCAAGTTGGCTGTTGCCCCCGTCCCCACGTACCAAGTTAGCTGTCCACTCCTCCCCAACCTACGTACCAAGTTAGCTGTTGCCCCCGTCCCCACGTACCAAGTTAGCTGTCCACTCCTCCCCAAACTACCTACCAAGTTAGCTGTCCCCCCCCTCCCCCCGTCCCCACTTACCAAGTCTGTCCACTCCTCCCCAACCTACGTACCAAGTTAGCTGTTGCCCCCCTCCCCACGTACCAAGTTAGCTGTCCACTCCTCCCCAACCTACGTACCAAGTTAGCTGTTGCCCCCTCTCCCCCCCCCCCCCCCCACACACACACTAACAGCAAGGGACTGGAGTGTTTTTATAAGATGCTCCAGTTCTGGCGCTCTTTTTGATTTACAGTGTGCTGGCTTAATAATCCAGAAGGGTTGATAGCCTCTGAAGTCCTATTTTAACTAACTAACTCCACAATATTACATCACCCTTACAATGTATAATTTTTTTTTTTTTTTTAGCTATGTCAGTGTATACCTCTCGCGCCTTTCAAATATTTCACATCCTTACTATGTTAAACTCCCTAATCTAAGTTTTCGGTCTTTCATGTTCTTAATGGGTAATCTATAAACCTCTTTTCCCCCTTCTATATGTCTCCCATCTTACCAATTACACTTTTTAAAACATCTGAGGTGAAGCCATTGATATCGGGGGTTGAGGAGTGATTGCCTGATTGGTGCTTCTGAATGCTTGTGTGCTTGCTTTTTGTGGGCGAACTGTTATATGTGTTCTTCTCCTGTCACCTCTTTTTATCCTTTCTCGTGTCTGTTGCTTATCCTCCTTACCATTTGTGGGAGTAATGGCTGGCTACTGACTGACTGACTGACTAAAACTCCGTGTGCCCAGTAGATTATGAGTGTAGTAAGATATTTTGTTATTCATAATTGGATAAAAACACTCCGATAATATTTTATACATTATATTTGGGAAATACAAAATATACCAAAATAAAAACAGGTGAATATAATATACGCCATTGCCACGTTTGGACGAAGCAGTCAACAATGCAAATGTATTGTATGATATGATAGTGGAATGAATGAGGTTGATGATGATATTGAACAGTTACAAAGTTGTTGTAAATAGACATCCTTCGCATATTGCTATGGGTGTGTATTTAATGGTTGCACTGTTCTGCATGTGTGCTTTGTCTCTTCCATTTTCTTCTTGCCAACACTAGACGATTTTGGCAACTTAGGAAGGTCCTCTAGCAATCAAAGGGGTGAAAACGATATCAGTTATACCTTTGACTCCCATAAATCCTAAATGTATTAGTAAAATAATCTCATAATCGTCGGAATAAACTATTAATATCCGCCATAATTGGAGCTCTGAGACGACTGTAGACCACCACCATCGTTTACCCGAAGATCCACCCCTGCTAACGGCGAACCCTTATGGTTGTTGTTGTGGTTGTTGTTGTTGTAGGATTGATAGCCCCCACCCACACCACCACCACCACCCCCACCACCACCACCACCACCGCAAGGCTTCTCCACAAATTGGGTATGGTGCACTTGTCTCGTTTTGGTGACCGTGACAACCAGGGTAGTCGCCAGGGTATCCGTTACTTCATGGGCCGTGTAGCGGACGTCCGTATTGGTGACCGTGGACCGTGGTGGCTCCGGTCTGTGCACGTTGACCGTACTGGTGTCCACGTACGTCTCCGTGACCGTGGTGTAGCGGGTAGTGTCGTACGGTACGGCGTAGTGGTGAGTTACGGTAACTTCCGGTTGTACGTACACGGTTCTCGTGAAGAAGGCCGTGTCCACCACCAAGCTGTTGGGATTATTAAATATTATTCTCGTGAGGAAGGCCGTGTCCACCACCAAGCTGTTGGGATTATTAAATATTATTAAATATTAACAGGGGCTCACTTCGTTTTTTTTTTCTGTCTCTCCCTCTCTCTCTGGGTTGTATCCATTCGGCCCCATTCAGCCTACTGTTTTAAGACGTTTATCCCCATCCAGGTGTCGATTTTTTCCTGGCGAGCTGTAGCGAGCCCGCATATTTTGTATATGTTTTTGACATCAGGCTAAATTTGTACATTTTTCGATAGAAAAATTTCTCCGGCGAAGCCGGATTTCACCATAAAATACTGGCTCGCTATCGCTCGCCAGGAAAAAATCAACACCTGGATGGGGATAAATCTCTTAAAACAGTAGGCTGAATGGGACCGAATGGATACAACCCAGAGAAAGAGAGAGAAAGAAAAGGAGATAAAAACAAAAGGAAGGAACATTGTAGTGGTGGGTTACGGTAATTTCTACCCCTCTCACTCTTGGTTTGAGTCTCTTCACCAACGTCCATGCTTCACTCCCGTAAGTCAATGTCGGGATTACCTCATCGTCATGCAAGGACTATCATAACTGACTTTATAAATAGTAGTAATAGTAGTTATATAATTTTAGTATTTTATTTTTGGTCTACTACACCTCTCATGTCCGCCATCGCAATAAACAAACCAACCAAACTACCCACCTGGCCGAGCCCACTGTAACGCCCTTAGTGGAAATGACGGTACTGGCTTGAAGGTCGTACTTGATGTTGGTTACGGTGGTCTGCGCTGGTACCGACGCCAGCTCCGTCACTCTCTGGAAGTTCGTCACCTCCACCTCCTGAGGACATGCCATGTATTAATCTATTAACTCGATATATTTATGTTTTAACATCTAACATCACCACTACATCAATATTGTCACCTATCGTAAAGATCACCAGTTTAATTTCATTAAAGGTAAAGTTGAGGGCATAATATTATGCTATTTGAATGCTGTCACTGCATTCTTTCCTTTGCAGTCTTTGGTGGGTGAGCTACCTAGTCTGGTACACAGGAGCTACTAGGCTCACAGTGTTGCCACATAGGCTCGTTGACTCATTGTCCACTCTAAACATGCTGGGAGTATATGTGGCAGCAGCCACTACACCAACCCCCTCAGGCCGGGTTGAGAGCCAAAATGTATGAATTTCAGCGTGATATCTACTGCATAGAATCTACGCAGTTGACGCCTGATGCCCACATTTATTACTACATAGACTTTTAGCCTTTTAGCCTTCCTTAGGGACTAGGGGCTGTTCAGCCAGGCAGCCTAGGGGACGACAACAATAACAACTACATTGACTGTACGTAATCAACGCTGCTCGGGTTAAACCTTGAAACTCGCAAGTGATTATTTCTGTCAATGCCACCTTTCAAATTCCAGCATTTGGAAAAATAAAAATATTACTAACCGATGCCACCGATGCCACTTCCAGCTTGTGCACGGTGGAGTAGAAGGTCCGGGTAACGATGTGGGTGTAGGTGGAGTAGCTGGTGTGATAGACGGTGGTGGGAACTATCAGAGGCTGGATCACTGGACGTACTATGGGGACCTGGGGGCCAGATAGATGATGATGATAATAATAATATTAATAATAATAATTTATAATAATAATAATAATAATAATAATAATAATAATAATAGCAACAACAATAATAAACAGAATACTCACAAATCTGTCGACCAGTTTTTCTTGGTTGATGTGTAATAATAATAATAATAATAATAATATTAATAATAATAATAATAATAATATTAATAATAACAATAATAATAATAATAGATAAATAGATAATAATATATAGAATACTCACATATCTGTCGACCAGTTTCTCTTTGCTGATGGATTTGGTGATAGGTGGGCAGAGGGGGAGATAGCCACCACCACCTCCTCCTCCATACCCTCCCCCTCCTCCTCCATGCCCTCCCCCTCCTCCTCCATACCCTCCCCCTCCTCCTCCATGCCCTCTCCCTTCTCCTCCTCCTCCGTGTCCCCCGTATGAACCGTCGCCGCGAGTGAGAACCGGAAGTAGGCAGATGAGGAAAAGCCCGCGCACCCACCGCTTTCCTGTAGAGAGGCATTGGCAAGATGTACAGTCGGCCTAATAAGTGATGTCTCGGCACCAAGTATATTTTGATTAATAATTGGCATCAGCATTATCTAGACTTTATATATTCTTTTCAAGTGTGATATACAAGCATGTTCCTATACTTACCCACCCTATTCAACATCTGACAGACATTAATACAGCACAGAGCGAGCCAAACGTAATGACAGTTGAGACATGACTTATTAGCTCAACCACATAGTCACTCATAAATATTCGTGGGCCTCATCTGTTTTTAATTATTGAAGTATATCTGTGGATGAGATGGAGAGCTGGTGTAGTACAGGTGTTGGAAGGTAGAAAGATGACTGAAGAACAGGCATGTGAAATGGTAATGAATAGAAATGAATGGAGAATGCTTGTGAATAGATGAGAGATAACACGGTCGTAGGGAGAGAGGGTCAGGCACTAGTTGGAGTAGATAATAGTCCGTCAGGCGCCTGGCCCAGGGAGCCGGTTTATGTTGTGAAGAGTCATGCCTAGAAGTAAGGTGGTGGTAAGCTCCGCTGCATGTCTGCCTGCTGGGACCGGAACCTCTCCGGGAGGTCCGGGACGATATTATTCAGATTAGGAAGGGTATATGGAAGATAGAAGGTTAATTGAGATAACCAGTACCTTTTTCACTGCCACAGCTCCTTCCTAAGCTGTGTTAAATCGTGTAATGATAGCCAGAATTAACTGTCAGAAGGCGTCATGTTTCCCAAAGGGGTTAATCTGCTGTTGGCATCAAGTTATTCATTTCTACCAGACATTTAAAACGTATCACAGTTTTAAAGAGTTTCTAATGTATTTTTTTATATATATATATATATATATATATATATATATATATATATATATATATATATATATATATACTGTATATATATATATATATACTGTATATATATATATTATTAATTTTTTGTATTGATATATTTGTTTATTTCCATCAAGCTTAGAAACATGCTCCCGAGACCCACCTTGACGATAAATGTGTACATTTTTCGGTATAAGAATGCCCCGGCCAAAGGCCGGTTCCTCTTAAATTGCAGGCTCGCTATCGCTCGCCAGGGAAAAATCGACACCTAAATGGCACGATTTTAAGTCACCATTCGTCTACCACTTTACTTCCAACCCTTCACCCACCTGCCCTGCCATCCATGTTGCCTGGAGTTCACTGGACGACTGCCCCCTCCTTCCTCTCAGACACGGCTTTTATGCCCTCGGTTACGTAGAGAGTTACCAGTTTACCGCCACCCAGTTTATTTTAGGTCATTTATTAACGTTTAGATGATACGATGACACATTTCTGTTCTGTTTTCTGGCTGTTATTAGACGCTTATATTCAGATTAGGAAGGTCATATGGAAGTCAGAGGGTTGTTTGAGATAGTCCTTACCATTATAATTCCCACAGATCCTTCCTAAGTTGTATAAATAGTCTAATGGAATAAACTGTCAAAATACGTCATAATCTTCAAAGGGTTAATCCGGTGTCACACGAGCGCCTTTTCCGGCAATTTTCGATGAGCAAGATTCTTCCCATGATGTTTCCAGACTGTTCACATTGGAAGCAGAAACTAGACTGAAGGTAGATTATATAAGGATGCTGAATTATGATTTTAGGGGGTAGTGCTTGTTATTTGGTCTGTGTACTGTATATATTTATTAATGTATTTTTGAGTTTCCTTGCTAGACCTCCATCAATCTTAAAATAACACCCTTTAGACCCCCTTTCAAGATAAATTTGTACACTTTTCGGTAGAAAAATTTCTCGGCCGATGGCCGGATCCGTCTACAATTACAGGTTCGTTATCGCTCGGCAGGGAAAAAATCGACACCTAAATGACACGAAAGGTCTTAATGTTGTCAAAGTAATAGGGCGAAAGGTCTTAAAATCAACAAAATAATGAAACGAACGTCTTAAAAAACTAATATGCTAAACATGAGAGAGAAGAGGTTCCAGAAAAAGCGATTACCTCCCCCTTAACTGTGATTTTAAAGCTACCAGAGGACAATTAACCACTTGCGAGTTTCAGGCTATAATAAGGAAGTTGGAGCTGCACACTGAATATCGATATTAACTCTCTCAAGTTCTGATTGCGCGCGTCTTTCCTATTTTCTGGCTATTATAAGACGATTTTATTTAGATTCGGAAGAGTTTATGGAAGTCAGAAGGTTAATTGAGACATTCTCTATCCTTTTAATTCCCACAGATCCTTCCCAAGCTCGATAAAATCGTTTAATAATGACCAGAATATACTGGTTAAATAAGGCTATAGTAATAATTGCTTAAGGGGAGGTTTTTAGTTTGGTCTCTAGGTATCCATCAAGCTTAAGATTACACCCCCTTGAGCCCCTTTCAAGATAAATGTGTACATTTTTCGGTAGAAAAATGTCCCGGCTGAAGGCCGGTTCCTCTTAAATTACAGGCTCGCTATCGCTCGCCAGGATAAAATCGACACCTAAATGGCACGAAAGGTCTTAAAATTGACAGAAATGGGTCGAAAGTTCTTAAAATCGTCAAAATAATGGGGCGAACGTCTTAAAAATAGAAAAGCAATGGGGCTATACATGAGGGAGAAAGGAATCAAGAAAAAAATCCCTCAAGTGGAAACCTCCCCTTAACCCTTTGAGTACCAGTGCCGTGTGTTATATTTTATGCTAGCTATATTGAGACTATATATATACTAGGCAGCTCAGGAAGGATCTGGGGTAGTTGTTGTTGTTGTTGTTGTTCCCCAAGCTGCCTGGCCGAACAGCCCCAAGGCCCCGAGTAAGGCCAAGGCCATAAACGAGCGCCCCCACAGAACCCTCCCTGCCGACCACAATAAAGCCTGGGTGACCGAAGCCACTCCATGGCAGGGAGCTGAGAAGGTGCGTAAACGCCCGGGAAACCAAAGCCCCACCCAGGGCCCTGTGCCCCTCAGCAATTATGAAGAGAAAGTTGAGGGGCAAAGGAATAATGTGACGCTTTAGCTTCCAATCTTGGTAGATTGGGAGGTCAATCCACGGAAGAGACGCCGTCACTTGAGATCTAGAAAATATATAAGTAAAAGGAACAGTCAGAGTAAGCTATGGGTATCTCAGAGATCGCTCAGGTCTCACTCTGATAGACCAGCCCATCACCAGTTAGTCTGGGGTAGTTCATAGGGTTGCTTGAGATAGTTTGAAGTCTTATTATTGCTAGAGGTTCTTCCTAAGCTTAATTAAATTATTGCTAGAGGTTCTTCCTAAGCTTAATACAATCGTCTAATAGTAGCCTGAATAAAATTAAAAGGACGTCACTGGTACTGGACGGGTTAATAACAAACAAATCGTCTGAGCTCTTTCACCAGTAGATATAATTGTTTACATCTTTATAAATTTATGTTTTATTTATATTGCAATGATATATGGGGAGTACTTTTTTACTTGTATGTTTTGTACTTGGCTGGCTATGTGTGTGACCTATAGAAACTTATATTAATTTGATTAGTTTGAGCTGTGTATGCTTTAGTTGTAATTTATCCAATGGTGCTTAAGGGGGTAGTGCTTGTTGTTTTGGCCTATTTACGGTATGTATCTATACATTTAGTGTTGCCAAATTTGGGCCCCTAGATTGTGGTGCATATCGTCAACTTGTTCTTTTGAGAGTACGCTATTTGCAATTTTTGTATCGTCAGCAAACTTTGAGATTGTACAATTTGTTTATTTGTAGTAGTATTAGAATATATTTGTTTTGCCATAGGCACCTCATAATAATAATGTTTGGGAAGAGAATTTGACAGTGCCAGGAATAGTTTAATGGAAAATTATACCCACATGACGGGAAAAGGTTTTTATAGTGATGACACAACAGTTTCGACTCTCCATGGAGTCCTTTTTAATGAAACGTGTTTCCGTCATGTGGGTATGATATCTAAGTCTCTCTGCAGTCCTCTTCTGGTGTCGTGTTATCACAATATAAAAAAATTCCTTTAGACTTGTTTGGCTTGGCTTTTTCTTTTATCATATTTACAGTTTCATTCTTGCAATATTTTATCTGACTTGTATCGTAATGGTTGCCCAAATAGCTTCATACTGTATATTCTTATCTAATTAATAAGTAGGTTAGAGATATTTTCCCTTCCAAAATATGAAGACGCACTTTTCCCTTTATTATTTCTACTAATGTACGATTTTTTTCATATTGGGAAGGGAGTCAGAGAGTTAACTGAAAATTAAATTAAATTAAATTAATGAAAGCATAAGATTCTCCCAGGATTCGAACCTAGGATATCTCATACAGAACTTACACGTTCTAACCATTACACCATCAAGACAGGCTTTACCCCCTTGATTCCCTAAGGGCCTTCCAAGACTGAATAATATCGTCTAATGTTAGCCAGAATAGAGTAAAATTGGGTCATCGAATGTTGAAAGGGTTAATTATCAATTGTACAACTTAATCAGATATTTGGTTGAATGTATTACTTTGTGGCGCTGTAGTGGTCATTTTAATTTAATTATTGTGAAATCCAAACAATTCCTGCACTCTCATTAAAGGGGGGAGGGGGGTCTAGGCCCTCTTCTCCCTCATGTTTAGCCCCTTTAGTGTTGAAACTTAAAGAAACTTGTCCCATTAGTTTGGCAATTGTAATACCTTCGTGCTCAAAATTATCCTATGTGTGCGTTTTTTATATATTGGTATATATATATCAATTATTTTGTTTATTTCTTTTGTGTTTAGGTTTAGGGAGGGAAATGCATATATACTATTATCTTAATTATTTCTTGTGACTAAAGGTTATTTATTAGTAATCTATAAACTAATAAAAAACCTTTAGTTATAAGATATAACTTTACCATTAAGGTCAGGTATAGGTTTATACGCGAATGTGAATATAGGAGAATATTAATAATACAAATATATCGACATAGTTTTTAATGTATGATAAAAATATATAATGGTTATGAAAAATAATGGTATGTGTCAACAATGTAAAACGCTGTCTATCTATTTATATACTCAGGCACATACCCCATAGCTGGGGGTGGCCGACTCGAGACAGAGTCCGAACAGAGACAACATAACACAACAAAATAACAAAAATACAAAATACAAATTCACACACATCTAGGTCGCCCAGGAGAAGACCCAGAGACCCAGGTCCATTTGTGGTCTTCCAACAAAAGATTCCCATGTCCCAGACCTCCCGAAGAGGGTTCTGGTCTCAGCAGGCAGACATGCAGCGAAGCTTACCACCACAAAGCCGCCCACCACACATCCTAGCAAGCCCCTTCATATATACGGGCTCCCTGGGCCAGGCGCCTGACGGACTATTATCTAGTCCATCTGGCGCCCGACCCCCTCTCCCAAACGACCACGTTATCACTCATCTATTCAGAAGCATTCTCCATTCATTCCTATTTATTACCACTTCTCTTGCCAGATCTATAGTCATTTCTCTATCTTCCAACACTTGTACTACACATTTTCTCCCTCTCAATGGAGGTCTTCCTACCCCTCTACCTCCCCTTGTATCTGACTCACATATTCTCTTAGTAAAGCTTTTCATCTTCCATTTGCTCAACATTTCCATACCAGCACAGCAACCTCCTGTCCACTCTGGCTGACCAGCCGGTGAAAATGTGACTTAGTAATATCCGTTATGACCGCAATCCGCCGAGACCGTCTGGGTAACATAGACGGGTACCTCCACATAGTCGGTCTTTGTAACATAGTGGGTCTGGTGGTAGGTGCTGGTGTGGACGGAAGGGCGGTACTCTATGACGTTCTCGGTAACCACTCCTCCACCTCCACCTCCACCTCCTCCTCCACCGTAGCCCCCGTAACCCCCGTACTGAGTGTGGTGGATGAGATAGTTCTCGAGGGAGGTTTGGGTGGCGATGACTTGGTTCGCCACGAGAGTCCCGCTTTTGTGGAGCTTTGTGACGGGCTTCGTTACCGTCTCGTCCACCTGGGGGAAGAAGAGTGAATATTAGTTAAAATAGGACTTCAGAGCCAGCACACTGT
>CM064567.1:10580208-10587708 GCA_032716605.1 Paralithodes platypus
AATTAGAAAGAGAATTGGTCCTAGTACCGATCCCTGGGGTACCCCGCTACTTACATTGGTCCATTTAGATGCCTTACCGTTTATGACTACCCTTTGCTTTCTGTTGCTGAGCCAATTTTCTATCCATTTCAACACACCGTCTTGTATTCCATGCGCTTTTAGTTTTAGCAGTAAACGTTTGTGGGGAACTTTGTCAAAGGCCTTTTGAAAATCAAGGTATATAATATCTACAGCTTTACTCTCATCGTAGAGGAGGATATCGTGGAAGAAGTCTAAGAGGTTTGTTAAACAGGAACGTTTTTTACGAAAACGAGTGAAAGGGAGTGTGAATGAAAGGGAGTGAAAGGGAGTGAAAGGGAGTGTATGTGTGAGAGAGAGTGTGTGTGTGTATGAGCGAGAGTGTGTGTGTGTGTGTGTGTGTGTGTGTGTGGACTACCCCCCGTCCCTTGCCCCAGCAACAACAACAACACCACCGCCACCAGCGTCACGCCCTCCATAGTACCTGGAGGAGAGAGAGAGTGAGTGAGTGAGAGAGAGAGTTAGATAGGGAGTGTGTGTGTGTGTATGTACTACCAACATATTTTGGTGCAAAATCGGTGGGAAGCACCCGCCTTTTAACACACTCTCACCCCTGTTCTGTCAATTTTTCTAACCAAAGAGTGTACCGATTTTCCCAATCTTTCTTCTAGTCACGAGAAAGCTCTAAAAATATTTCCCTCAGTCTGTCTTTACCTAATTCTATGACTTGAATACTTCAAGCTTCGTGTGTCCAGATATTTCAACCTAACGTACCTTGAATTTGGCTCTCTATCCCTTTCTCAACTTTAGGGGAAGACACTTGTTACAGGCAGCTTTGCATTTTGTCTCCTTCATACACATAGACAAAAAAGTAGTTAAGTAATCAAAAGGAGGGTTTGACAATTTACCATCAGCTGATAATTAATAACACTCCGTTCTTAACATTAATCATCAATTACAAACCCCAATGTACTTGAATAAACTAATGAAAGCATATGGTCCTACCGGGATTCGAACTCGGGACACCACACCCAGAACATCAGCACCTAAACCATTACACCACCAACACAGACACACGTGGCTCACCTTGATTCTGACCTCCGCTATAGTCGCTGTCTGACTGGAGACTGGCGGGGTGGTGGTGGTGGTGAAGGGGAGGGAGGAGGGTGGTGGTGGTGAAGGGTGAGGAGGGGGAGGGTGGTGGTGGTGGTGGAGGATATGGAAAGGTAGGGGTGGTGGTGGTGGGGAGGGTGGTAGACGATAAGGAAAGGTGGTGGTGGTGAGGGAGGGGGAGGGTGGTGGTGGTGGTGAGGAGGGAGGATAGGGTTAATTGCTATCAACATTGTAACTATGCCCTGTTTCTTTTCAACTGACGGTAAATTGTAAAGGTCCCATCAAAATTTCTCAGTTATTTTGAAGATTTTGGAGTGAAATATGGTGCTAATTATATAAACTTGGTCTTGATACGATGCAGAGACATAGGGGTTAAATATGTTTCCATTAAGTATCGATAAATTAGCTTCTAAGGGATTCAATTTACTGTCAGATGAAATGAAACAGAGTATAACACACTATTACTATACCCTGTTCCAAATAGGTGGGCTGGAAATCGTGAACCCTAACCCAAATGTAACTCCAAAAGGGCTAGAGCAAATGGGCTGTAAATGTCCACCCATTCCCTGGCTGACCCTCGATTACTCTAGTCGTGTGTGAGTTATAGAGGTTAACAACATCAACAACAACATCAACACTAAGAACAACAACAACAACGGTCACTACTACCACCACCAGCAACAAGAACACCACCAGCCACCACCAAATACACAAAAACCACCACCACCACCACCACCATCACAAAAACCAACATCCCCCCCCCCCCTCCACCACCACCACCACCACCACCACCAACATCACCCCTCCCTCCCCCCCCTCCTCCCTCCACACCACCACCACCACTCTACTGCCCTACTCACTTTTTGCCCAGAGACCACTTTTGCTTTCCTTTGGCCCTCGGAAAAAAAAAAACAAAAAAAATATATAGGTCTGCTGATGTGATACCTCCGAGTTGCGTGTGTTTCGATGCATAATGCAACCCAAGAAGAAGAAGAAGAAGGAGAATGTGATGAAGGTTAGGAGGACCATTCTCAAGGTTTGGACAGAGACAAGATACAGGAGGGGTGTCAGAAGATTGAGGTATGCTTGATGAAGGTTAGGTGGATCTGTCTCAGGGTTTAGACAGAGACAAGATACAGGTGATTATGGTAAGGTTGATGAAGGTTAGGTGGATTATTATCAGGGTTTGGACAGAGACAATGATTCAGGAGATAATTGATGAAGATTAGGTGGATCTGCCTCAGGGTTTGGACAGAGACAATATATAGGAGGTGTGGCAGAGGATTGTCGTATGAGTGATGAAGGTTAAGGGTAGTTTTCCATTTGAGGGATTTATTTTTAACCCCTGCTCCCTTATGTTTAGCCCCATTGCTTTTGAGATTTTAAGAGGTTCGCCCCATTAGTTTGGCGATTTTAAGAACTTTCGGCCCATTTCTGTCAATTATAAGAACTTTCGTGCCAAGTAGGTGTCGATTTGTTCCTGGCGAGCGATAGCGAGCCTGTAATTTAAGGGAAACGGCCTTAGGTGGGACATTTTCTACTGAAAAAAATTACAGATTTATCTTGAAAGGGGGTCTAGGGGGGGGGTAATTTTAAGTTTGATGGAGGTCTAGGGAACTAACTAAAAAACCTCCCCTTAATTAGGTTGTGTAATTGACCTTTCGCTATATAGGTGGTCAAATAAGATGACCATATCCCGGAACTGCCTTTAATTATCTCGGCTCTATTGTTAACCCCTTCAGTACCGGCGACGTCTATTTGGTTTTATGCTAGCTATATTTAGACGATCTTGTGCAGCTTAGGAAGGATCTGTGGTAGTAAAAAAGGTTTAGTGAAATAGTTCGAAGTCTGTTCATTGCTGGAGGCGCTTTATATACTGAATAAACCCGTCTAATAGTAGTCAGAATATTATATAAAATTTAAAAGGAACTGGCCTTTAACCGGGGCACACAAATTAATCTCGAAGGGGGATTTTGGGGGTCATTTTGTTAAAGTTCGATGGAGGTGTACTTAGGAAACTTTAAAAAAAAACAATAATAATAATAATAATAATAATGATAATGATAATAATAATAATAATAATAGTGATAAATAATTAAAAGACGAAATATGCATTTACCCATAATTAGTTTAGGTTAGGTTATAGTTAGCTTGGTTACCTGCTCTAGTTTCCAGTAAAGATACAAAACAGGTTATCGTACCAGGAAATGGGGAAATTCGAGAGTTGAAGTAAAAGTTGCCAAACGTTTATCTTAACTGTGGACAAAAACGTTGGATTGTGTAAGTTACCATGACAGCGGATTTTTCTCATGAGTTTTTTTTTGGATATCCTTCTTCCGCATGTTTAGCCCCATTAGGTTTGAGATGTTAAACGTTCGCCACACTAGTTTGGCAATGTTAAGACCTTTTGTGCCATTTAGGTGTCGAATTTGAGAGTTGAGCTAAAAGTTGTCCATCAAACGTTTACCTTAACACTAGTGGACAAAAACGTTGGATTATTTAAGGGGACATGGGTCGTTTTTTCTAGATTCACTTCTCCCTCATGTTTAGCCCCACTAGTTTTCAGATTGTAAGATTTTTTCCCCATTAGTTTGTCGATTTAAAGAACTTTCACCCCCTTTCTTTGTCAATATTAAGACCTTTCGTACTATTTAGGTGTCGATTTTTTTCCTGACGAACGATAGTGAGCCTATCATCTTTTTAAAACCCGGCCTTCGACCTGGACATGTTTCTACCGAAAAACGTACAAATTATTCTAGAAGGGGATATAATGGATTTTTTTTTTTTTTTTTTTTTTTTTTTAAAGTTTGATGAAGGTCTACGGAGGAAACTAAATAAATTATAAAAATACAAATATATGAGGAAGAACACATATAACAGAACACATATAACAGTACACATGTAACAGTTTGCCCACAAATAGCAAGCATACATGCATTCAGACACACCAATCACTCATCAGCCCCCAAAATCATTGGCTTCACCTCAGATGTTATATTCCTTAAGGGGAGATTTCCACTTGAGGGATTTTTTTCTTTATCCCTCTCTCCCTCATGTTTAGCCCCATTGGTATTTTGATTTTAAGACGTTCGCCCCATTAGTTTGGCGATTTTAAGAACTTGCACCCCATTTATGTCACTTTTAAGACCTTTCATGCCATTTAGGTGTCGAATTTTTCCTGGCGAGCGATAGCGAGCCTGTAATTTAAGAGGAATCGGCCTTCGGCCGGGAAATTTTTCCACCGAAAAATGTACAAATTTATCTTGAAAGGGGGTCAAAGGGGTGTAATTTCAAGCTTGATGGAAGTCTAGGAAACACACTAAAAACCTCCCCTTAAGTAAAGTTATATATTATTTCAGTATCCTAAACTCATATACATTCAATCTCGTTCTCGATTCCAAAGCGAAAATACCAAGGGAGAAAAAACTTGTTCATAGAAAATCGGCGGAAAAAGCGCTTGTGTGTTGCCGCTTTAGAATGCATATGTGAAAGGTGGGCATCGGTAGCAAAAAATAAATAAGAATATATAATAAAACTCAAGTCAAAATAATGCCTCGGAGTAACTTAAAATATATGACCGCGCCAAGAACAAGACGTCAATTGGTGAGTGTGCCGACGTCAAAATTAGACCTTCCTTGTTTTGATGATGAAGTAACCGACGAGAGCATCTGGGGTAATAATGGTGAAGGGGACCGACCGGCTTTTGATGATGAAGTAACCGACGAGAGCATCTGGGGTAATAATGGTGAAGGGGACCGACCTGTTTTTGATGATGAAGTAACCGACGAGAGCATCTGGGGTAATAATGGTGAAGGGGATCGACCGGCTTTTGATGATGAAGTAACCGACGAGAGCATCTGGGGTAATAATGGTGAAGGGGACCGACCGGCTTTCTCTCTCTGGGTTTTATCCATTCGGCCCCATTCACCCCACTGTTTTAAGACGTTTCTCCCCATTCAGGTATCGATTTTTTCCTGGCGAGCGAAAGCGAGCCATCATTGTAAGGAGAAATCCGGCTTCGCCGGGGACATTTTTCTACCGAAACATTTACAAATTTAGTCAGCTGTCTATAACGTAGTCCAAAATATGCTGGCTCGTTATCGCTCGCCAGGTGTAAATCGACACCTGGATGAGGATAAACGTCTTAAAACAGTAGGCTGAATGGTGTCAAATGGCTACTACCCAGAAAGAAAACAAAAGTGAGTCGGTCCCCTTAAGATTACCTAGAGCCGGTAACCGACCCGTCCATAAAAACATGACTCTCAGTTCTTCTTTTAACATGACTCTCAGCTCTTCTTTTAACTTTTATTCTAGCTATATTTAGACGATATTGTGTAGCTTAAGAAGGTTCTGTGGTAGTAAAGAGGGTTTAAGTGAGATAGTTTGAAGCTTGTTAACTGTTGGGGGCCCTTTTTAGGAGTGTGGCTGCTAGGAGTTTGGCCGATTTAGAGTGTGGCCGTTAAGTTCAGGGAAGCTTTTCGTAGGCTGATCCGACGATTTGGGGTTTATGGTGGTGTTTGTTTGTGTGTATATAATATTGTGGGTTTTCTATTGTTATTGCAGTTTTCGAGCATAGTTTTTAGTTACCCCTAACCCTCTTTAAGCTAAAAAAAAAAATATATATATATATATATATATATATATATATATATATATATATATATATATATACTGTATATATATAATACAGTTGAAAAATAAGTAGAATCTATGTATATTTTGCAGGCTCGCTTACGATCACCAGACAATGGTGGGAAACGCCTTATGATCGCCAAAATAACAGGGCCACTGTCACAAAATCTCATAGACCTAAACATGAGGGAGATGGGGGTCTAAAGATTAACCCTTAATGCCAACGTTTCATTAGTAGCAACACTTTCACTAAAAGATGTTCGTCATAGTAGAGTAATCAATATAAGGACATGACATTTGGCCGTCTGCAGCAGTAAAAAACCAGCTCTAGTTAAGGAGAGAAAGGCCGTTTGTTTGGTCTATTCATTAATTTATTCATATATTTTTTTTAGTTTCCTCCCTAGACCTCTATCAAGCTTAGAAAAACACCCCCAAGACATAAAGATAAATTTATAAATTTTTCGGTAGAAAAATTTCCCGGCCGAAGGCCGGTTCCTCTTAAAATTGCAGGGTCGCTATCGCTCGCCAGGGAAAAATCGACACCTAAATGGCACGAAAGGTCTTAAAATTGACAAAGAAATGGGGTGAAAGGTGTTAAAATCGCCAAACTAATGGGCCGAACGTCTTATAATCTCAAAACTAGTGGGGCTAAACATTAGGGAGAAGGGGGTCCAGAAAAACGGTGTGCCTCCCCTTTAGATAGTATGTGAGTGAAGGGTTGACATACCTGCACCATCGTCCCCAGAGTCCCAGGTGCACGGTGAGTCCACACATATAAATAGGGAAAGACAGTGTTGATGTAGTATCATTAGAGAAAGTATAGGCTACACTGATTAGTTACATAGAAGAAAGTTACATGATTATACACTGATTAGTTACATAGAAGAAAGTATATATACACTGTTTAGTTACATATAAGATAGTATACACTGATTAGTTACATAGGAAATAATATACACTGATTAGTTACATATAAGATAATATACACTGATTAGTTACATAGAAGAAAGTATATATATACTGTTTAGTTACATATAAGATAGTATACACTGATTAGTTACATAGGAAATAATATACACTGATTAGTTACATATAAGATAATATACACTGATTAGTTACATATAAGATAGTATACACTGATTAGTTACATAGAAGAAAGTTACATACACTGTAGTACATATAATATACACTGATTAGTTACATATAAGATAGTATACACTGATTAGTTACATAGAAGAAAGTTACATATACACTGATTAGTTACATAGAAGAAAGTTACATATACACTGATTAGTTACATATAAGATAGTATACACTGATTAGTTACATAGGAAATAATATACACTGATTAGTCACATATAAGATACTATACACTGATTAGTTACATATAAAGTATACATATACTAGAAGAAAGTTACATATACACTGATTAGTTACATATAAGATAGTATACACTGATTAGTTACATAGATACACAGACTACACAATCCTTGCAGTCCCTGTGAGGCAGTCCGAACTTAAATTTGACATGGTTATCATGGAAATTGCTACTAAGTGGAAGATAAGGATAGCAAAGCAGAAGGCTCTCTTAGTGAAACCCAATGATCCAGTAATATGTTTGTTTGTTTTTTTCTATGCGGATGAGGGAGACAAAAGGCAAAAAATACCTGTGACGAGTGCCTCCCCAACAGGGCCAAAATCAACGAATGTTCGAGCCAAACATATGTCCTCCGAGGA
>CM064567.1:10592708-10624523 GCA_032716605.1 Paralithodes platypus
CACTTGCTTACAGCACAGGGAGCAAGATCAAAGTGAAGGAAGGGAAAGTAAAAGTGGGCGGAGTTTGTGTGTAAGGGGAGGAACTAATAGATAGGAAGGGGCGGGCGTTGGAAGGAAGGGGGGGAGCTATACACAGGAAGGGGCGGAATTTGCGTGTAGAGGGAGAAGCTAATAGATAGGAAGGGGCGTGGTGTTGAAAGGAATGAGGGCAGGAGCAAATAGGTAGGAAGGGGCGGAGCTAATGTGTAGGGGGAGGAGCAAATATTTTGGAAGGGGCGGGGGTTCTGAGAAAGGGCGGGATGCTGGAAGGTAGGGGTGTGGTGTTGGAAGGGAGAGATAGGGCGTTGGAATTGGATAGGAGCGGAAACAGTGCGACATGTGATGAAAGAATGTTCGGGAAGTGTAAATAGAGTAGTAACCCCTAAAGTGAAATGAAAGAGAAAGAAAAGGGGGAATGGAGGTGTGTGCTATTTCATCACAATGTTTTAGGTTGCGTCAATTTAATATGAATCTGAAAATATTTATAAATAGTCATTGAAGCCACATACCATAAACATTACGATACAAAGAGATATGACAAGCAGTTACGGGCTGATAATTATTATCTATTCATTGTTATTTGGTAAAACATCTTGACCACTAACCTCTGTAACTCAGAAAGGACTGATCGAGCAAATATTTCTACCATTTGGGAAGCGTAAGCCAGAAATTAGGTGTGGATATTCACAGCCCATTTGCTCTGGCCATTTTTGAGCTACAGAGGTTAGGGGTAAGGATTTATGGCACTCGCTACAGACATTTCTGCCTTTTGTCTCCCTCACTCACATACAAAAACAAAAATATTATGTGATAAAAATAAATGAAATTAGTGGTGAAATATTGAGGGGATATCCCGTGGATTTATTTGCTTGTAATCAGAAAGACGAAATTAATATTACAAGCTGTACCCTGTTCCAAATTAGTAGTCCAGAAATCGTGAACCCTAACCTCTGTAACTCAAAAAGGTCTAGAGCAAATGGGCTGTAAATTTCCACGCCTATTCCCTGGCTGACCCTTCCCAAATGCTAGAAAGATTACCTCGATTACTCTAGTTGTTTGTGAGTTATAGAGGTTAATGTTTAAGAGTTTTGACCTACTTACTTGGAATAGGGTACAGTACAGTATATAGATTCTTTCAGTATACTATGATGCAGACTTTCATTTTATTATGACAAATATTTAAGGTTTTCATAATATTTTGTGTTCTGTATTATTTCATCTTGCTCCCTAGGCCTCCATCAAGCTTTAAAATGTTATTATATTTCTATGTATAAGATCACGGAGAGGAACAGAACTTATGTGGCCAACTGTACGTAGATTGTTTACACTAAGGCCGAGGCAACTCAAGTATGAAGGAATATTATAATTTATCCCTATATATATATAAATATATATATATACAGTATATATATAATGGAAAGTACATAACTAAAGGTATAATGATTTTAAATAAGAAAAAAAACAGTTAGGAGGTGGGCTGCTCTGAAAGTGAATGTGAAGGTAAGGGGGGGGGGGGGACAAACATTGGCGAGCAAAAAGTTGAGCGAAAGAAAAACAGATAATATTAATGTTAAGCACTCTCTCTCTCTCTCTCTCTCTCTCTCTCTCTCTCTCTCTCTCTCTCTCTCTCTCTTTTTTTAAGCAATTGAATATATTTATCTTATATAATATAGAGTTAATACACACACACACACAAATACACACAGGCAAATCCCCTTCTACACTCTCTCTCTCTCTCTCTCTCTCTCTCTCTCTCTCTCTCTCTCTCTCTCTCTCTCTCCGCACAAAATACACACACACTTACTCCACAACACACACACACACATACACACTATATCCTGGCAAAACATATACTCTTACATACAATGCAAAAAGGACGAGAGAGAGAGAGAGAGAGAGAGAGAGAGAGAGAGAGAGAGAGAGAGAGAGAGAGAAGGCGGATCGAAAGTAGCACTAGCTATCCACCAATCAGAGGGCGAGGGGCGTGTGTGTGGGCGTAGTCAGGATTCTAAACAGCCAATCATGAGAGAGGGGGGCGTGTTTTGGGGGCGGAGTCTGGAAATCAATCGCGAGACAGGGGGCGTGGTAATAGAGACGAAACTCACCACCCCTTCACACACTCACACACACACACTCACACACACACACACTCACACACTCACAAATAGCCTACATGATCCCACTGTTTCCAACATATTATAGCTATAAATACAAGTATAGCAGGAAATTATAGCATATTATATTTTGTGTTATTTTATCCAGTGTTCCTGCCAATGAGATACAGAAAGTTAGTTTTACAGAGAGTGTATGTGTGTGTGTGTGTGTGTGTGTGTGTGTGTGTGTGTGTGTGTGTGTGTGTGTGTGTGTGTGTGTGTGAGTTTGTGGTTGTGGGTGTTGCGTAGAAATACATAGGTACACATACCACACAGAGTGTTCAGTCCTTGCTAGGCAGTCCAGTCTTAAAATTTATTTTAATATGTTATATATCAGAGGGACTCTGAGAATGAGTGAGAGAGAGAACCAGAATTTAAAATATATATATATATATATATATATATATATATATATATATACATAAGCATGTTTCAAAATGCATATAGAAAACATTGACTACTACACACTCCAAAATACTGAGCACATCCATTATATGCTGTTTTCACACACACACACACACACACACACACACACACACACACACACACACACACACACACATACACACTCACACGCACACACATACACACACACACACACACACACACCTAATTACAAATGTGAGGAGATAGAGATAGAGAGAGAGAGAGAGAGAACAATAGGTGGATGAAACACACACCATGTATTTATGTTTTTTGCCGAGTCATTTCTCTCAACCAAACCATCCTTTACTAATTAACCCTGTCTTTACCAACGACGTATTTATAATTTATAGAAAAGAAAACAATAGATATTCTAGCTATATTTATATGATTTTGTGCAGTTTAAGAAGGATCTGGGGTAGTAAAAAGGGATAAGTGAGATAGTTAGAAGCCTGATCATTGTTGGAGGCCCTTTTAAAACTGAATTAAATCGTCTAATAGTAAGCCAGAATAAAGTTGAAAGGACGTCACCGGTAGAGAAGGGGTTAAGGGTAGGTTTGTGTTTAGTTGTTCATTCATTTATTTATTTTGAACGTTCTTTAGTTTCCTCCCAAGACTTCCATCTAGCTAATACAAATATACCCAAGACAACCCTTCGAGATAATTTTTTACGTTTTTCGATAGAAAAATGTCAACAGTAGTATGTTTATTAATTGAGGTATGTGGCAGAAACCAGGGTTAATAGGTAGATGATTTGGCTAAACCTCTCTCTCTCTCTCTTAAAAATAAAAAAAATAAAAAAAATAAAAATAAAAAAATAAAAAAATAAAAACTTTAATTATCCAGTCAGAGATAAATGGGAGTCGTGTTCTAACTAAATTTACTACTTTGATATTATTTTATGTATGTTTTTATTTTGCATCGCCATATGTGAAAATAACTCGTCCTTGGCAAAATTGAATAATTATGGTTGGATATTTGTATTTTATATATTTATTCCGTTTACTATTTAGTTATTTATCATCATAATTATATTATTTTACTTTAATTTATTATTATTTGTATTTTGTTTAACTTGTATTATATTTATTTATATATTCATTTTATGTTATTGTATATTTTGTATTGTATATATATTTATTTATTGCTTGTATTTTTATTTTATTTTTTTATTTTTTTATGGGGAGGAGGATCAATGTCCAGCCTTAACCCCCATTGCAGTTATTGTTTCTCTTCTTCATTGCCCAACATATTATCATTACTTTCGATTATTGCTTACGTCATACGTGCCTCTAATTTGCATACCCAGTCACACTGTCACAATAATTGGCTTGCGAAACTGTGCCTAAAGTAAGCGTATGTTAGACTTACCTTTCATCAATGGTATATAAGCTAACAATTCACCCCTTGCGAGTTTCAGGCTATAAGGAAGTTGGAGCAGTAAACATGTATACTGTATAGCACATAAATTAATAATAATGTAGTTGTTAGGAGTTATTGTACATTACTCTCTCGATTACTCTATTTGTTGTGACTTGTAGATGTTAATATTAAGGGGGATGGTTCATTTTTGTTTTCGATTTTGTTATTTATTTAGTATATTTGTAGTTTCCTCTCTAGACCTCCAGCAAAATATAAATAAACAACCCCAGGATCTCCCTTCAAGATATATTTGTACATTTTTCGGCGCTTCCTACTAAATTACAGGTTCGCTATCGCTCGCCAGGAAAAACTCCGACAACTAAATGACACGAAGAGTCTTAATTTCGACAAAGAAAAGGGGCGAAAGGTCTTAAAACCGCCAAACTAATGGACCAAAAGTCGTATAATCTGAAAACTAATGGGGCTGAGTATGAGGGAAAGTGTTTGGTCTACTTGGTTAGAACAGGGTATAGACAGATAAACGGACACCTACGGTCACATAATCTCCACAAACTCCGACTGAAGATAACCAGAAACAGGCGGATTATCAAGCTATCCATTAGATGATAATAGCCCCATTATCAGATCCAATAAGTTATAATAGTGTTCCCCTCGTGCCGCTTCCATTTTCTGTGTGGTATAGGATCAAGGTTGCGGGCAGTGGAGGGTAGACATAAATGAAAGTAACGGGACCACCACAAGACTTTCCTAACCCATCACCACCATCACACCCACGGTTTGGTTTACGATAGAGATGGGGCAATTCATGCATTACAAGAACACTGGTTAATTGAGTCAGCCTATAGCATGTTTCAACGCATATTTGTGAGTAACTATACAAGCTGCCCTAAGTCGGCTGGATTATAAATGTGGCAACCGTTCGACCCAGTAACCCACCCTCACCACCCTCACCACTGAGAGATGAGAGCAACAGGGGGAAGTGGTGGTGCAAAGTCACACAAAAACTACCACCACACATTCCCTGCTGTAGAGGGATTGGGGGGGGGGGCTGTTTTTGTATTATATATATATATTATTTGTTTATTTTTGTTATTAAATATACTTTCTATTAGTATGCTGTAGCTAACCCGCAGGTGCTCTTTTGAGGAGTTTCTGTGTTTAGGAGGTAGGAGAGAAAAGCAGTAGGGAAGAGGGGCGTGAGGGGGGGGGGGGAGAGAGAGAGGAGAGCAGTAGGGAAGGGAGGATGGAGGGAGAGAAGTAGGGAAGAGGAGAGAAGTAGGGAGTGGGGGGGAAGGGAGGTAGAGGAGACCAGGAGAGGGATAGAGTGAGACAAACATCGAACCAACTACTATAATTATAATACCACAAGTTATAACTTTCACTTTGATAGCCACCACCACCACACCCGTTTGCTTCCACACCCGTTTTATTCCACACCCGATTTCTTCCCGTGTTCTTCCCATTTTCTTCCTCACCCGTTTCCTTCCCCACCCGTTTTCTTCCACGCCCGTTTTCTTCCGCACCCATTTTCTTTCCTTTTTCTTCCACACCCATTTTCTTTCGCACCCGTTTTCTTCCTCGCCCATTTTCTTCCCCACCCATTTTCTTTCCTTTTTCTTCCACACCCGTTTTCTTCCCGTTTTCTTCCACACCTATTTTCTTCCTCGCCCGTTTTCTTCCTCACCCGTTTTCTTCCACACCCTCGCTGACATTAACCCTCTCTGAAACTGGTGACTTTCTTTGCATGAAATTCTGGCAGCTATTAGACGATTTTGTTCAGCTTAGGAAAGATGCCTACTAATTAAAAGGCTACAGACCATCTTAATTCATTCTTTTAGCTATCATATACCATTCCTAAGCTGCATAAAATCGTCTAAATATAGCTAAAATATAACTAAAAAGACGTCGCCGGTACAGAAGGGGTTAAAGGCGATCTATCACGTACAGTCATTCATAACATTTCGTGAACCCCCACCTCTTTCTATTAATGGAAGTATGTCTCTGGAAGCGAATTTAGGAATATTATTTTTCTGCGCATCAAGTACAAACTATGTATACTATTCATTGAAAGGCCATTTCCATCCAAAAATCAATTCAGATAGTTATGGTTGCATAAATATAAACAGTGTCCACAAATTATTTTAAGTGAATATAGATTACAACAAGATTTACTCAGCAATTTCATTTGGTACCAGAATAGATCCCATTAACTCGTTTTTCACATCAACCCAGCATGCAAGCACTCCAAAACAAACGTGACGAGGCCATAGAGAGCCTATCTTCTGATCTATCACTTATTTCTGATTGGGGCAGAGAAAATCTTGTTACTTTCAACGCCTCCAAGACCCAGTTTCTCCCTCTATCCCTCCATCACAATCTTCCACAAGACTATCAACTATTCATCAACAATACACAACTCAACCCTTAAGGACCCCCTTCTCCCTAATGTTTAGCCCCACTAGTTTTGAGATTTTAAGACGTTGGTTCCATTATTTTTTAGATTTTATGACCTTTCACCCCATTTCTTTGCTAATATTAGGACCCTTCGTGCCATTTAGGTGTCAATCATCCTATGACTTAGACTGCTTCAAACTTCGTGTTTCCAGGCATTTTTACTCCAACGTCCCTTGAATTTGGCTCTGTCACTCTTTTGGTTTTGGGGGAGACACTCGCTACAGGCAACCTACCTTTTGTCTCCTTCATACACATAGAAAAAATAATAATACACTGTCAAAACGCGTTATAATCCTCAAAGGATTAATTAGTTTCAGTCTTGTGCCATGAAGGATTATTTTAACAATACCGGTACACATATTAATTAGTTTCAGTCTTGTGCCATGAAGGATTATTTTAACAATACCGGTACACATATTTTTATCATCTTTATTTTTAATGTTATCGAAAAACATAAGGGTGTTTCTGAAAATTGCATGAAAAATGTATGCGATTTACAGAATAAATAATCGAAGAAAAGCAATTAAGTTTGGTAGTACGAAGAGAGAAAAATTTAAATATTAAACAAATAATAACCCATTCAAGATAACAATGCTGCATTTCTTTTCGATTTTCTGGCTATTATTGACGATTTTATTCAGATTAGGAAGGGTATATGGAAGTCAGAAGCTTAATTGATATACGCTTTACCCATATAATTCCCACACATCCCTCCTAAGCTGTATAAAATCGCCTAATGATAGCCAGAAGAAAATGTCAAAATGCGTTATAATCTTCAAGGGGTTAAGCATGTAAAGAAATCATTAACTTAAATAAATATTAACAAACAATTATACATTCGATACCTTCCTACAGGACTTCCAACACTATAAATACAATAATCACTGACTAAAGGTGTTCTCTCGAGTTCTTTTCAATTCAATTCATATTATCACCAACCCACCAATTAATTTACAAATAAACCCAATTAATGAAATCAATGAAACTAATGAATACATGTGGTACTCCAAGGATTTGAACCTAGGATACGCACATCGAAATTCCGCGCATTAACCATTACGCTATCAAGACAATTAAGGTTGCTCTTTCACTACTGTATGAATTTCTGGTTTCTGTTATCGGGAGAAATTTGTTAGCAAAGTCATATATTTTCGGATTTCAAACCTGATTTAGATTCTCGAAATTTTAAAAGGGGTAGGCTACTTCAAAAATAAACATAGTGAATATACATACATACATAGATACATACATATATACATATTATACAGATGGGATATACATGTGAGTAGGAGCACTTTTATTGACTATGCTTTGCAACATCTTGTCTATAAAGTGTTTCTCTTCAAATGGGTGTATATTCAGAAACAAACAAAACCACTTCAGAATGATAATAATTTGTTTACTTTTCTGTTTATGTTTTTTTTTTCCATTATTTTATTTTTTCAGTTTAGGTAGAAATTCTGGTAGACAAGTGATTAATCATGAGCACAATCTATGGTTCTTTTTTGGCTACTTCTAAATGTTTTATAAAAGTCTTTGGTTGGCGTTTTTGTCCACTCGTCTTTTCTCAAGCTTCTAAATGTATGCTATGATCTATCTCTGAGAATTGTGAGAAAAACATGACCGTTCACTATCATGCACTGAAAGGTGTCGGCACGCAGACAACTTGTGAGTTTGAGTTATGTGGAAGTTCAAGCTGTTCATATCTATATTTGGCAGAAATAATTTCTGTTTTTGTTTTTCTTGATGGATTAAAATATAGTTAAATTTGCTTTAATATGCATATGCATGTACTACATAATATATTTGTGCACCTATCTTGATTAAAACTCACTTGCTAAAGCCTGAAATTCCTTATAACTTGAAACTCGACAGTCATCAATTATCTCTTTATCCGTAAACGGGTGTTGGAGTGCCATAGGTAGGCTGGGGAGCCAGGTAGGAAGGTTCGGGGGCTTCGTAGGAGCCCTGGGGCTCCTGATAGGTGATCTGGGGGGCTTGGTAGGACTGCTGGGGGGCCTGGTATGCTGGTTGGGGGCCCTGGTATGCTGGTTGGGGGGCTTGGTATGTAGGCTCTGGGGCTTGGTAGGCCGGCTCTGGGGCTTGGTAGACCGGCTCTGGGCAGTGGGTGACGTACTGTACCTTATTCTGAACCACGGTGGAGTATTGGGGAACGACTTCGGTTCTGTACGCAGTCTTGGTTACATAGTCGGTGCGGGTGACGTACTCAGGCGTGTACGACACCTGCGTCTCGTAGCGCACTTGGGTGGTAGTGACGTATTTGGTTTGGTAGGCGGTCTCGGTGTTGTATTGGGTCCTGTATACCGTCTCCGTGGCGTACTTGGTGACGTAAGACGTCTGGAAGCGGGGGACGTAAGAGGTCTGGGTGATGTATTGCTGTTGGATGTGTGTGGTGGTCACGACCTGGGGCACGTACTTGGTTTGATACTGGGTGGCGTACTGGGTCTGGTACCGGGTTTGGTAGATGGTGGTGGGGACAACCTGGGTACGGTATTTAGTCTGGTACACTGGCACCTGTGGGGATAAACATTACATTAAAATTAATTACATAGACTCCTTGATGATTACGACGCGTTTTGACAATTTATTCCTGCTATCATTAGACGATTTTCTACAACTTAGCAAGAATTTGTAGGAATAAGAAGGGTAAAGACTCAATTATCCCTCTTGACTTCCGTATACTCTTCTTACTCTGAATAAAATTGTTTAATAATATACATAAAAACAGAAATACAATTATTTATCTTATCTTGTAAGAATTTGTAGGAATGAGAAGGGTGAAGACTCAATTATCCCTCTTGACTTCCATATACCCTTCTTACTCTGAATAAAATCGTCTAATAATATCCATACAAACAGAAAGAAAATTATGTATCTTTTCTTGAAAGGGTTAAATTGCATTAGAGCTGCTTAGGAACATACAATATGGAAATAATTAGGTAATGCAAGCAGTACAGAGGCATTATTGATATGCCATAAATACTGCTAAACATAAAAGCATGCAATATATTAGATCCTTTTTAATATTGACATACATAAACGAAGAATGCTCTGATACACAATTTATCAAAATTATATCGGCTTTGTTTACTTGAGCTGCATGCGTCCACAACTTGAAATTCCGAAAAGAAATGATAGAAATAATATATGTTGGAAAATAAAACTTAACCCTCTGAGGTGCAAAACGTGATTCGCAGCATATTTTGAACCATGAAATACCCCAGATGCACCTTAAAAATTTTAATTTAGTTACCCCAAACCTTTTACTTGACTTTACTTTACTTTATGCTGGCTACTATTAGACGATTTTAGTCAGTTCAAAAGAGCCTCCAGTATTTAACCGGCTTCGATCTATCTCACTTAACCCTTTTTAATAGCTCAGATCTTTCTTAAACTGCACAAAATCACCTAAATCTAACTAGAATATAATTAAAAAGATGTCGCCGGTACAGAAGGGGTTCAAACAAAAATATAATTAAAATAAACTAAATAGTAAACTGACCTGCTGGATCTTGGTCTGGATCTTAGTGACGTATCTGGTCTCGGGGTAGCACTGGGGAGGGGCGTAGTTGGGGGCTGGGGGGCCATAGGAGGGGGCAGGGGGTCCGTAGGAGGGGGCTGGGGGTCCGTAGGAGGGGGCTGGGGGGCCGTAGCCTAGGGAGGGGGGGCTGTCGGCCAGGCACAACCCCAGCAGTGATAGAATGACGCCTACCCGGATCATCTGGAAAGAAAGAAAAAGATTTCGACTGTTAACTCTTTTAAGACACGATTACGTATTTCTTTTCCGTGTTCTAACTATTATTAGAGACTTTTATTCAATTTAGGAAGGGTATATGGAAATAAGAGGGTTAAATGAGATAGTCTTTACCCTTATAATTCCCACAGATCCTTCCTAAACTGTATAAAGGCGTACAATGATAGCCAGAATAAACTGTCAAAGTGCGTCATAATCTTTGAGGAAATAACCCCTTAAGGTTTATGACGCGATTTGACAGTTTATTATACTTACCATTACTCGATTTTATACAGCTTAGGAAGACTGTGCAAATGAAAAGTGTGAAGACTATTTCTACTCTTAACCCCTTGAGGATCATCTATATATATAAATATACAGTATATCGACTGTGTGGAAGTCAGAGGGTTGATTGAAATAGTTTTTACCCCTATGAATTTGGAGGAAGCTGCCTTCGACTGCAACATTTTTCTACCGAAAAATGTACAAATATATCTCGAAGGGGGAACTTGAGGATAATTTATGTAGCTTGATGGAGGTCTAGGGATGAAATTAAAACAATAACAAGTAAATAACTAAATAAACTAATAAGTATAAACCTTACCCCCTTAATAAAATAGCCTAATAATAGCCAGAATAAACAGAGAGAATGGAATATCCTCAGATTGGGCAGCGTAAAGTCAGCCCATAATATATGCAAGTGTTCCACAAATGCTTAACCCAAATACCGAATAAATAAATATTATTATGTTGCTGGTTAGAGTTGAGGCGTAGCGGGTAGTGGGATGTCAAGGTTGGGAGAAAGGGAGTGAGTTATATACACAGTTATTTTACGGTGAGAGAGAGAGAGAGAGAGTTATAGACATATATTACGGAGAGAATAACTTATAAGAGAGAGAAGAGGGGGGTAGCTAAAGAGAGAGAGAGAGACCAAAGTATACTAGGTAGAGAGGGAAAGTGAATCAGACCACATTATTGTAGCATGAGAGAGAGAGAGAGAGGGAGAGAGAGAGAGAGAGGGGGGGGGGAGAGAGCAAGAGAGAGAGAGAGAGAGAGAGACCAAAGTATACTAGGAGAAAGGGAAAGGGAATCACACCACATTATTGTTGCTTGAGAGAGAGAGAGAGAGAGAGAGAGAGAGAGAGAGAGCTAGAGCGAGAGCGAGAGCGAACGAGAGCTAGAGCAAGAGAGAGAGAGAGAGAGAGCGAGAGGGAGCGAGAGAGACCAAAATATACTAGATAGAGAGGGAAAGTGAATCGGACCACATTACTCTTGCTTGCTTGCCACGGGGTGAGCCGGAATAGTCATCTAGTTTTTACGCGCGCTACAGGTTGTTTTTCTTAATTTAGTTTTTACGCGCGCTACAGGTTGTTTTTCTTAATTTAGTTTTTACGCGCGCTACAGGTTGTTTTTCTTAATTTAGTTTTTACGCGCGCTACAGGTTGTTTATCTTAATTTAGTTTTTACGCGCGCTAGGAGGTTGCTTTTCCTAACTGGGAAAGTGATAGTGATGGTGGGTCGGTCTGGTTAAGTGCCGGGGTGTTGTATTATGGCAAATGTCAACACGGACGGAATTGGAACGCTGTTGATTAAAGAGAGAAGTCTGATTCTGCGACCGATTTCATTTTAAGTCTTCAGAACTTGGTATTACTTCATAGAATAATATATATATATATATATATATATATATATATATATATATATATCTCAAGTATATCTCACAAAATGCACATGAGTGGATTAAAAGCTTGGACACTCGTTCTGAGACCCAAGGATGAACCACCATTTATAAACCTCCAATCCACTATTCAAAACTACTTGTATGCAGCGACAACCTGTTAGACCACTATCTCCTCGACAGTGGCTGGGAGAGGTACCCATTACTGTATATTGGTTAAGGGAAAGGCTATGTGCAGAAACAATTATTTAACAACAAATTAAAACGTATTTAATAAATACACACACACACACACACACACACACACACACACACACACTATGTACATAAGACTAGGTAAAATGTAAATACAATTTTCATTTGGAAAATACAACAGCAAAAGAAGTGAAAGTAGAAGAAGGGTCACTGAGAATAAATTATGAACAAAATGTATTGATTAAAATATAGAGATTAAGTTAATTATGAGGGTTTGACGATACAAAATATAATACTCTCCACATCTTTCCCCGTAGAACTAGGGCAGCCGAGAGCGCCCATGAATTTACTATTTCTCCTCCACAATGCAGAACTTCTGCTTATCAAAATTAATTTATCCCTAGAACTACTACTCTTTGGAATTCACTTCCCTCGAGTTGCTTTCCACAAACTTACAATATACAACAGTTTAAATCCAGTTGTTACAAACATTTTATGAATGGAGGATGCCTTTAGGCACATGGACCTTTTTGTTTTATCGTGTTTTTCCTTCCTCCGTTCATTGTCTCTTAAAAAAAAAAAAAATAATAATAAAAAATAATAATAATTGCTTGCACCATATACGAGAAAAACTAAAACGATAAATACCAGAATGACTCATTTATTAATTACTATAGTAAGGAAATGTGTAAGATAGAATGTAAACACAGTTGAGACTATGTATGATACTTTTATATATATATATATATAAAGAGAGAGAGAGAGAGAGAGTGTTGAGTATGTGTGTGTGTGTGTGTGTGTGTGTGTGTGTGTGTGTGTGTGTGTGTGCGTGTGCATGCATGTGTGTGTTGCATAATGCATAACAGAGAATGTGACAGACAGATCAAGCATGTTATTAATCAGTAAAACAAAAACGGAGGGAGAATGTCCAAAAAAGTGAAGGGTGCTGCCACTGGAAAGGTTGCGGCGTCAGACACAGAAGAAGAAGAAAAAAGAGAACGCCTCCTCTTCCGACCCTGTTTGAGATATTAAGTAGAGAGAGAGAGAGAGAGAGAGAGAGAGAGAGAGAGAGAGAGAGAGAGAGAGAGAGAGAGAGAGAGAGAGGTGAGGGGGGGGGGAGCCCCACAGGTTCTCGGTAAGAAAAAATAATAATAATATTTATCAAATATAAATATAAAAATATATTAATTAATTAATAAGTTTCCTAGTGCCTTCTCTGGCAATCGATCGCCATTAAATGGTAGACTCCTAAATGGGGACAAACATCTTTAAATCTACATGTGACTAGAGCGAAACATTAGGCTCACTATCGCTCGCTGTAAAAAATAGAAGTGTAAAAGGGAGTGGGGAAAAGTAAATAAACACGCGGTAGAGACGAGTGGAAAGTGAATGGGGTGGAGGATGTTCTCTGGAAAGTTGTGAGAGAGAGGGAGAGAGCGAGAGGCGCGAGAAAGAGAGAGAGAGAGAGAGGCTGTAGAGGTTGAGGTGGCAGGCACAGGTAAAAACAAATGAAGGTGATTAGAAAGGAGGCCGGTGCGAACAGGAAGATTAAGAGATTAGAGAGAGAGAGATTTTTACATAGATACACTGGCCACACCGACCTTGCGATCCCAGCGAGGTGGTCAGGACTCAATGCTATATAGTATAGATAGCAAGCCCGATGGTGAGGGAAAATGAAAGGCAAGGATAGCAAAGAAGAGAGAGAGAGCGAGGGAGAGAGGGAGTGAGATCAAAGTAAACAAAAACACCACCACCATTCCCTGACCATGACTGGCATTTAACAAACCCGCTCGTCTAATAATAAAATCCAACACACACAAAACTCAGATGATTCCAATACCCCCGCAAAAAAACCTTCCGCCGCGCCCAGGGAAAGGAGCCAGTACGGATTGAACTTTTAGGTTTTGGGTTATTTTTTTTTCTGGATCCCTATTGCCCTCATGTTTAGACCCATTAGTTTTGAGATTTTAATAACGTTTGCCTCACTATGGTTTGACTATCTTAAGACAATTATTTGTTAATTGAGAAGTAGGCCAAAAATCTCGACCACTAGCCTCTATAACTCAAAAACTACTTGAGTTATCGAGCTATTATTTCTACCATTTGGGGTGTGTCGATCTAGTAATAGGTGTGGAAATTCAGAGCCCATTTGTTTTAGCCCATTTTGAGAAGTAGGCCAAACATCTCGACCACTAGCCTCTATAACTCAAAAACTACTTGAGTTATCGAGCTATTATTTCTACCATTTGGGGAGGGTCGATCTAGTAATAGGTGTGGAAATATACCACCCATTTGCTCTAGCCCTTTTGAAGTTACAGAGGTTAGGGGGTCACGATTTCTGGCCTTCTGGATGGGCGTATATATATCCTCATTTATATATTGTTTTATATTTTTTTTGTTTTTAGTTTCCTCCCTACACCTCCATCAAGCTTAATAAAACACCCCCAATACCCGCCTTCAAGGTAAATTTGTACATTTTTCGATAGAAAAATGTCGCGGCCGAAGGCCGATTCCTCTTAAATTCGACACTTAAATGACACGAAACATCTTAATATTGACAAAGAAATCGGGCGAAAGGTCTTAAAATCGCCAAACTAATGGTCCGAACGTCATAAAACCTGAAAACTAATAGGGCTAAATATGAGAAAGGAAGGGAACCAGAAAAACGACATATCTCCCCTTTAGGAATAGGTGTGGAAATTTACCACCCATTCGCTGTAGCCCTTTAGAAGTTGCAGAGGTTAGAGGGTCACTATTTCTGGCCTACTTCACTTGAATGGACTATAAAGCCATGTGAAAGTAAATGGGTGATAATACTTTGGGTGGGACGAGGACAAGGATAGATTGTTGTGGTGGGACGGGAACATTTAGAGCAGGGGAGTGGTGACATTTGATTATCCCTTTCACTTCATTCATGTCTTATTTTATTTTTATGTTTTATTATTTTATTTTTATTTTTCTATGTGGATGAGGGAGACAAAGGGGAAAACTGTTTTCGTTATGTGAATGAGGGAGACACAATGCAAAATTTCCTGTGACGAGTACCTCCCCCAGATTAGAATGAGTGAAGGGTCATAATCAAGGAATGTTCGAGCCAAAATGTCTGGCCACACGGAGTTTGAAGCAATTTGAAGGAATGAGGGAAAGATGAATTCAGGGATAGAGTTCCAGAGCTCAGCTGTTGAATAGAAGAAATATTGGGAGCATCGTTTCACTCTTGGGTTGGAGAGTTGCACAGAGTATTCCGTATATTATTGGGCATGTGCAGTTGCCCACATAAATTTAGGTCCCCACCGTGTTCTTATAAATGGACATATTATATTAATACACATGATTGAATTACAAGTGTAGTTTCGCATGCAGTGCATGCAAGTGTATTAGTCAACTAATAATACAAATAAACCACTCTGGCAATTCATGCATGCTGTTATACTTGTATACATGAGATTACAACGAGGAACAGAACTTATGTGGGCACCTGTACAGCTACTGACAATTTATATGGTGCGAACTTACTAATTTAACCATTATTACTACCTCGGATCCTTCTCAAACTGCACAAAATCCTCTAAATATAGTAAGATCATATTTTAAAAGACTGAGAGAGAGAGAGCGAGGGGGGGGGGAGGCGCGAGGCTATTTGGTGTGAGTAACATTATCTGGAGCAAGAGGTAGAGAGAGAGAGAGTGAGAGTGAGAGTGAGAGTCGTAGAAAGGGAAAGTAAGAGAAGGAGGCGTGTGGTGTGTGTGTAACTATATCTGGAGAGAGAGAGAGAGAGAGAGAGAGAGAGAGAGAGAGAGAGAGAGAGAGATATGCACACATTCATCTCAAAGCGGAGCCTTGATGGTATGTTTCTTTAAGCTTGATGGATGTCTATAGAGGAAACGAAAAACAAAATAATAATAATAATAATAATAATAATAATAATAATAATAATAATAACAATAATTATTAATATTTGTTTGTATATTATTATTATTATTATTATATTATTATTATTATATGTAGTAGTAGTAGTAGTAGTAGTAGTAGTAGTAGTATCATTATTATTATTATAAGATATAAGTGGATAAATAAACCAACAAATATAGCTCTCCCTTAACCTTTGGACGTGTGGTGAAAGGGGTCCTCTATAATTGTGGGAGTTGAGAATGGGGGGGGGGGATTTTTTTGTCTTCCTGCTCAAGATTAACCCTTTCGACACCGTGACGTCATTGTTGTCTAGTCTAGGTTACCATTAGACGATTTTCTTTAGCTTTGATTATAGCTTTATAACTCAGAGGCTAAATGCTGAGGTCAAGTATTTACCATTAGACGATTCTCTTTAGCTTTAATTCTAGCTTTAGGACTCAAAGGGGTAATTATTATGGTCAAATTTACCAGTAGACGATTTCTTTAGCTTTGATTCTAGCTTTAGGACTCAGAGGGGTAACTATTATCTTAGTACACCATCTGCATAGCATAAATCCTTCTTAAACGGGATAAAATCGTCTATTTTCACCCACAATTAATGGATAAAAAGGCGTCATCGTGCTGAAGGGGTTAATGATGGAGAGAGAGAGAGAGAGAGAGAGAAAGAGATTAATATGTACCAGTTTTCTTTGCGTTTACGAGTTCAATATTTTCACACGAAATTTTGGCAGTGTCGGGGCGGGTTGGATCGTTTCTTCCTGCCGCGTTGAAATCTTTAAGGAGAGATACTTGTTTTTTCTGCCCTCCCCTTCCCCCCCCCCCCCTCCCTTCTCCCTCATGCTTAGCCCCAGTAGTTATGAGATTTTAAGACGTTTGACCCATTATTTTGGCGATTTTGAGACCTTTTTCCCCATTACTCTGTCAATATTAAGACCTATCGTGCCATTTAAGTGTCGATTTTTTTCGTCGTTAGCGATAGCGAGCCTGTTATCTAGTGAGAACCCGTAAAGTGGGACATTTCTCTGCAGAAAAATGTACAAATTTATCTCGAAAGTGGGTATATATATATATATATATATATATATATATATATATATATATATATATATATATATATATATATATAGAGAGAGAGAGAGAGAGAGAGAGAGAGAGAGAGAGAGAGAGAGAGAGAGATCCGGTAAACATTGAATGGAGGAAGACAAACAAAGTCAAAACCAAAGATATCCATGTTGCAATATGAGTGTGTATAATCGGCAGGTTGGTCACAGAACTCGGTAAAAAACAAGTTGTGCAACAACTTTCAATTGTTTTCCTCTAAGGCTCGTCTGAGAATTTCTGACGTCAAAGTACAAGAGGCAGAAATCAAGTTTATTATTTTGTTATTCTGCCAGATAGCATGTATAAAGCCGGTATCACACGAACGCTTTTTCCCTCAACATTTATCCTTAACACTGGTCTGGCAGCTTATGAGGTTAACATTTAAGATATTTCGGTTACCTAAGTTCATCTACCATCAGTCCAGTTTCCGATATCAGTGCCAAATATTCCAGAAATGTTGCCAGAAAAATGTTGATCATCGAATGTTGACTATAAAAGCTCTCGTGTGATACCTGCTTTATTGTATGTGTGCAATTGACCGCTTGCGAGTTTCAGGCTATAAGGAAGTTGGAGTTTCTTCATTGATATTTAGTAGAATTTCCAGCTAAAACGCTGTTGTAGTACATTAATAAACACGTAAATTCCAATTCGACATACTTTTTATTCATCAGCAATCTACATTATTGTTGCATTTCTGTTTACTATCGATGTCTACAACTCCAACTTCCTTATAGCCTAGTTGGAGTTTTTTATGTTGATATTTAGCAGAATTAACAGCTAAAATGCTTCTGTAGTACATTTATTAATACATACAACTAAATGCAACATACGTTTTATCCATTAGACATCTATTTTATTATTGTATTTATGTTTAATATCGATGTTTACGTCACCAACTTCCTTATAGCCTGAAACTCGCAAGTGGTCAATTCAACTTTCGCGCACGTCAGATATACTGTAAACGTTGCATTAACATTTCGTCTTGCTCACGATGATTGTAGTTGTCGAAACGTTTTCCTTGGAGAATTTGTTGTAAACATCGATTAACCCCTTGAGGATTATGCTGCATTTGTCAGTTTATTCTGGCTATTATTAGACGATTTGATATAGCTTACGAAGGATCTGTGGGAATTAAAAGGGTAAAGACTATCTCGATTAACTCTCTGACTTCCTAAATTGAATATAATCGTCCAATACTAGCCAGAATAAATGTCAAAATGCGTCATAACCTTCACAGGGTTAATATTATTTTGCGAATTAACTAAGACAATATTTCGTACTCACAAGAATGTCCTTTAATTATTAATGATGTATCCATTACTTATATATTTCATTCACAGAAGAAGACAAAGAAATCCCAATGCATTTGTGATCGTATTGAGATGTTATGGGGAAGTTTTTGTTTTTGCTGGACCCCCTTCTCCCTCGTGTTTAGCCCCATTAGTTGTGATATTTCAAGGCTTTTGCCTCTTTAATTTGGCGATTTGTTAGACCTTCCACCCCAATTGTTGACAATAGTAAGTCCTTTCGTACCATTCAGGTGTCGATTTTTTTCTGGCGAGTAATGGAGAGCCTGTAAATTAGGGCTTTAAATTTCCACACCTGTTCCCTGCCTGGCTCTTCTCACATGGTATTAATATTCGTTCGATTACTCTAGTTCTCTCTCCTCTCTCCCTCTCTCTCTCAATCAATTTTTCCTTCATCCTATGATTTAAACTGTTCCAGGCATTTTTACCCCACCGTCTCTTGAATTTGGCCCTGTCAACACGCGTCATAATCTTCCAAGGGTAAAGTCTTCCAACAACACCATTGCTCCGGTTTGATACCCTGGAAGCGGTGGGGGCACTTCTATAATCCTTTCTATGCCGGTCACGTTTTTGTTTTTGTTTTTTTCAGCTAATATTTAGACGATTTCATGAAGCTTAGGAAGGATATATGGTAGCTAAAAAGATTAATTGAGATAGGTTTGTAGCCTTTTAATTGGTAGACGTCCTTCCTAAGCTGAATATAATCGCATCATATATGCCAGAATATAGTTAAAAGAACGGTACCGGCACTGAATGGGTTTAGCTAAAATTTAATATGGCCCACAGACCACACTTCAAGCTAAATTTATACATTTGTTCGGCAGAATATGGTCCCAACCGAAGGTTAACTTCTCCTAAAAGAGAATCTCCATTTTTCAGAATTTTTGGTAACTGTTTTTGTACCGGTGTCGTCTATTTAACTTTATTCTGGCTACTATTAGACAATTGTATTCAGTTTAAAAAGGGCCTCTAACCATGCTGCAAACTATCTCACTTGGCCGTTTATACTACACCAGATCCTTCTTAAACTGCACAAAATCGTCTAAATATAGCTAGATTAATATTCAATAGACGGTACAGAAGGATTTAAACCAAGAGACGTACCTTGACGTTGTTTCTGTGTTGGGTAGAAAGAAGGGAATGGTGCTGTGTTGGGGCAACCTTCTCTTTATATAGTCTGGGCTCGCAAGGTATCCGCAAGAAGAAGAAGGAGAAGGAGGGTTCGCACGCTTTTTTCTCTTCTTTTTTCGCGCGCTTTTCTACTCCACATTCTCCAGAGCTCCTTTTGCTCCAACAATCCAAACTAATTAATGAATGTTAAGGTCACTCGCAGTTGCTTGTACTGTATGTTGCTTTTATAATGTTGTGTTGTCTGTTTAAATTTGGCAGGGAGGTGGGGGGGATTTTTTTTTTTTTTTTTTTTTGTAACTTGTAGAAAGCTTTTGTGTTCCCATCTGAGTAAATATATAACATTAGTATATATTTCAAGAAGATTGGGCGTTCATTATAATTATTAATATTATTATTTTTATCATTATTATTATTATTATTATGGGACTCGTTAGCCTTGGTCGGCAACCTATCTAGGGGAGACAACCTTATACAAATCCGGGTGGATGGGACTCGTCAGCCTTGGTCGGCAACCTGTCTAAGGGAGTAAACCTGATACAAATCCGTACTGCTTACCTAAGGGTAAGGCAGGTTAGTGGATGGACTAGCCGAACACCACTGCAGAAAAATAGTGCTAAAAAGATACATAGAGGGCCTCGGGCTCGGACGGGTCCTAAATTGAGTGATCAATCCTGTAAGTCCTTCAGTAAACTGGCATGGGTTGTCCCTCTTACAGGGGATAGGTCCACTTGGGGGCCTTCTGTGTATGGTCACCCTCATTATAGTGGGGCAGATAACTGGAATAATCGTTCGTTTCTGGAAACAAGCACCAAAATTGGCACCCATACTCCTTGGGGATTGCTCTTTTGATAAAACCCGTTAGCCACCTAAAAATTCAAGATGGCGGCCATTTTTCAAGATGGCCGCCATTGAATATACAGAAACATTGCATTTCGCAATAAAATCGCAAAGACTTATCCTATTTGAATGATCTTGGTGTCAAATCATACATTTTTCACTATGTAGAATCCGAATTTGGAACCATGGACTTACTCACTAGCTTCCTTGTACCATAATATCAGTCCCGGAATCATAATTAGGGTAAAAAGTGCCCATATCATTGGCACCATCAGTCCGATATATTATTGGATGTACATGTAGGCAGTAGGCCTATACTTGTTTGTCACTTATTGTCTTGCTGCCTGGATGAGTATACTACAACGCTTCTAAACCTCGCATCTGCAGCTGCACAGTGCCGTGCAGGTCAGACCAAAGCAGTAGCATTTGCATCGACCGCAGCATTCCGACTTGCATCCACACTTGGTCAGCTGCTCTGCAATGGGTGGGAGCTCTGTCCAAACTATCTGCCACAGATCTCCTTTCTTGGTCCAGCCCCAGTTGGCAGGAGTCTGCGTTTCTGGTTGACGTACTGTTCACTGACTCCAGATGCAGCCCGCCTGGTAGGCAGCACGCTTCACATGCTGCTTCAGTGCTGCTCGGGTTGGAGGAATGGCTTCGTACGGCCTCTGCTTCCGAGCAAACATGTCCAACCTCGCATCATCGACACCTTCAGCTGTGCTGGATCTGTCGTACATCATGACCACGAACTTCTCCAAGGTCTCCAGGTCTTCATCATCAACTACCGGTGGGTACTGGCTGAGTTTGCTGAAGACACCGGAAGCCTCATCACAAACATCCCAGGTTTGCCAAGCAGACTTCTTCCCTTTGCCACGGAATGCTGAAACGATATCGCAGCCAGTGAAGGCATGGAAGAAGAGCATCCCTTTGCTCTTTTCTGCAAGAGTGCAACACAAGTCATGTACAGGAACCCACCTCAGGTTCTGTCCTTGGCCAAAGGCAACCCACAACTGCTGCAGACATAGCTCCTGAAGTGCCTGCAGAACACTGACTGCGATGACGACAACATCTGTGTCGCTGGCTTTGACCATGATGACTTTGCTGCCTGCTTCTGTTGCATGCCTGGCATGCACAAAGATCCGTGTGTCAGCTTCTTCATGACTGCACGGTGCCACCCCAGCCAGATTGATAGTGCGGTTGCTGACATCATCTTCTTCCTTGGTCACAATGACCACATTTGGTGTGGCCACACGTGCAATCTTATCAGCCAGAAAGTTGAACAGCTCGGCTTTGTTGTCATTTTCTCTCAGGAAGTTTCGCCAGTTTGCCCTTCCCTGTCACCCTGCGTCTCACCCCGCGTCCTCGCTTTGATCTAGTTTCAGCTTTCAGACTAGATGGCCAGTAGACATCAAACACAATGTCTGTTCTCTTGTACTTGGTAGAGTATGCTTGTATTCTAGGAAGGACATCGAGCATTGCGTACTCTTCGAACGTCTTTGAACTCCGTGGGGGCAGACTGTTCACCAACGCTGCACCATCAATGATGATGGTGTCGGCGTCTGGCTCTGCCTCAGGGGTTGTAACTTGGCTCTGAAGAATGGTAGTGAGGTGGGATTTCTGACAGGTGTGGAGCTTTCCACCATCACTGAGGGCAGCAGGATGTGACTGGTTCTCATGACGGAAGAACCCCATGTAAACAGGGAATGGTGTCTCTCTGTCTTTGGAGTGTCTGTGAGTTGCTGCTCCTTCTTTGTACCTTGTGTAGCAGTTGTACTGAAGCAGCTGAGCAATTGCTAGATCTGTCTTTGATGCACCAAACCTCAGTTGAGATTTGATGTCCGCTCCGTGTTCAAGCATGGCCACAAACTGAAGAAGAGTGAGTGGAATGGCCTGCTCGATGCACCCCTCATGGAAGGTTCCATCAATTGTGGACTTGTGGTCCAGCATATGTCTTCGCAAGATGTTAGCTGCTTTGCCAAGGATAATAGCTTCACTATAATAGTCAGAGGCTTCTGACAAAGCCCACATCTTTCTGGAAAGCCAGAAGAACATCCCTTCCCTGCTTGTGCACTTCCAACTCAGGTATTTCTGACAGCAGTTTTTCCTTCAGTCTTGTGGAGTTGACAGCAGGTGCATCAACACCCAGCTGTTCCAGGCGCTGGGCATACAGGTGAACTATGTCTGCAAGTCGGAAGACTGCAGGACCCTCGCCAGATCTGGTGGTCTCCACTAGATATGTGACTAGCTCTGAGAATGCCTGTGGGTGGGCATCCTCTTTGGGTGCACGTTCCTGTTGCAGTCTCTTGGTGGCTCTGAGGTACGTCCTCTCTCTATTGTACAGGTCTGTCAAGCATGCAAAATGGTATTTGAGCTCCTGTGCAATAGCATCTCCACCGCTGAGTCTTGCAAGAAGTTTTCCGTCATTTAAAGTTTGGGCACATTCATTAAGTCTGTTATTGAGGTTAATCGTCATAACTTGTCTGAGCTCAGAGAATGGGGCTTCTTTGTCACATATGAAACACGTTTGGCCTTCAAGGCTCGTTCTACGCAGCTTGGTCTGGCATTCTACTGGCTGAGCACTCTCTGCTCTTCTTTTTCTGGCTCGCGACAACTTTGGTGATACTGCGCCTTGTTCCTCCTCAGAGTTTCTTCAATGCCACCACCATCATCAAGTCTGGCTGGATCCAGAACAATAGGCATCTCATTAATTGCGTGAAAGAGGGGAATAGTAGTCGCAATCATAGTGTAGCCATCATGTTCTTGTGGTTGTTGTGCACGTGGTGACTTGAGCTCTTCACTCTTCTTCTTCTGGCAAAGACAACACTTGCTCCAGTCAGTCCGGAATTTAGACGGTCCTGAATCTGTATTTGCCATCTTGGTGAATACAGTATGATAATTATCTGTAACACAGATATAATAGATAACAGATAATCACAGTATATAACAGATAATCACAGTATGATATAACACAGTATGTTATATGATAACAAATATAACAGATAATCACAGTATAATAATTATCTGTATTCAGTGAATCAAGGCCGAGGGGTTATCCTTTTACCACCTTGATCACAATCATGCACAATAAGGTATGGGATACGACTAGGTTCGGGAATAAAAATATATGACCTACACCTAGCCCGATCGTTCATCCAGTATCATTTAAGTCCTGTGCGATCTGTACACCATCCAGGTAACTACATGCAAAGCAATGTAAAGCCCCGTTACCCTTGGCTCGGCTCTTCCGCCCTGGCACACCCTGTCAATTCAGGCGCGGCTATCTAACTAAACATCTATGTTAAACTACATGTAATCTACAGTAGCTAACTGATGCGGGGCTTATTAGACAGCATTTGGGACACTAAACTAATTATTTAGCTACACTAAACTAATTATTCAGCTGATACTGAACCCCATGCTGAGTTTCACAGCAGCGGTGCCACCAGTGTGCCCTGGCTGTGCGTTGACATCCGCTCTGTTGAGCTACTACTCTACACCTTCCGCTGCTAGTCTCTCAACGTCCCCCCCCAACCGCATCGTGTCATGTCCAGTTTGGAAGCCTTGTTCAGGAAGATGCTACACATACTAAACCTTTAACACTACTACGATATACACTACCATGCATTTTAGCCGAGTCAGACGTAACATGAACCTCTAATTTAGCAGAATATTATGATTCCGGGACTGATATTATGGTACAAGGAAGCTAGTCCATGGTTCCAAATTCGGATTCTACATAGTGAAAAATTTATGATTTGACACCGAGATCATTCAAATAGGACAAGTCTTTGCGATTTTATTGCGAAATGCAATATTTCTGTATATTCAATGGCGGCCATCTTGAAAAATGGCCGCCATCTTGAATTTTTAGGTGGCTAACGGGTTTTATCAAAAGAGCAATCCCCAAAGAGTATGTGTGCCAAATGTGGTGCTTGTTTCCGGAAATTTGCAGTTATCTGCTTCACTATTAAGGTAAAGTAAGGCGTCTGGCAATAGATAGATAGATAGATTCTTATTATTATTAAATTTATTGTTATTATTTATATACCGGTATACTGTATGTAAAAAAAAAAAAAAAAAAAAAAAAAAAAGTAGAATGTTTAAACAATCCGTCAGGGCGAGCATGAAAGTGCCCTGATCCTAAGAAGAAGAAAAAGTAGTCAATGAAGTAGATTATGTCGTGTTCAGTCGGCCAAATAAGTGATGTCTCGGCACCAAGTATATTTTGATCAATAATTGGTATCAGCAATATTTACACGTGATTTCTTCTTTTTGAGTGAGATATACAACCATGTTCCTACACTTCCCCACCCTATTCAACATCTGACAGACATTAATACAGCACAGAGCGAGCCAAACGTAATGACATATAATAATAATAATAATAGTTCTTAAAGCTAGCGCATGCTAAGCTAGCTAAGGATAGCTCAATAAGGCCGATTAGGCGTATTTCCATTGGGGTCCTGTATTACTACCCCATCCCTTTGCTCATGAGGGATGGTAACGACTCAGTGCTTGTGAAAAATCTTTAATGCGCCGAGCGTGGGCGCGAACCCGGGCCTTCTGGGTGGAAGTCCGAGACGCTAGTCACTACACCAAGCGAGCCGCTTGACTTAATTAGCGCTACCGTACATTAGCGCTAATAAGTCATGTCTCAGCTATCCTTACATTTAGCTCACAATTTAACATGAGCAAAACAATATTTGACATGAATATGTTTAACATGTTAACACAAAAAACATGTTAACACAAAAAACATAAAAAACACAAACAAATTTAAATTTCTATGAAAACATTCCACACTGATATCTGGCTCAATAAATAACCTTGGCAAACATAAACATGTTAACATGAGCGCTTTTTCCGGCAATTTTCGATGAACACATTTTTTCTCGTAGTATTTTGTGGCTCTTTCGCATTGTAATCGGAAACTAGGTCGAAGGTAGATTACAGTATGATAGGACGTTAAATTTTCATGGAACTTTTATTTTGAAGCTGCCAGACTACAATTGCCCGGAAAAAATTACGGAAAAATAGCTCATGTGACACCGGCTTTGATACGACCCCAAAATGGATGTCTGAAAATTCTTGAATCTTGAAAAATATAATATATGTTCCTAAAAGTAAAGGGTTTCGCCATATGCAAATTTGGTACGAAAATAATGTGGAAACGTTGTGAGAAAATGTATGTCTGATTAAATGTCAAGGAATATGACAGTTGTGTAGGAGATATGCTAGGAACCATATGTTTAGCTGTGTAGGAAATAGGTTAGGTATATATTTGGCTGTGTAGGAAATAGGTTAGGTATATAGGCCTATTTGGTTTTGTAGGAAATAGGTTAGGATTGGTTGTGTAGGAAATAGGTTAGGATTGGTTGTGTAGGAAATAGGTTAGGATTGGTTGTGTAGGAAATAGGTTAGGATTGGTTGTGTAGGAAATAGGTTAGGATTGGTTGTGTAGGAAATAGGTTAGGATTGGTTGTGTAGGAAATAGGTTAGGATTGGTTGTGTAGGAAATAGGTTAGGATTGGTTGTGTAGGAAATAGGTTAGGTTTGGTTGTGTAGGAAATAGGTTAGGTTTGGTTGTGTAGGAAATAGGTCAGGTTTAGTTGTGTAGGAAATAGGTCAGGTTGGTTGTCTAGGAATTATGAGGGAGAAGGGGGTCCAGATAGAAACCCTTAAAATACACCCTTATATTTCAAAATGTAGTATGAGAATAAAATTCCTAGTCACTGTTCCTAATTGCGAGAGTATTGAAATGGCCCTATAAGAAATTATTGTAATTGGTTTGGTATTTCCACATTATATATATATATATATATATATATATATATATATATATATATATATATATATATGTGTGTATATATACAGTATATATGAGCAAATAAAAACGCACCTCTCCTCTTAAGTTATTGTGCCGTGAACCAATGAGGCGTGAAACCAATGCTCGGCTTAGGAGGAACTACAATAGATTAATATATAAGATTACAAGCACACACACACACACACACACACACACACACACACACACACACACACACACACACACACACACACACACACACACACACTCATTTACTCTTTTTCACTCTCTCTCTCTCTCTCTCTCTCTCTCTCTCTCTCTCTCTCTCTCTCTCTCTCTCTCTCTCTCTCTCTCTCTCTCTCTCTCTCTCTCTCTCTCTCTTCTCTCTCTCTCTGCTCTCTCTCTCTCCCCTCTCTCTCTCTCTCGGTCCATGGTACTCTCGGTCTCTCTCTCCTCATTATGGCAATGGCATTTAACACACCATCTCTTCTATTTTTACCCAACAATGAATGAAAAACTAAAAGTAGACCAGGTACTTTCATAAACGGTTTTTGTTTAGAATGTACCCATTAAAATATGACTTACCTGTATATATTATTTTGTTAGTATACTCTTGAACCAGAACATCCCATACTCTAACATCATGCTAGACGTGCGCTGTTTAAAGTCAAGGTCATACAAAAGGTATATAATATAATTGGGTAAGTTGATGGTGATTTACTTCATTCTAGGCTGGGCAGAAATCGTAACCTTTAACCTCTCATAACTCAAAAAGGACTGGAGTTGTTGTTGTTGTTGTTGTTGTTGTTCCCCAAGCTGCCTGGCCGAACAGCCCCAAGGCCCCGAGCAGGCCAAGGCCATAACCGTGCGCCCCCACAGAACCCTCACTGCCGACCACAATAAAACCTGGGTGACCGAAGCCACTCCATGGCGGGGAGCTGAGGAGGGTGCGGAAACGCCCAGGAAACCAAAGCCCCACCCAGGGCCCTGTGCCCCTCAGCAATTATGAAGAGAGAGTTGAGGGGCAAAGGAAGTAATCGAGCTAATAGTACTACCAAATAGGAAGACCAGGGAATAGGTGTATACATTTACAGCCATTTGCTCTAGCCCTTTTTGAGTTACAGAGGCTATAGAGGTTACTATTTCTGCCCAACCTAGAATGAACGGACTATATTTACTACCAATATACCTCTATAGGGTACATTAATATGGACACCTTAATTAACCTTTTCATAACTTCTTTAAGGAGGAGGTGGTCGTTTTCTGAATCCCCTTCTCCCTCATGTTTACCATATTAGCTTTGAGATTTTAAGACGTTCTTTCCGTCAGTTTGGCAATTTTGATACCTTCGTGTAATGTGTGTGTGTGTGTGTGTGTGTGTGTGTGTGTGTGTGTGTGTGTGCGGCGAGTGAGTGAGTGAAAGTGGGAGAAAGAGAGAGTGAGAGTAAGAGTATATATATATATATAGAGAGAGAGAGAGAGAGATAAAGAGGGGAGGGGGGGGAGAAAATTTACACCACTCTACTCAAAGAACCCAATCAACCCAATGAACTCAATTACATCAATCAAGCTAATTACACCACTCAACTCAATCAACCCAAGCAACTCAATCAAACTAATCAACCTTATCAACCTAATCAACCCAATCAACATAATACACCACTCAACCCAATTACATCATGCAACCGAATCAACCCAATGAAGTCAACCATTTCAACCCAATCAATCAAATTAACTAAATTACATTAATCAACCATAATTACACCACTCAACGTAATTTCACCAATCAACCTAATCAACCCTATCAACCTGATCAACCCAATCAAGCTAATTAACCCAAGATGAATACAGGAAAGGAACCAGTACCAGCACCACCACCGCATTACAGCATAGGTCATGGAGAAAGTGAAGGAATAGGACGGTGAGCTGTGGTTATGTACTTCATGTGTATTAACTGATAAATATACACACACACACACACACACACACACACACACACAGATAGAGAGAGAGAAGCGATAGGAGATAGAGAACGAAAGAGATAGAGCGAGAGAAGAGCGGGAGAGGAGAGAGGCGAGAGATAGAAGAACAGAACAGGACAGACAGGTACACGAGAGAGATAGAGGAGAAGAGAGGAGATAAAGAGAGAGAGGATCAGAGAGAGAATAGAGATATATGATTGGTCGAATGTTCTAAATACAGTACCGGTACTATGATAAGATCGGTTAAATAGTTGGTTACAATGACCGGTTAAGCTCCCCAGTACCAGAAAAAAATCTGTGATTGCTCTGCTCTCTGAACTCTCACTTTTCCTGTATAAACCCGTTCAGGTAAAACCGGTGACCGGCATATTTAACTCCTTTATTTCTGGCGTACTATTATACACACATTCTTTACCAGTTTTTAGAAAGTGCCTGCCAGCACAACTACAGTGCTTCGAACTATCTCACTTAATAAAATCCCTTAATCATTCTATGTCTCCTCTCTCTCTCATCTCTCTCTCTCTCCTCTCTCTCTCTCTCTCTCTCTCTCTCTCTCTCTCTCTCCTCTCTCTCTCTCGTCTCTCACCTCTTCATCTCACTCTCTCTCGATCTCTCTACCGTCTCTCTCGGCTCTCTGCGCTCTCTCTCGCTCTCTGTATCTATGTTATCTTAATATATATATATATATATATATATATATATATATATATATAAGCTATGTGTTGTACAATTCGGTACATAACACCTTTGTAAACAAACATGTTTTTTTTTCTTTCTTTGTTTTTTTTTTCGTACTTTTAGATTAACCATTTCACTCTCTCTTAGAAAGCTTCATGACAAACCAAAAATCACCCCAAACGAGGTAATAATGCCAACCAAAGGGTATCTGGACCACTCAACCAGTAGACCATTTCAACCAGTAGCTCTCAACTAGTGCCAAATTCACTATAGGTAGCGCCAGCGAACTTGACAATAATCTTGACCCCTTAACTTCTTATAACTCAAAATTAATTAAATCAATCAGGCTGACGTTTCTATCATTTGGGAGGAGTCCACCAGGAAGAGGTGTGAATATTTACTGCCAGTTTGCTCTAGGTCCTTTTGAGTTACAGAGAGCTCAGGGATAAAGATATATTGTCAAGTTAGTTGGCGCTACTTATAATACTGTTAGGTTAGGTTAGGTAAGACGATTTTGTGAAGCTTAGGAAGGATATATGGTAGCTAGGAGGGTTAATTGAGATAGTCTGTTACCTTTTAATGGGTAGACGTCCTTCGTAAGCTGAATAATATCGTCTAATAGTTGCCAGCATATAATGAAAAGCACTTCACCGGTACTAAATGGAGTAAGTAAAGGTGTTTAGTTTGTTCCCTAGACCCCCATCAAGCAAAAAATTACACCCCCTTGAGCCCCTTATATGATACATTTGTATATATATATATATATATATATATATATATATATATAGTATATAGTATATATATAATATTTTCGATTTTAGCCGACCTGGTGATCAAATGTCATCATAATTATCGATGCCAACCTTTCCACACACCTATCACTTTCCAAAAATCGTAAAAAATAACCCCAAATCATAACGAATGCAATCAGAACGATCACACCCATAACGATCACCACCAGACCGATCACCACCAGACCCATCACCACCAGAACGATCACCACCAGACCGATCACCACCAGACCGATCACCACCAGAACGATCACCACCAGACCGATCACCACCAGACCGATCCCCCGACGATCACAACCAAACCGATCACCACCCAGACCGATCACCACCAGAACCCTATCAACCACCAGAACAATCACCACCAGACCGATCACCACCAGACCGATCACCACCAGACCGATCACCACCAGACCGATCACAACCCAAAACGATCACCACCAGACCGATCACCACCAGACCGATCACCACCAGACCGATCACCACCAGACCGATCACCACCAGACCGATCACCACCAGACCGATCACCACCAGACCGATCACAACCCAAAACGATCACCACCAGACCGATCACCACCAGACCGATCACCACCAGACCTAGCTTCACCAGCATACACCGATCACCACCAGACCGATCACAACCCAAAACGATCACCACCAGACCGATCACAACCCAAAACGATCACCACCAGTCCTATCTCTCCAGTACAGCCACCCGATCCTCCTAGCCGGCGGCGCTTGTGGCACTTTGGCGCTGCCGACTGGGAGGCTCTTCGGCAGTACTTCTTTGATTTCCCATGGAATGATTTCTGCTTCCATGGCCGAGGACCCTCGGAGTGTGCTGAACGCATTACCAGGTAATCCTATCGGGCATGGAAGCATACATTCCATTCTCTTTCTCTCAGACTAATGCTAAAAAATCTTGGTTTAGCTACACCGCCTGTTCTACTTGCTGTCCGCAAGAGGATGAAGGACATTCCACGGTACCGACGCCCTTAAACTCAAGACTCTCATTCGTTCATATGTTTTCTGCCCTAATCACGCCAAATCTGTTCTTCGACCTTGCCAAACCCTCTTTCCTCAATACTAAATGCACTGGAACTATACCAACGCATAGCTCTTCCCAAGCTTTCTGGTCAATCTAGCCAAAAACCTCTCCAACCATATTCTCTTACCTCTTCTTTCACTCCCCTTTTCCCACTCTTGGAGGGCACAACCATCACTTCTTCCTCTGCCAAAGCTAAACTCTTCGCTCACACTGTTGCTAGAAACTCCACCTTGGATGATTCCGGTGCTATGCCTCCCTCTCCGCCCTCCTTCTCTCTTTACTTATTCTAATATCCTAATCTCTTCTAAAGCTGTACTTTCTACCCTCTCGGGGCTTTAACACTAATAAGGCCCGTATGGTCCGGACGTTGTTGCCATCCTGTTGTTCTCAAAAACTGTGCTTCCGTGCTGGACTCCCCGGCCTAGTCAAACTCTTTCGTCGCTGTCTCTCCTCTAACGTCTTCCCTGTCATGCTGGAATTTTGCTCTGACATTTCCACCTGTCCCAAAGAAGGGTGACCGCCTCTCAACCCTCCAACTATCGTCCAATTGCTCTTATCTCTTGTCTTTTCTAAAGTTTTTGAAACTATTCTTGCTTCCCAATTTCTTAAGCATTTCTCTTCTCATAATCTGCTCTCAGATCGCCAGTATGGCTTCCTTAAGTGTCGCTCTACTGGTGATCTTCTTTCATATCTTACTAACTCTTGGTCATCCTCCTTTCGGGACTTCGGTGAGACTTTATCTATTGCAGCACTAGCCATATCGAACGCCTTCTATAGAGTCTGGCAATAAATCTTTAATTTCTAAACTACCCTCCTCTGAGGTTCTATCCCTCCATCTGTGCCTTTGTCTCTAATTTCCTTTCCGGCCGTTCCATAGCCGCGGTTGTGGACGGCCATTGTTTCACTTCCATCACCCTATAAACTCCAGGTGTTCCTCAGGGCTCTTGTCCTATCTCCTATTCTCTTTCTCATTTTTAAACATGATCTCCTTAAACTGTACCTTAATTCCCATCCATTCATACGCAGACGACTCACCCTTAAAACGCCTCCATTAGTTTTTCAGAACGCCCCAGCCAGGCATCCCTCAACGACAAACGTAATGAAGCTATAGAACTCCTTAAATTCTGATCTAAATACTATTTCCAA